>JBBBDQ010001608.1:355000-515000 GCA_037127315.1 Ascarosepion bandense
ACGTATATAAAGATCTAAAAATCAACAATATTCGCTTTAAAGTGATATAAGCTGTTACTTTAACCATTAATCAAACCATAATGATTAATTTTTCATCATATATATATATATATATATATATATATTTCTACTACACCAAACCTTATTTTTGGATACCCATGTTCGAGTAGACACCTTGTTTCTTTTTATTTTTTAACTGTGAGAATTACGACTACCGTTTGTGCATTCAAGTGAATTAATAAAGAAATTCTACGTGGTGGCGCAGTGGATATCGGCTCGGAACGAGAAATCGGGGAACCGAGTTCGAATTCCAGTTGAATTGATTGCATTCACTTACGCGCAAATACCCTTGGGAAAGGTATTAATCCGTCTATTCCCTCCAGTTATGGGTTAAATAATAGGACAGATTGGGTTCTATAGCCTTGGTCGGCAACCAGTCTACCGCAGAAAGCAATGGCAACCTACTGCGGGATAATCTTCTGCCCAGTCAGTCATGCCTCTTTCGAGACATGATCGCCCAAGCGTGTATCGCGCATGGCACTTAACTGACTGACTCTCTGACTATGTACGAACTTACGTCTCCCTTTATAGAAGAAACCACCATCAGATCTCGCGTGTTTTGAACTAGTCGGCCACAGAGAGTGTCTCAACCCAGCAAGGCATATATAAGCTGAGTTTAGTAATAATAGCTTTAATGATCTTTCCTCTGTATTATTGTTCATACACTTTTAGAAATTAAAAAACGAAAATAAAACACCTAAGGTCAAATGGAAAATTCTCAAAAAAGCAAGAACAGCGAAATCTATAAAAGAACCATGCTTTCTTTGCCTTCAAGAAAAAATAGAGATCCTTAAATATATAAATCAGAGACACGAAACCACAGTAAACTGCAAGCACATTAGGGACCTAACCCTACAATCATGCTAAGAAATACTAAGAGTTTGATTAGATATTCTCATTATAAAAGATAAAAAATGCTATAGAAAAAATCGATCCAATAAATCCTTAAAGGAAGGTCTATCACTAAAGCCTACACCAATAACCTTACTTAACACACTAACCTTACTTAAATACAAAAATATTCCGTACTAGAAAAATAAAAAATTAAACAAATGGCTCCCAAACTTGAAAAAGAATCAAAATTCATATATTCAAAATCAAGATTAAATATACTACTTCAGAATAATTATATCATACACAAAAATAAACTGTAACCATACGTAAGATCTAACCCTACTATCACACTAAAAAGTACTGGAAATTTGAATAGAGATTTTTTATTATTATAAAAGACAAAAAAATGGTATAGAAAAAATCGATGTAATAAATACTTAAAGTAAGATCTAATGCCTGCAAAAATATCTAAATAAATAAAAAATTAAAAGAAATAAATAGGATTCCAAACGATAATTTATAGAAAAAAGAATATAAAAAAAAAGAAAAGAAAAAACCGACCCTCTAAACTTAAAATTAAGATTAAACATACAACTTTATACAAAAAAACTGATAAAACGCTAATTTGCATTTACTTCCTAAAAATACAAATTTAGATTTCTTGAAATAACTTCGCCTAAATACAATAATACTCCAAACTTGAGTATAAAAAAACATATATATATATTTAAAAAAAACCCCTATAAAATAAAAAAAATATTCCATACCGAAAAAAGTCAAAATTGGAAAGAAAAAGCACCCCACCCCTATCACGTCTATCTAAGAAACTCCAAAGTGAAAACCTAGACACAGGATCAAAGTGAATACATGAATTAGGTCCATTAACAGCAGACATAAATCAATTAAACGATAGCCAACCATAAAAATGGCCACTCAACACGTCGCCCTCTTAGAAACTCTAACCAAAAGATATACCCCACCGATAAAACGTACATTCCAACAGATAATACCATTAATCAACAATTTCACACCTACACACCAGATTCTTCAAAAGTCTAACGGTCAAAACGAGAAACACATTCACTTAATTACCAATAATCCCAACCAACCCCCACGACAACAACGAACCAAATATAAACAGAGAATGATTACAAACCTTTATTTCTCCCGATGAAGTGTATTGAGTTCAAACACTGAAAAAGCCATATGATTGTAGAGAAGAGGACATATATAGAAGAAATTATGTACATGTTCTAAAACATAATTTATAATAGCTATTCACAGCTCTATACATCATATATCGAGCACTGTTTTAAATTAATGTTTTGGACGGAAATATTTATCTTTTTTTCTCTCCTCATTCTATACTCACCGGATATATATATATATATATATATATATACACACACACAGTGGAACCTGGTGTTTGCGACCCCCGTCGTCAGCGACCACCTCCTATTAACGGACGATTTGCTAATGTTAATTGACCCCCTGTGAGCGACCTCTTCCAAAACACGACTACCGACCAGCACGAAAGAATAAAAATCACTGGTCAAGCGACTACTTTAACAAAAATTCATTTTGACAGTCCTAACTTCTAAATTAGGAGAATTTAAGTTAGTAATCTATTTAATTTTCCTTTGATCTAAGCCAGAAACGCTTTGTCGTTGTTTTATTATTGTAGTGAAGTGTCAAATTTTTATTATTTCTTGAAATGGCGGTGGTCAAACGATGGCTGTCTTGTATTAACATGTACTTATTACATTTGACAAGTTCAAGATATTTGTCGGTTTCTGTAGGAAACTTGGATAAATTCCGGCGTAGGAGAAAAAATTACATCTATGTGAAATTTAAATTTTCAGTGTTTTATCTCTCTCATTATCTTTACTTTTTCTCAATCGTTTTACACACACACACACACACACACACACACACACACACACACACACAAACTCTCTCTCTCTTTCTCTCTCTCTTTCTCTCTCCAGACAACATCAATTAGAATCAAAGTGGTCACATTACAAAAAAAAAAATCACACAGACTTCAATAAATTATTTTTTAAGCCTACACCATTGTGAATAAATAATTTTTATTTCTTTTGTTAACCGTTGTAAATACGTTTTTAATGTTAAAAAAATAATTATGCTGAATACATTTTTTCAAAGTTAGACCATCTTATATTCTCATTTATTTATTACCAGATTATATGGTAAAATACTAAAATATGTACATTCTGGAGAGTGAAATATATGATTGTGGGGAGGATAGGTCCCGAGTCTTTAGTGAGCGGCCACTTGCCGTATGCGACCAGTTTTATGGCAGTAGGGATAGTCGCATACAACAAGTTCTACTGTGCATATATATATATATATATATATATATATATATATATAAATAATTATACAGAAGAAACAACATTAAAGCTGTTATTACTAAACCCAGCTTTCTATGAGGCAAAGTTACAGTCGTAAAGCCGCCAGTGTGAATCTAACTCACTACTGTCATTAAATGGTCTGCAAGATGAGCTTGCTAGCCATAAGTGCTCGCTCCGGGGATGAAAGTGCTGCATATTTCAAAGGAGTCGTAACGCAGTCTTTCTATCCAGTTTTTCTTTCAGCTGTCCTTGTGCCATACTAAAGTATGTTCAGTAAATATTTGCATCAAGGGTCAGTAAGGTGCATTTATTCCCCCCCCCATACCCCCCTCTCTCCTTTTGTAGTAGAGCGGGGAGAGAGAGAAAGAGAGTGAGGAAAGAATACTGAGAGGTGTCTTTCACATATACATACGCAAAAAAATATACTTGTCCTGCTAGAGTCACGCCAGCTACTGTTCGTGAGTTCACTGAGTGCTCCATAAATCTTACCTTGTTTCAATATCAGTATTTGCTGAGATAAGCCAACTACGGTAATAGGTTTCAATGGTTCCCAACCCCGGGGTAAATTACCCTAGTGGGGTAATGAGTCCATATTATGGGAGTAATGGATGTTTGGTTTGGGAAGAGGCAATCAGCATATAATTTCACACCGTGTCAAATTATTAACAAGACAGCATTTCAAGGAAGAATTCCCTCTACGCCAATCTTTCTTAAAGTATCTTTCTTTCAAGCCTTGTGGGAAAAAAATTCAAAGTTTCTCCCCTTTTTAGACACCAGATCATAGAACTGTGATCATAGCCAAATTTTGGTAATTGTTGTCACTAATATAGTTTCCTATATTACAGGTATTTGTTCATTGGGGTAATGGATAATAGTGAAATTGTATTTTGGGGTAATCGCAGCAAAAAGGTTGGGAACCTATGGAGATGGATGGTGTTCAAAGTGAGAAATGAACTTGCAATGGCTTGAAAGACGAGTACAAAAATTAGCTTTCAAGGATGGCTTTAGTTAAATGTCTATTTATACACACACACACATCTCTGAAGAAAATCAATATTGATGTTAAGAGATTTGTGAAATCCATACGTAAACAGCAAGGAGCAAAGTTGAATCTAAAAGATGCTACTAAAAGCATCTCATCGCGTTTTGTGAAAGAAGTTTCACTTGCAAGAAGTTAAAAATGTTGATTGTTATACGTTGATTCATTCGAAAAATTGTTCTCGTGTAAATTATAATAACACCTTTCGATATACGTAAAATTGACCAATTTAATGTCCGCTATTACTCAAGAGCTTATTCGAAAGTTGCGAAAATATAATCAAAACTTAAAGTAAAACAGAACCTGTCAGTCTTTTTTAATCAAAATTGTTTACATGCACACACACACATATATATATATATATATATATATATATGTGTGTGTGTGTGTGTGTGATACAACGAAACAGATCTTTCTGCGGATGACTATATATATATATATATATATATATAGGAAAAACTATTAAAAAGTTGTAAGTTTAAAAATATATTTTTTGACAGTATTTGTTTATTTCTATTATTATATTTTATATTTCAGACCGTCCTCGGTCCTTCATCAGAAACAAATGATTTTAAAATTTAAATTAGAAACGTATTTCGCGAGAGCGTCTGTGGAGAGAGATTGTTTACATCACGTGACGCAGAAAGCGAAAGATTTTTTAAAAAAATATTTGTAAACGTAAACCTATCTTTAATAATAATTATAAATTTTGTTTTAGAGAAAAAATTTTTTAATTGTATCTAAAAAAGTTTAGCTATTGGAATATTTGTAAAGATTCAAAACACCTAAGTCCTTATTTAACCCTAGCTTGTGTGTATTTAATTTTAAAATCCAGTATTTTTCTTTCTTTCTGCGTTTGTGTATATATATATATATATATATATATGGGTAGGTTTTGAAAGTTATCACAATTTAAAAGGCACTGACATGAAAATGAAATTAAGCTCTCCCAGCATTCTGGAGATGAAACCATGATCTCGAAATATTAATGATTAATATATAGGTAATACCCAACACCTTCATTGTCTTCCGTTATTTTACTAAACAAAATGTGATTAACTTCAAAACCTACCCATGCACCTAGTATACGCTTCAAGCAAATTACAAAACTCTCCCAATATATATATATATTACAATCTTTTAAGGAAAATGGACTACATCCGACAAATTTTTAATTTATTTGTTTAAACGTTATTATTTTAATCGATACACAAATTTGTTGTTTTATTATTATTATTATTATTATTATTATTATTATTATTATTATTATGTTGTCATTTTTTCATCATATTTTGATTTCTGCTATGGTCGCACTACCAACCAAGTCTGCGTGAAGACCTAAGGCAAGTCATGGTGTATTGTTATGGCTTCATTTTTTTTCTATCTCCCCTCTCATCCCTAGCGTTACATAGGCAAAGTTCTCCTTAGTGTGTGTGGGCTGTACTTAAGAAGACAATTTTTTGTATATCTCTTAAGCTGGGGTTTCCAGGGATTCTTTCAATGTGTTGTTTTGTTCCTTTTTTCTCATTCCAAGTGCACCTACTATCACTGGCACGATTCTTGTTTTCAATTTTCACATTTTTTCTATTTCAATTTCCAGGTCTTCATATTTTGACAGTTTTTCGAATTCCTTGGTTGCTAAGTTACAATCCGCTGGACAAGCCATATCAATTAATAGCCAAGTTTTTTCTTTCTGGTTTTTAACAATAATGTCCGGCCTATTTGCTTCAATTTTTCTGTCTGTGTAGATGGTGTAATCCCATAGAATGGTGACATCTATTTCTGTAACCGATGCTGGGTGATGTTCATAGCAGTGTTTGTTTACAAGATTTTCCATAGTGTTTGCACATTGGACAATATAAATATTGCCCCACTCTATCGTGACGATTTTTATATTCATTTGGGGCAAGAACAGAAGATCCTGAGATTAGATGGTCTATTGTTTCTTGGTGTTTATCACAGAACATTCATTTTGAATCAACATTATGTATATTTGCTTGAAAGTTCCTTGTGAAAAGACTTTGGTCTTGCGCTGCAAGAATAAAGCCTTCAGTCTCAGACTTTAATCCAGATGCACGTAACCATCGATGAGTATTAACTTTATCAACATTGGATTTATTGGCACGTTCTGGATATTGGCCATGCAGAGGTTTCTCTTGCCAGCGTTGTTTCATCTGTTCAAGAGCTTTATCTTTGGCTTTCATTTTCATATTTTTTACCGCAATAGTTGGTTCTTGGCTTCTGTTTTGCTTTTCTACAGAATCTACTAAATGTAAATCTTGTTTGTATTTACTGCCTTCTTTTATTATTGAATATTTTTTCTTTCTGTTTTCATGTTGTTTAACTAATTTTATCATCCAGTCCTTTGTTGTTTCTATGTATGTTAGTAAGCCAATAGTTGTTGTCTTGTATGACAATTCTAGCTGAATAAGACCTCTTCCACCTTCTTTACGGGGTATGTATAGACGGTCTACATCAGCCTTTGGATGATGCATTTATGCTTCGAAAGAAGCTTTCTTGTTTTAGAATCCATTCACCTGATGTCGTTTAGAGTCCAGTTTAAGATGTTGAAACTATATTGAACAACTGGGATTGCAAGGCTATTAATGGCCATAATTCTGTTCTGAGAATTCAATTCAGTTTTTAATATCAGTCGTAGCCTTCTATAGTACACTTTACGCACTATTTCTTTCATTTTTTATGGTGAATGTTTCATTCTCATTTACACCTAGGTATTTATAAGCTTTTCTGGCTTTAATTCTTTTATTGTTACAGCAGGTTCTAAGTTAATTCAGGATGTTTGTTGTAGTGATCCACGTAAAACTGTAGCTTTAGCACATTTATTCAAATTGAATTTCATTCCAATGTCTTCGCTGAAGCATTTTACAGTTTGCAGAAGACCTTCCAGCTCATTATCATTCTTAGCAAACAACTTTAAGTCGTCCATGTAAAATAGATGGCTTATTTTCTTTTGGGCTAATTTATAACCACATTCTGTCTTGTTAAGTTGACTGGTTAGTGCTATTATTATTATTATTATTATTATTATTATTAAACAGTATATTTATTTATTTAGATGCACCGGCCAGTATATTCTAGAAATCTTATTAGAAAAATATGCGCCCTTCGTCAGACTACAAACCAGCGTCCCTTAGGTGATGCCGTCATTAGATCTGACGTGCCTTGATGGATATGTATTATATATAACATTAAAAAAATAATTAAAAATATGTTGGTTTTAATCTATTTTGTAAAAAATTGTCTTTGTTTATGTTAAGCAGATACTTATATTTCGAGAATCGGAAGAAGTCTATGTTAAAGAGCAATATTTGGACTTCGTTTGATCATATATATATATATATATATATATATATATATATATAGTGTATCGAGGCAGCAAATAATTTCCTAAACATATACTGTTAAATATAAGAGACAATGAATGTCTATTATGTTTAATCATGAGCCGTTCTAAACGTCGTATTTTGGCTTTAATTTCAGTTGAAAACAAAGATAAACATTCTCCAACATTTGGATAATTTTTTATTGAGTTGGTTCTAAGCTTTCGGCTCACTTTAGCCATCTTCAGAGAGGTTATAAAGACGGTAACAGAATCATTTAATGCTGCGGCATCATATAACTTAAATTTTGGGTAAGGAGCAGCAAATAATTTTCTAAACATATACTGTTAAATATAAGAGACAATGAATAAAATTAAAGCCAAAATACGACGTTTAGAACGGCTCATGATTAAACATAATAGACATTCATTGTCTCTTATATTTAACAGTATATGTTTAGAAAAAAAAAAATATATATATATATATATATATATATATATATATATAAATATATATATATAGCACCTATTAATAAAATTAATGTTTCCAAAGTGCCTAATAGGTATCTAGAGCAATAATTATATCACAAATATTAACGTTCATGATACTTACTGAAAGGTAATACTTCCAAAGAAAAGCGATATTTAAAATTTAAACTGAATTTCTAAAAATGAAAAATCTTTCTAGAAGCTTTTATTTTAGTTTTAATTTTAAATAAATAGACTAAATTTAATATTTCCAATAAGCAAAATACTTCGCTGTCTTGCAAAACGAAGTCATATTGATTGGAATAATTTTCTTGAAATTACTAAAAATGACTGATATTAAACATTTTTATAAATCTGTAAACACAACGTAATTATCTTTATTAAAAAACAAAATTTACTTTTCTGAAATTTTATTTCAGGAAGATTAGCTGATTCAAAGTTAAATTAATCAGATATTATATATAAATTTTACTTAGTATTAGTTTAGAATATTGCAAGAAAGCATTTTTAACACTGAGGTGGGTGTTTTTATGAGGTATTATCTCGATAGACTGGTGTTTGAGAATTTTTTGCAAGGGCGACAATTGGTGTAGTGATTACGTTTAATTAATCTTTAAATTTTAGAAAAATATTCTTAGTAATCAAATGTTGTATTCAATTTTAGGAGCTTTGCCTTTGTAGTCTTACTTAAAAAGACATTTGTTGAGGAACTGCTAGAAAATTACCAATAAATTTTATTTTTACTATTTAAATTATATTTTCTGATAATGTCGTATATGGAGATTCGTATTTATAAAAATTCGAAATAATTTTTGAAATACTGAGGTCGCAGAATTGCAGTAAACCTTTCTACACAAATACTCTTGGGAAAGGTATTAATCCGTCTCTTCCCTCCTGTTATGGGCTAAATAATAGAACAGTTTGGGTTCTATAGCCTTGGCTGGCAACCAGTTTACCACAGAGCAATGGCAACCAACTGCGAGATAATCGTCTGCCCAGTCATGTCTCTTTCAAGACATGATCGCCCAAGCATGTATCACTTATGACACTTAACTGACTGAAATATAGTTTTACTTAATAACAATACCATTTAACCGCTGCAATACAGAATTTTAAAGATAAAAATTTTTATAACTGACATTTTAAAAAGGAAACAAAGGAAATTTTAAAAAAGAAAACAATTTTTGCAAAAATTCATTATTCATCGAATTTTTTTGTTTCTCTTAAGGTAATAGTGTAAAAAGCAATTAAAATCTTTTCTAATTAGATGTCATAGTTTTATCGCATTTTCTTTTTACATTTCAGAGCAGATTTTCTGTTACTGAAGTATCTTGTTTCACAAAAAAAAAAAAAAAAAAAAAAAATTATTGATTTAAATTTCTTTCACTCTTTTATATAAATCGGATGTTGACTGCTCGACAACCAAAGCAGAATAACTCATTTGAATTACTGCGCATGGGATCGACGCATATCTTCCGATTAAAATCAATTATTTTCATTACTCATATATCGAGCCTGTGTTAAAAATATATATTGACCAATAAAAAAAAAGAATTGGCTACCGGCTGAGGAGATAACCAATGAAAGAAGGGAAACTAAGAAGTAACAAGCATATGCGAACTTTAGTTTTGTTATAAAACCCCGCATTAATCGCTAACACATCAGACAGAAGTCACGCAGAAACCCAGCTTCAGGGTTGAGCGACGCGCTCGTCTACCCTCAACGACCGACCGACAGAAGGCGCCGCCGTCACAGAACATCAGCTGACAGCAACAAACATTTTTTTCGTCTCCTCTTTCTCTCTCTTTCTTCCCTTCACAACGGCAGCAGGTACTAGTTTGATGTTTTTGTTTATATATAAAAAAATATTTTACATTTATTTACCCAAAATTCGACGTATTCCTTTTCCCCTGAATTCACGTTTGCTGAAGAGAAGAAGAAATTAACCTCTACAGCAGTAACGACAACAGCGACAGTTCTGTCTTCTAGGTCACCCATTCAACAAATTAAGTAAATGGAGGTAACAGATGTAAAAAAAAAAGTTTCTAAAATAATTTAATTTGTGAATGAATCCTGAAAGTGACATTAAAATCCGACAATTATCTAATTTTTGCAAGAATCAATCTGCTTTTTTTTTTATTAAAAAAAGACGCTAAAAGTTCTCATAGTTATTTATGGTCATTCGCCGACGCAAGAAAAACAAATTTTTAACAAAAATTTTAAAGATTCTACAAAGGATTTTAAAAAATACAATTTAATAATAAAAATTCTTTGGTATTTCCTCTTAATAATAGCATAAAGATTTTGACAATAAAAGTTTGTTTTTATTAAGTTTTCATCACGTATTTTTAACGAATCTTTGCGGGTATCTACTTAGAAGATCGACTCGGAGTTATGAGAGGCTTCGTTCTTCAAAAGCAAGATAAGAACAATTGTATTAATTATTACAGAATACATATTTTACTTTATATGCGCTTACGATAAATAAACTTTCAAATTATTTTTTCTACTCTTTCAACTACCAATCTCATTTATATAGACAACAACTGAATACTCAAATATTTGAGTTTTGTATATAGTAACATTTTCTTAATGAATGACAACAGTCAAGGACATTTAAGTATACTAGCGGAACCCGTGGAATTTCCATGGAAGGATAATTATGATTTCCTGGAAAAATTTTACTTTGTCATACTACAAAAGATAGTAACGTCTTCAAACAAAGTAATGGGTAATAAAATAACGATAACACAAAGTGTAATTTTATTAAAAAGCTATAAAAGTAATGTCCATAGAAGCTACTTGACTGTAATCTTATATTAAGCGGCGTATGCACAGACCATAACCAAAATACTGTACGCTATTTTGTGAGAGATTTTGAAAGAGAAAATGTTTTTTTTATTACTGAAAAATCATGGCTCCTGTGTCCATTGTAAACTGAAAAGACCAATTGAGTAATGGCCAAGGGTGTAGAGGGCAGAAATTTCCTTATTAGGTCGCGGGATACGACAACAAACCTACCTATTTTTACTATATTGTACAGTACACACACATATGCATTGTTGGGGGGGGGTCACCCCCTTTACACACTATATGGACTCTTCCATGGTATACAAATAATCCTGCCTACAGAGAACATATGTTTTTGTTAGAGTTGGTGCTTGTCAGAGCAGTTGAACTGCCGCTCGTTGGTCAGCAAGAATATAGACTTACTTCTTACTGTATATATTTGACTTCTACTAACAAGTATTCCTGAATCTACTAACCGTGTACAGGTTGTATATCTTTTGTTTAATATAGTTACATTTTTCCTCTCATATCTGTTTTGTGTTATTCTTATATTGTGTGGTTTTCTAAAAAAGAATCCACAACATGCACACACACAATTAGTGCTACAACCACCAGCTTAAGCTTCTACTGATACGGTAATGCTATATGCTCTCTCTCCTTCTACTCTCTCACTCTTTACTACCCTTCCGTTTAGTAAAGGTGAGAGAAAGGCTGAGGAGAGATAGAGGGGAAGGAAAAGCTGGTGTAGAGAGTAAGTGGCGTAATGGACGGAGGAACTAAGTAAGGAAGAAACAAGCAGAATTATTATATGATTTAAAGGAAATACCTGATAAACATATTTAGCGAATTGTAGTGCGACAAGAGTTTATTCAGACAGCGAATCTTACATGAGTAAATATGAAAAAAGAGAAGTGAATGAAGCTCTTAATTGATAGTTAAATTGTCCGTCCACTGAGGCAGCCTGTGTGTAAAAGCGGACAGAAAATGTAAGCCTAGAAATAAACGTGCAATTGTTCTGAAGGATTAACTCCAACTAAGATAATCAAGTTTTGTAACGCGATATTGTTAAATGTTTCAGATAGAGAAGGAAGGAGTAATAATGATGAATGTGACATATTCCTAAGCCGTACAACGGTGTAAATGACCGTCAAGAACAGACTGACCACCCTTGTTGACCAACCTTGGTCGGGGTTAGAGTATTACAAAACAATTTCTAATCTACACAGAGCTTGGCTCTTTTAATCACACTCGAAGTGATCCATAAATCACCACTGATTATACGAGACAATACCATTCAAACCCTTTATCTAATTATATGCGCTGATTCAGGGTCGTTGCAAAGGTTTCCTTGAGTTAAATCAGATAATTTTGTTACCAAGTGACTGATTTGAACTTTATCTTTGACTTACAAAGTGTGAAACATTGTGTTAAACTTATACAGTTTTTATGTATAGTAACATTTATTGTTATTTTTGAAAACTAAAAAAAGACAAACCGGTTCACGGTTTCAAGGTAATAATTAAGACATCATTTTGGACTTGGATACACACATTTATTAAAAAAAAAAAAAAATATTGAAGAGAAATGAGCTCCGCCAGGTTAAAACACCCAAGATATGCTATATGATGGGTATGCGAAGAAACTATGCGAGGAGACCCAGCACACTACCGCGACAAATAGAGGAGAATGGTGGCCAGCTCAGCCCGTCGGCACCCCTAACGTCTCCTTCCGGGGTTAAGGGTGAAAGAAGATGACCTCAAGGTGATTACGCAAAGATTTTCACACACGATACGGGTTCATTAAATTCAAAGGCTACTTTTCGTTAAGAGCAACCATCAATGTCAGAAACCGTTTCTTCTTCTATGTGCCGTGCCCCTTCAGGACGTAGGTGATCATGGCCTTCCACGTCTCCCTTTTCCTGATAGCTCTTAACACGCTTTCTCCTGTTACCCATCCCAAACACCGCTCTGCCATCCATTTGCTCAAATCCATCAAGTATTTCCCCTGTCTTTCTTTCCCTCTATCTGACCTGTGTATCAGATTCTCCAAGCCCTCTTTATTATATGTCTCAGGAACTTTAGCTATCTTTTTCTAATGTTAAACCGTTTTACCTGAACAATATGCATGGTGAACTGCCAGTCTTCAAAATAGGGGTTCGAACGCCTCTTAATAATATCAGCACAGAGAAGCGACCCCAGCATCCGTTCTGTTTGGGAAGTTCTTGAAAATCATAGCATAGGTGAGCCAAGACCTGTGGGTGATATTAGGTTGACGAAACTTTTTGGAAGACGACGCTAAATGTGCTTGCGCAAATTCGCAAGTAATCGTGACTGAAGGTTTTCGTATACTAGCCTTTCTTAACTACTGATCACGCCAGATAATGTGCTCGCTCCCATGAACTACAACTAAAGTTTACAAAAGGAATTGGTTAGTTACATTAGATATACAGGTATACGTAGAAATGGGCATCTCACCTTTACTTATTACAATGAATTAGACACGATTAAACTGTGGGATAAGACTAAATATTGGGTGAAAGCCGGCTAACATATCCATTGAGAAAATGTTGACCAAATAATTTATATTTTTCCTGTTAAGAAAGGCAAATAATTTTTCTTTTAAATTGCATGTTGTATAATTTGTGCTGTGTGACGTCAAATAAGAAAAATATTTTTTTATAAAAAATTGGTATTTGTATATGTTGTTTTCTACATCGTATGTTTTTATACTAAAGTTCATTCAGTCCAGGGCTCGAGGTTCACTCACGGTAGTGGATTACTGTTAAAATGGTTATGGTGAATGAGGTGTATGATATGAGTCAAAGAGAAGGTGATAAGAAGTGAAGATCATCAAAATAAGGAGGCTATACAACGATTGACCCTTGACTTGAAGAGGTTAAAAGTTATGTTTAGGGATTAGGGAAGCACGCACGAAGGAGTGTTTCCCAAAACAGTAATTCTTGGGAGGAAACTGTTTTTAATGTAACCTTTTCTTTAAATTTGGAATACTGAAGAAATGAGGATGATTCGAATCCGTGGTAGTGACATATTTTTCGTAACAGTAAAGGTCTAAACTAGTAGAAGTAGAAAAGGGAACTTATCTTAAAATTTAAGATAACAGGAACAGCGATCGTGAAACTATAGGATTTGACGTTTCATTTGTTGAGAAAAGAGCTGCAGTGTGTGTGTGTGTGTGTGTGTGTGTGTGTGTGTGTGTGTGTGTCCCTCTCTTTAATGAAATTATCTCTAAACGCCATCTTTAATAGCAGCACAGCAAATTATAGCAATAGAGAGGAAAATGAGGTAATAATGACGATTATATTTTAGTGCCATTTTTAGTTCACCCCAAGCAAGGGGATAATGCCACTAAGACACCAGGAGCGAAAGAGAATGAGAATACTTTAGAAGAAACCAGAAACGCACTCTTATACAAGAAACAAGTAACAAACTGAATTAATATTGTTTTAATTTAAATTGTTTTAATTACGCAAAAATGAAAATGTGCGAACCTACTTACGCACGAACATATACATGCAAACACAAAATCACATGTACAATGCCAAACGATCATTGGCTAATAAATCGCTAATACATTTTCTAGGGGCAATTTACAAATCGCAGTGATGCGACAATTTTGGAATCGCTTTATTTTTAAGTAGTCACATTTGTGCACTTTTGGGAGAAGTGGCTCACAGAAGCTTCCTTAAATCTCCCAAAAGCTCGCCCGCTGATTGGTTGATGTCGGCCAATCAGATCGCTTGCACCTGAAGAATAATTTTTTTCCCTGGCAACGAATTGGAGCATATAATATAGTCGCTTATAAAAGCCAAGATTTTTCTCACCTCAGTGAGACCTCAACTGCTAAACAAACTCACGACAGTTAGAACTCCAGTTCTAACAACGCGCCAACTTTTTCGCTTACATACACACCCACATGCTGATGATATTTTTACACCTTCACTAAAAACTTTTTTCGACACAACAATACTTTTTAAGAGTAATATCACAAAAACAATCATATCATGAAACACTCATAAACATTTATCCAGTGAACTTTAAACTAAATATTTATCTCTCATTGAACTCTTAATTTGCAGTCAAAGGGAGAGAACTCTTGACTAATTCAACCTTTCTTACTTGAATGCATGTTTTCTTTCACATCATTGTTTGGTATTGTACATCATTTTATGTGCAGCAATGTCTTTTGGTTATTCTTCTTGCGTAAGTCCTGTTTTCTTATCAAAGTTAAATTAATGTGGTGAAGTCCGCCCCAAAATTATTACTGACATCTTATGTCATAGATCTATTTACCAAAATTACACACAAATATCTTGAAATACTAAAGAGTAAATTTATTCAATAAATTTCCCATTGGCCTCAACAGCAGCCTCCAGACAACTTCGGAGTTTTCTCTTCTAGACAGTCTTTTTGTTTAACAACTATTTACATTATTCGAACTGATGTTCTCATCTTTGTTGTCATTTTTACGACGTTTCGGCTGTTGTACGCTCCGGCCTTCTTCAGGTGTTAGGAATTTTGAACCGAACCCCTTATTACGATCACTGAGGTATATCGAACCCTTTATTACGATCACTGGGGTATATCATTCTCATTCCTTCTGCGAAGCCGCTTCTGGTATTCATGAGTTATCTCCCTTTAATGCGACTGTGATTTGTTCACCACTGTTGTAGCCTGGTATTGAACTCGCGATTCTTTGGAACAAGTCATTGGAACTAACCAACGCTTATGTCAACAGCGATTGGATTTCTGGGACTTATAAGTAACCTTTTTAACCAAAGTTCATCTTGCAATTTTTAATGTTAACGGTTTTCTCTGGTGTCTTTTTTTTTTTTTTTTTACCAGAGCTCATTTTGCAATTTTTGACACTTATGATTTTCTCTGTCACTCTGTATTACTGGTTCCCATATTGTGTTCCTCTCTATGCATGGTCAGATTAGGAGATTTTTATAACCAAGCATATGCATTAATTCCTTAAGTTTACGTAGTTTCCAGTGGCGTTTTCTATCTATTATTTCATCTTCATCCCATAGGGGAAGATGATCCCCTTTCTCCCTCCATATTTGGTCAGCTACGCCTGATTTTTCTACCTCCCCTCGTGTTACGGCGTAAAGGGGTGGCCTGTTTCTCCTTTATATTTCTTTCCACAGCGACATGGAATAGCGTACACGCAGTCTTTAGTCATGTCTTCCGTGGAAGTTGAGGTATTTTTCAGTGAATGTTAGCTTGCGGTATACGAATGTCTTGAACCCTACCTCTGATCGAGTTATTAGCACATCCAGGAATGCCAGTTTGTTGTTACTCTTTTTTTCCCTGGTGAACTGTATCGATGATCTTATTGTGTTTACGTGGTCCAGTAGCGTTTGGATCTCTTCCTGGTGAGGCCAGAGTATGAAGGTGTCATCAACGTATCTCAGCTGCAGAGTTGGCTTTAGAGCTGTGGATTCTAATGCCATCTCTTCAAAGCATTCCATGTATATGTTAGCCAATGATGGTGATAATGGCGAGCCCATTGGTAAGCCTTTATCCTGCCGATATATGCCTGATCCCAATCCGAAGTGTGTTGTTTGTGTGCAGAAAGTCAGCATCTCCATCAGGTTATCTAGTGGAACACTGGTACGTTCTTCTAGGGATGAGTCCGAGGCCAGTCTGTCCCTGATTACCGATAGTGCCCCCACAGTGAGTACCTTGGTTGGTAAAAAGACTCATCACATCCAGGTCCCCCTTCTGGTTGCATTGGATGAGAGCATCTTTGATAAGTTTCACAAAGTGGGCGGAGTTTCGAACATGTGATAGTAACTTTCCTATCAATGGGTCAATTATTTCTACAAGGAAGCGACTCAGAGCTAATACCGTTTTTGGGAATCTAAGTACACCATACATGTAAGGCAGCTTGCTGTAACGTTGAGACAATTGCCTGTCTGTATGTTTTAAGTTGCAAGTAATACTTGTTCTTGATTAGGAACTGCGACAGCTGTCGTTCCGTTTTTAACGTGTGGTCTTTCTTTACCTTGCTATACCTACCACTTCTAATGAGGCTTTCCAGTTTCTTGGTATATTCAGTTTTGTCCGTCACTACAATTGCGTTGCCTTTGTCAGCTGGTTGTATGATAATGATCTTATTTCTTTGTAGGGTCCTGATTGCCAACCCCTTCTCTTTCGTGATGTTTGGTTTGGATGGCTTGGCTTTCTCCTATGTCTGTTTCACTTTGCATCTTAGTTCATCCACCTGAGCCTGAGAGATGTTCAAGTCTATTTCCTCGATACGGGCAATGATGTCTTAATTGGAGTAGATAGATCTATCTATCTATCGTCCGGTTCACACTCCACCCACGTCTATTGAACAGGTTAAGAGGCTCATCCCTTGTTCCCTGTTTAGGATGTGGTTTCCGGTTTTCTCTTTTCACTATTACCTAGCCCCCTGCACATCAGTGGCGTTACCGCCTTGCTCGGGGTGATACGATTAAAAAAAAATGTCTAAGTATGGTATCCGCCTGATGGTTGTTATGAAGTTGAAACCATTTTTCAGCACTGACTCTTCAGAAGCACCCAGCTGATGTTGACAACTGCCTTCACAGCGTGGGTGATGGATCTCATGTGTCCTCTTCAGATCTTTTAATCTTTTTAGTTTCCGTACTTGGCGAACCTTGACTGCATCGAATTCTAGGAATTCAAGTCTGAAGAATTTATCCAGCTCTTTTTCCGGTCTTCTTCATCAGAGATCCTGTTGAGGAATGCCTCAAGCCTCTGGGAGATATTGGAATGCAGTTTTTGCTTCACCCATCGGTTGTACTGGATACGTTCTCGGACTGGGGCGAGTCGCACTTTTTCTGCGACCAGACGGCAAGTCTCGGGGCCAAGCCTGCAGGGATGAGTCGTAGTTCCCTGCAACGGTATAGGGATATCAGATGGTTTGATATCCGTGCCAGCTTCAGGTAGGACTTTTCTATTCGTCTTGATACTTTTGGTATATCGGGTTCGTACCGATCCTTCAGTATTTGTCTATATTTCTGATATGAGGTAATATTTACATTATTCGGACCTTTGTCCTCATCTTCATTGCCGTTTTTACGACGTTTCAGCCGTTGTACGCTCCGGTCTTCTTCAGGTGCTAGGAATTTCGAACCAAACCCTTTATTTTTCCTTTAAGTTGATGATTACTACCATAAATCCCTGATTTCTGTTCATCTTTAGTGTTATAAAGAGTTTTGTTGGTCTCTCGCTCAACTACGCATAATAATCAAGGGGGTTGCAATCTGGGTAGTTAGGTGGCCAGATGTAAGGGGGTGATGTGGTCGTATAAATTGACTGTGTTCTCCTGCTTGTGTGGCATGGTGCAGAGTCCTGTTGCCAGACACAGAATCTTCCAGCAGCCACCCTCTTGACACAGGGCAGCACTACTTCCTCAAGGCACTTGATGTAGACCTCCGTGTTGAATCTGAAGTTCTGTAAAAAGATGAATGGGGGGCATAACACCGCCATCACTAGTCATCACTCCAATCACCCTCGTAATTATGATTAGAATCATCTAATTCTTTCCGAATCTTTTGTAGTGTATTGAGGTTGGCACCCAAACACTCTGAAATATTCGTATTAGAGCTTGTGGGGTGAATGTGAAGTAGCACAGCATGCCGTTTCTAAACTTCTGGCAAAGTGAATTGAGTTATGATGCTGTTTCTTTCACAGATGGTACCCAGCTGGCCCTACTACACTGTGCAATCGACAAATTCACAATCAAACAACGCGCATGTGCGAAACTTTAAAAAGTGTCGACAAGTTACCCATCGGATACTGTACAAATATATATATAAATACAAAGAGTCGCTTTAACTGAGCAGATCCTTGCCCTGATGAGTGAGAACATCATACCTCACGAAACTTCGAAGTCGGCATGAATCTGCTCAGTTAAAAAGAAACTATTTGTATTTACCAACGCTTTATCTCTACCCCGATATCGAGCACTTTACGACAAAAAACCTGCTTGCCAAAATACATTTTATCAGTAAAACCACTGAAAAAACAATATTGGTGCTAAACATTATCACAATTAAACACTATATATATATATATATATATATATATATATATATATATATATATATATTAGTCATCAACATACAAGCCTGTTTTGGTGTATCACAGCTCATCAGTTTGACTTTATATATAGTCATCCGCAGACAGATCTGTTTCGCTGTATCACAGCTCATCAGTACAGTTAGACAGTCGATTGCTTTTTACCCAGGATTGAAACCCGACCGACTTGGCGTCAGTCGGCGATTCTACCTCTGAGCTACGTGCTCTCGGTAGAAGGAGGCAGACCTGTATGTCATTATACACGCCCAATAGCTGAGAGTGTTCTAATTCATTGCTGAATGAACGATGCGTAAATGCCAGAGTAGCTACTGTTTTTCAAAGTCTACCATTCTTCCAATATATATATATATATATATATATATATATATATATATATATATATATATATAGAGAGAGAGAGAGAGAGAGAGAGAGAGAGACAAAAGAAAGCGGCTTGAGCGTAAAATCCCCAAAAGATCCTATTGATATTAATCATTAAAAATTAGATATTAAAAGTGATCCAGCCAGAAGAAAGACTGTAATTAAAATTATTTATTTACAGAGATTTTCCAAACTCCTATGACCATTTCAACGAAGGATTATAATCATTATGGTAAAATAGAGTTATTTTTTGAGTGTGTGTAAAGAAAACGGAAGTAAGGGTAGCGAAAAGAAAAGAAAAAGAAGGAAACTGGAGAGAAAGAAAGACAAAATTAGGGGAATAAGAAAAGAAGAAATAGGAAGGAAGAAACGTTCTAAATTGGCTAACAGAACAGAAAATTTTCCAAGGGTGGTGAAGTCAAATAGATACATTAAAAAAAAATAACAAATTAAAGAAATTTATATAGTTTAATTTAGTTTAAAAAATGTTTAAATAAGTTTATTATCACCTGAGAACAGATGTTAGAAAATGGCTTTGATTGATAACTGGGAAAGGGAAAATTCATAATATTAACGTAAATTAAATGTATGTTAATTTTTATTTGTTCCATATTTTAATATTTTTTTTCTTATATTTAGGTCTGTTTTTGTAAATTGTTATCAAAAAGTAAAACTATTTTCTGAATTGCTTGGCTTCAACAATTCTGTTAGCCTTTTTTTAAAGTAACTTATACAAAGTAGAGTTAATTCATATGATTGTGTTTATTTTAGGTATTTATAAACCCAGGTAAAGATTGATACTTTTCCTTATATAATTATAAAATTGGGATTTAACTGCTTTATCTTCAAATATAGGGTGCGATGGGTAAATTGTTACCTTTTTATATTTTTAATTTCATGCATGCACAGTGTTTTTTGTTTTATATATTTTGACTGCACAGTATAGTAGGGTCAGTTGGGCACCAGAAATTTGGAAATAGCATGCTGCATCATTTGACATTCGTACTAGAAGCACCAATATAAACATTTCAGAATGTTTAGGTGTCAATCTTAGTTCAGTGCAGAGGATTAGGAAAAAGTTTGATGATATATCCTGTCAACATCCCGCTGTTTATAGTGATGACTAGTGATGGCGACATTATGTCGCCATTCGTCTTTCAACAGAGCCTTAGACTCAACTCAGAGGCCTACAGCAAGTGCCTTGAGGAGGTAGTGTTAGTCTGTTTCAAAAGGGTGGCTGCTGTAAGAACCTATGTTTGGTAACAGGACTCTGCAACATGAAAGACGTGCAGAAGAACCTAGTCATGGCTGTCAGACAACTTCTGCAACTACATCTAGTCACCTAATTCACCAGATTGCAACCTTCTTGAGTACCATGTGTGAAGTGCAATTAAGCAAGAAATAAACAAAACTCCTTATAACACCAAAGATGAACAGAAGGAAAGGATTATGGCAGCATTCACCAACTTAAACATGAAGACCGTTCAGAAGATTTATTTTTTTCTTAAAAAACAAAGAAAAACAACTTTTTGCGAGGTAGGGGTCTCATTTTCTTACGCAGCCGTTGAAGTAGCAATTAGCATGTACAGTTGTTACAGTCAGTGAGTTGAGTGCCATACGTAAAACACGCTTGGGCGATCATGTCTCGAAAGAGGCATGACTGACTGGGCAGGAGATTATCCCGAAGTAGGTTGCCATTGCTTTCTGCGGTAGACTGGTTGCCAGCCAAGGCTATAGAACCCAATCTGTCCTGTTATTTAACGCATAACTGGAGGGAAGAGATGGATTAATACCTTTCTTAAGGGTATTTGCGTGTAAGTGAATGCATTGAATTCAAATGGAATTCGACAGTATGTGACGAAATATTATGATAGGCAGTATATCATTCGCTACAAATTTTGATCAACGTGATTAATAAGTTTGCCAAAAAAGAAACGAAGAATTTATTTACAAATGAATTTTAATGACTCATTATTTTTAGATTTTATTATGTTATCTCGTAACCAATAGCGATCATCATTGTCGCCAGGGTATTAGCAGGGGGGGGGGAGGCATCGAGTCCAGTGGAGAAGGGTATCAAGTCTGAAGCGGGCGCTATTGGTAGAAGTCTATTTTCTCACAGTAAAATTAATTCACATTACATTCAGAAATGGTTAGGAGAAGGTTAAGTAATTTTCCGAGGCGCAGAGAGAGGTTCTCCTTTTTCCTCTCCATCTTTGTGATTAGCCTGCATAATGGACTGTATGCTCTGGTTCCCAAGTCAACCTTCGCAATTCATATATATATATATATATATATATATACACACGCATTACTCTCCAGTAATGAATTGAGTTCTAAAGGTGTCGAGCGTGTGTATGCACCGCAAATATATAACATGCTAAAATCTCCTCTGATCTCTCATTCCATGCGCCGATGGCTTAGGGAATTGGCACCCTCACTGACACCATATCGGTCGAGTTACTATCTCGGCTGGAAGCAAGTGGATGTCTAGCCATACTGATGGGGTATAATACAACAAAATAGGCTTGTAAGTGGATGACTAATGTATATATATATATATATATATATATATATATATATATATATATATTGCTTTAAAAATCACAAACTGAAACATATCTTAAGGGATCCCTTTCGCCAACAACACATCAGGAGAGAAATAGGTGAAAAAGGTGGGGGTGAGGGTTAAGAAATAACTTATTTATTTTTGTACATATTTTATCCAATTGTATATATTTAATCATTTCCCCTCGATTTTACCCCCCCCTTGCTAGTTGTTTATATGCCTCTGTCTCCTCATTTTTTTTTGCTCACGTGATTATTTTTTTCGTTTTTTTTTTTTTTTTTCGTTTTTCTTTGATCACTACCAACGGTTCTCTCCTGATGTGTTGTTGGCGAAAGGGATCCCTTGAGAGATGTTTCCGTTTGTTATTTTTAAAGCAATTTACAAGTTTTATACCGTCAAACAGTTTATATATATATATATATATATATATATATATATATATATATATATAATATAAAAGAAGTAAAGAACACATTTTCCTACCTGTTTTTTGGTCAACAAACCGCAAAATTATATACAGAACACTTTTCCCTACCAGTTCTTTGTTTATTCTAGCCATCTTGTCAGAGAGAGAGAGAGAGAGAGAGAGAGAGAGAGAGAGAGAGACTATTGCTAATGATTTTACTATGTAAAGACGTATTGAAAAATGAATACTCGGAAGTAATCATTTTATTCTGTTCGTAATCACACGTACATGGTACCTTTTCTGTGTAAGTGGATTATTATATTTACATAAAAAAAATCATGATTTGTTGCATATAATGATATTTATAAACCGAACTGCTGCCATTCATGACCGGGGTTATTGTAATAAGTTTAATAGCTCAGAATCTATTTCTAATATGTGTATTAGTGTAGAAGAGTGGAATAATAAAATATACATTTTGAATGTTAAAATAGAAATTTATCAAAATAAGGAATAACAAGAGTTGTAGAAATTAATGTTCATTGAGAAAGTTAAGGTATCGAGAGTTCGTACAAAATGTTCTAGTAGTAATTGTTGAAATAGATAAGAAAGAGAGAGGGAGAGGGGTAGAGAGAGAGAGAGGACAATGTCCGAGTCGCTTGAAGTTGCCGTTACATTTTAGATGTGTGTCAGCAACCCACTTCCTCTGACTGACCGCCGTGACCGCTTGACCATCCTTAAATATTCAATCCAGTCACGTGAGGTAGCTCACAGAATAATTTTTTCTTTAGCTCTGGAAAAACCGTTTCTCTGGCGAATTTTGAATTTTGCGATTTGATGACCAATTAGGATCCAGAGTTCCGTTACAAGTCTTATTGATCTTGGTTAGGAATATTGATAAACACTTCGGACCACCTGTTGTGTGTAGCTCTTTCTATGTGGTGGTGGACAAGCCAGTATGCATACTTCTGAGACAGAAATTCGACGTCTGGGAATTCGGTGCCAATTGTTTTCAGTAGATTGGAGAAAATTACTGACCAATTCTTTCACTCGGCCATAAATCACTGACTGCCTATGTATCTACATATTAAGTTTAGGACATTATTTCTACTTAACGTCTTTCTTCAGATATGAAAATATGTCTATTGAATCTTTTTCCTACTTTAACAATATGTCTGTTTCTATCTGGTTGCTTTATTTTGTTTGTTTTTATTCAAACTTTATGTCCTTTAAAAAATGTACATGAAAAAGAAAACGCAGAAGTGATGAAGATTAAATCTTATCAAAATTAGAAACTGATCAGTTTCATAAAGTTTTAAAGCTTATAAAAGTAATGGGGAGAAACTGAGGGGCCAGCCAAATCCTGTAGAGTCGTTACTGGTTAGATGTCCGTCACTAGACTAATAATAAATTAAAAAAAATTAAGTACTGAGGTGTCTAGGTCCTAAACACCTGTTTGACAGTGAGACAATCACATGTCTCCCACCTGGGCAGCTCTGATAAATCCAAAATGAAATGATTAAATTATAATTTAAAATCAAAAGTGTTTGAAAATGGTATACAATTGTGGTGAATCATCAATTTTCGTTAAGGTGCGTGTTATATTTCGGTGCATGTTATATAGCAGGAAATACGTTACGGATGTTTTGTTTTTTCTTTGTGTGTGTGTGTGTGTGTGTGTGTGTGTGGTTGCATTTAAATCACACACAAAAATTGAAAAGTAATTGTAGAATCCACTTTGCAATATTAGATAAAAAAGTATTTACGACAATTTATCTATCCCACATGTCGTGGGTTCAGAAAAAAAATGCAATATTATTATATTTGCTTCTTAAACACAGACCCTGGATTGGAAAATTTAAAATTTGAATTTCGCGCTAGTCATCACTGATTGGTCAGAAAATATGAAGCACGTGTGAACACGTCAGAGAACATGTTTAGTTACGTATCTCGCCAGAAATTAGAATAAGTGTTCTTGATCCTATTATACAGTATATAAGGAAGATACTTTCGTCTGAACCCTTAGTGAGAAATATTACTTCAATCGAGTGCCACTGATATCTACGTGACTGTTAACAGTTGAATTTTACGAAGTTAAGAACTAAGAGGTTAACACGAACACAAAATTAGAACGGACTCATTCACTCAAGGGAACAGAACATTTAACCTTTTCAAGACATATCCTTTTGTGGAATCCACCTGGCATGTTTTATTAAAAAAGCAGATACGACAATTTACCCCTCGCATAACATGTGAGTGAAGAAAACAGTTCCGGCGACAATTTTTAAATCGCACGTAACGATATTAAAAGATTTGTGCAAACTAAACGCCGAAAGGATTAGACGGCTAATTTTAAGACTAACTCTCGCTGATTGGTTAATTAATTGTAGGCACGTGAGAACACATGTTTGCGCGCGAAATTTCAATAAGTGTTTGGGATCCACCTTTGCAGTATGTAAAGGAAGAAACCCAGCGAGAATCCACTTCGGCCGGGAAGAAGATGCCAGTGCAAGCCGCCATGTTATAGACAGAACAACAATCGCCCACTTAGTTCACCATGCGGCGCGAACCCGAATCCCCAACTGAGAAATGTACTTGTCAACTATAATTCAATCCATTCACTTACGTCAGTTTTAACTCAAACACACATCCCTTTCAGTTGACATTCACTAAATAATATCAAAGGAACATTTATTAACAGATTTAACTTCTGCATTGTTCGAACTGTTCCTAAAACAAATTACGCAAAGTATCACATCAGATTTATTGTGAAAAAGGCATTCACACTTAATTTCATAAACATACAATTTTGCAACTTCTTTTTCATATGCTTATCACCTCTACAAATTTGTATATTATTAAATGTTATCGTAAATGTTGCCTTACAGAATTTTGTTGTATAAATGTTTGTGGATTAGATTCTGAACACGAACTTAGCAATTTGATCACGTAACTAACCGCCATGCCACTGCATTTGGGTAACCCCCGACTAGGCTTTGGTGAATCTGATCAAATCCGCCACACTGAGTGG
This sequence comes from Ascarosepion bandense, assembly GCA_037127315.1. NCBI lineage: Eukaryota > Metazoa > Mollusca > Cephalopoda > Sepiida > Sepiidae > Ascarosepion > Ascarosepion bandense. Next base: position 380,405 of record JBBBDQ010001608.1, read on the forward strand.
AATTACGCGAAACACATACATATTTTAAATATTAAATATTGAAGACAATTGACGAAACAAACATTTTTAAAATAACAAATCATAAGTTTGTATTCAACAAATATACAAAGATGATGAAGGATAAACCAGCTGCAAGCAATGTAAGAGGGGATAAAAATTATTGATTTACAAAGTTCACAAACGTGAATCAGAGTAAAAATGTCCAATGTAGAAAATAGGAGTTGTCTCGCTTAGACTGTATTTTGTATAGATTTCTGCAGAAAATATAATTGTTTTTTTAAAAAGATATTTCCTTGTTAAGTGTTCAAGATGTAATTGTGTTGTTAGAGGAATGTTCTGGATGATGAAAAGTTCGTGGAAGAATATTCAGTTTGTTGGAAAATATTCTGTGTGATTGAAAAGTTTGGCAGTTTCAGTGAGTGAGGGAGTGAGGGAGTGAGTTGGCGCGTTTTACTGGGCGAAGCTTGGACTGACGTGGATTCTAGTAGCAGTTTGGATGCTCACAGGATTTATTGTATAAAAAAAAACACAATTTTGGCACAATGCCAGTGTTGATGAGGGAAAACTGTGTTTGGTCAACAACAACTATCTTATACCTAGCTAATCAGAATCACGACCCAAGCACTCTTTACAATTTTCCATTCACCATAATGACCCATCCATCGTCAATCAATCTTCCATATAAAATACTTCATACGTTCGGGGAACCTAAAAAGAATCCCCATATTAATTTAAAACTAAATTATTTGTATACAATACATGTACAAAAATACATAAAAATGCATACATGATATGTAATGAAATGGGCTGAGGTACACCGTACATGAAACCAAAAAACCCAAACAAAAAATTTCAACTTAATATTATTTATTTTATTATAAATAAATTGATGTTAGTTAGATCCGTCCAACCCACACAAAAAAAAAAGTAAAAAAAAAAAGTAAAAAAAAAAAAGGCCACTGTACTCTGTCTTTATGACAAAAAAAAAATCAAGAAGCTCTCTTGCTAAGGGAGATGAGAGGAGAAAAAAAAATAATACGGCTTGGGAAAATAAAAAATTCTGACCCAGTCGAGATGAAAACAACGGGATTCATAAACATTGCGGGAGGTTGGGAATCTCGACCTGGATCATAACAAAAGAAAAAAACCGGGGACAGGCCAGGAACCACACCTACTTACATTAACTAGGTAACTTTCCTCCTACGTAAACGCCCTGCAAAACAGTGGCAGTAAAATGCCTTGTTTGGGGCAATATGATTATAAACACACACACACACACACACACATACACACACACACACACACACACACACACACACACACAAGAAGAGACTTAAATTAATCAGGGGAGGGTTCCACAGGAATTCACCCCGATGCGACTAAGAGACCTAAAAGAGAAAATCAAGGCTAGCCCCGCTCACACGAACCAGGGTCGCCTCATTCACCCACCTTTTGCTGAAATCTGTCGAAAGCACGCTATCTTTAGGGCCTTTTAGCCTTATCCAGTGTGAGCCGTTGGCTAAATTCGGTGGTGAAGGACCTAATCCTATCTTTAACCCTCTCCTACCACTTATTCCCGATAACCGCCCCTCGCTGCACTACATTAATTAGCTGCTCCCGAACGTCCCGCCTGTCCAGTAAGGGCAGACTGAACTTCCAGTAGCCAGCCATTCTAGGCCTATTATCTAACGCCACCCGGGTACAAACGAGTTTGTGATCAGAGTAGCCTAACCAGTGGAACGTGGGACAATCTAAAAGATCTATGTCGGCTTCTCTGACTAACATTTTATCCCGGTAGCTAACCACCTGGGTAGAAGGCCAACTATTAGCTCACGTCCACATCTTCCCACCCGAGTGATCAACTCGGTATCTATCGACGAGACCGAATTCGTCAATAAGATCAACCAAGCTACGATTACTCAATCCCCTCTAGCTCCCCACTCCCAGTCTAACTTGGGGTCCAAGACGACATTACAGTCCCTCACTAAGACTAGTCGCGTTGAGTACACCAGGAAGGGCTCCAAATGCCGAAAAAATGAGACACGCTCCCACTCTCGGTCGTTGGGCGCATAAACCGCAACCAGCCGAAATGAGTTGCTTTTCACTGCAATATCGGCCACGATCAACCGGCCTTCGGCACCGACATGAACAAGGTCCACCTTCGCGTCCAGGGTACGCTTGACCAGCAAAGAAACACCTTTGGCCCGTCGGTCCCCATATGCTGAATAGACAACAAAGTCGCTAGACAGCACACAGGCATCAACGTTGCAAACCAAGTGAATCTCTTGAATCGCTGCGACATCCACACCGAGTGACAAGAGGTCACGAAGCAGGCAGGCAGCCTTACTCCGATCCCTCAAGTCTCTCGCATTCAAACTGGCTATCTTAATAGAAACGAGAAGAAAAAAGAAGCTTTAGTCGTATACGGGATAAAAATCTACAGCGGTAGGGACCCCGACGGATTGTCCAAGATTTCCAGTTTCTATAAAGGATGTAATTCGTCCGTCAAGGACATTCCCGCCGATGTTCATAGGGTATGTTAATTTTCATACCCTATAATGTGAGGGATGGAGTAAAACCGGGACTCTCCCTGCGCAAAGTTGCGCCCTTTTGCGAAGTTCCGGGTGCCAGTTCTGGCTATCACGATATCCTTAAAAAATCCTTTGGCATCGGCCAAATGATCCCAGACCATAAGATTGCCCTCGGTGTTCCGGATAAGAGTTATTACCTCGGGGGCACGCGGAAAGTTCCGAGAGTCCTCCGTCGCTTTTCCCTTGACAAAGGCTAATTTCAATAGGGGAATCAGCAGACTCCTCCGCTGACTTGATTCACTGTCAATTGTCTTCTTACTGACCTGACATGAAGCCTCCCCATTGGAAAAGGATGTTTTCTTGGATGGGATGGTAGAGGAGACTTGTGATTTGTTAGGGGGTGAGTGGGACTAGTACAGGGCCACGGGACGGTGGAAGATTTTGAGAGGATGAAGGGAGGCACTTAGCTTTACTAGCGTAGGTGGGCTTCTCCAGTGAAGTAGGGACGGACGCTGATCTTGATGGTAGGTCTGATTTCTCCGCCCTACTCCACCGCGACACGTTTTCCCGTTTTTTGGATTTTGTGTCTCGTGAAGAGAATTAACCAAACAAATTGTGAGCTTTAGAAATATTAAGAAAGCTGGTTGGCGCCACCTTTCAACAATAAGTGTACAAAATTGGATTAGTGAAAAACTGAAAATAAAGCGATAAGTAAATTGTCGTCAAATTGCGATTAAGTAAATTGTCTTATGATGACTAAGTAGTAATTTTTTTTATCCTATGAGTTTTATCGAAATATGTGCAAAGAGATTAATACAGGTTTCTTTTCGTGAGCGGTACCGCACAAACTTATTTAAAAACAACTTTTTAAACAAACTGTTTTCTTTACAATAATACATACATTTTGCTTAACAATAAAAGGGAGACAATTTATTCATACACAAATTGTATAAACTTTGCATTTATAAGACAAAAATTTCATTCTTTGCAGTATTTACTCTTACCACATCTAATATCATTTTCATATCTTGTACATTTCACGATATAAATTTTATCTGATTCTGTTACGAAATACCAGGAAATTCTTTATTATTTTTTTATCCCTTGTTGTTCATTTCAACTGCCAAATGTTTAAAATTAAAAAATGGCGAATAAAGGACATATTCACTACATAAAAAATATGTTCGTATGCAATTAAGAAATATTGAGATTATTACAAACTACCTTCGTTTCTTATGTTTAAAGAAAAAAATTTTTTTTTTAATACCAACCATATCCTAAAACGTAGGTGATCATGGTTCTTCACACACTGCTTTTTCTTTATTAACTGTGAGTTGCCATGATATTTTAGGAAAGACAATGGAGGGGCCTCTTGTTGTCTTCTCTACGATTTATTTTTGATTTTTTCTTCTTCTAGGTTGGATGCCACGCAAGGCTAAAGAGCCGTGTTTACTATGTCAATTAGTCCGTAATTAGGTGATTGGGTGTTTGTGAGAAGAGATCGATTTCCTAATAATAGCATTTTTGTGCAAAACAAAAAAAAAAAAAAAAAAAAAAATTAAAGTAACAAACTAGGTGGGAATTTGAACCCGGCACGCCGATTTCCGCTTTCGGCGTCAATGACTGTTATTGTTACTCTGCATATTTACAGAAATTAAGATTTTTTTTTAATTTTCGATTTTTGTTTAGTTCTTAGATTCCAAACAATATATTTTTCGTTTGAAATTTGCTTACTGGAAAAAAGTTAATTTATCCTTTTTTTTTTTTTTAGCTTTCAATTCAAGAAAACTTTTATTTAAAAAAATCATTTTAAAACTTAAAAAAAAATGAGTGGAGGTACCTATGACATATTAATGTATAAGTAAATAACGTTTAATTCAATTTTTTGAATTAAAATTATTTAATTTTGTCTGAAAACGTTTTGAAGTTAGAATGAAAGAATAACAAAAATAAATTATCGAACAAGAACGCGAATATCATTTACTGCGAAGCTGCAATCATGGCAGCAAGAAATGTGGTGAGGACATTTAAAACTTTACCTAGGAAATTTTTACCGGTCAAATTCGATTCAACTAAAACATTTATCGTCACTCGAGCACAGAGAATTGGTGAGTGATCTCATGTAATGAAATGCTTAAATTAGTTTTAAAACCAGAACATGTGTTGCTTAATGTCCCTCGCACATTCCGATCGGAAGTCATTTTTACCGGTCGGTTGTGTACTGTAAAAATTCTGAAGGTCGTTTAATGATTATATTGCAATTTTTCTATTTCTTTTTTTCTAGCATTCAAATGTTTTATTGCTAATTAATAGTACACAGTGTGCTTCTTGTTTTGTATTAAGTTACAACTATACACCAACTGACCTTTTTAAAAATAAATTCCCAACCATGTGCAGTTCTTTGTTAATGGAAATAAAAAAGTAAACAAATAAAAAAAAAACTAATTATTTTGTTTTTTTAAGTATAAATAACCCTTACAAATACAATGAAACAAGTTATCCAAAAAGGTTGCTTGTAAATATGAATTTTCTAATAAAAATCCGGAGTGATTATTGGTGTTTGTTGTTTCATCTGCTGAATTAACGATATATCATTTGTTAATCGAATATTGATTTACTTGTTCCGTTGTTACTTTCATTAAAGTAACTGTGCGTGTGGATAATTTGTGAGCTTCCTTTGTAAATGACAACAAATCTAACTCTAAATTTTGGTCTTAATTAGCACAACATTTTAAAACAATACATTCGATTTCGAACAGAGCACTAGACGAGTTCACAAAAATAAAAAAAATAATTTTTTTTAGTTAATTGTCAGAATCGAAAAAGTATTGGATTTACAAAAAATATAAAATCCTTTTAGAAATGAAGCTCTGTTTATTCAAAGGGTAAAAAAAAAAAAATCGATCCCTCCCTAACTAAAACTTTTTGCAAAACAAAAGCTATTGACGAACTTTTACTTTTTACTTACAAATGTCAATTTTGAAACTGTTAGCTCGTCATTGATACCTGCATTCTTTTCTCAATTTTTTACGAATAGATCAGCCTATTTAAGTAGTACTTCGAACAAGTCGTTCCCCCCCCCCAAAAAAAAGAGTTGCAAGTAACTGCAAAAATGTTTCAAAACAATTTTAAAAAACCTCAACAAATTAAGAAAAAATGAATACTGAAATCATCAGTATTCAAATTTTCCTTAAAAACTGGAATCGAGGAATCAACCAAACGAATGTTATTGTTAATCTTGTTAATTGAAAATGAAATAGCTTCCACTTTACCATTCGAAACAATTTCCACATATGAGATATTGAATTACTTTCTTGAGGCTGCTTTACCTCGCCTCGTATTATGAGAAAACATTAAAATAAAAAGGTCATGCTTACCTCCGTCTGAAAAACTTACTTAATTAAAAGACCAGAATATAATAATACATCTATTTTAACTGTAAATTGATATTATTAATTAGTTTGGTAAATTTTCGTTTTAACTCCCGACGGCTTTTCCCCCTTCAAATTTATCCAAATTAATTAGCATTATCTCTGTGTAAATGTATATGCTGAACTCAAATCAACAATTAGTTATTGAAGAAACTTACCTTTTTTCATCTAAATGTCCATAAAAAAAACGAACTAATCTTGCACTTTTTCTCTCCCGTAACTCTCACGAAGTCATGTAATTAACTGCAGAATGACGTACTGCGTAGACAACGAATTTCGGCCGATTTACTTCCGCCTAGGAAAGTAATGCGCTTTTTTTTTGTATTCCTCAACCTGCGCATTACTTTCCTAACCGGAAGTAAACAGGCGGAAGTAAATCGGCCGAAATTCGTTGCCTCACGCAGTACGTCATTCTGCAGTTAATTACATGACTTCTTGAGAGTTACGGGAGAGAAAAAGTGTAAGATATAGTTCGTTTTTTTATGGACATTTACATTAAAAAAGGTGAGTTTCTTTGATAACTAATTGTTGATTTGAGTTCAGCATATACATTTGCACAGAGATAATGCTATTTTGGATAAATTTGAAGGGGAAAAGCATTTGGGAGTTAAAACAAAAATTTACCATCAGTTTAAAACTGTTGCTCAAATTTTGCTTTAAATGTTTTATAACTGTTTTCTTTTCAGGTAATTACTTTTATAATATTTACAGTGACTACAAAGTTGTTGCTGTGGAAACATGGCAGGAAATGAAACTGAAACCAATAAAAGCCTCAGCTTACATGACAGCAATCGGAACTGTTGGCGTTCTTATAAAGACGAATCCAAGTGAAAGAGACTTTAAAATGAATTTAATGGAGAATGCCAATGATCTTTCTCTTGTTGGTCAACCAATACGAAGCCCCAAATCTGAAAAACATATAAAATTTCTTCTTGATAACTTCAAAGACCGTAAACTGATCTATGTCAATCTGGGGGTCTGTTCACTGATCTATGAGGACAATTACACTCGAGACGTTGATGTCTACTTTGCTCGTTGTGGTAAATTGAAAGTGCGATGGTTGGATTTTTACAAAAGTATTGTGGATGTTGGTGTCATTGGACACTGGTTAAATATGAGAAAATTGATGGTTGATTATGATATTAATGAAGATGAATGGGACGAGGGCGGCCGGCCTAAAATAAATAAATGATACCACTTGGCATATTAATCTCAGTTTTGTCTTTTTTTAAAAAATAAAATGTAAATAAATTGTTGATTTTGCTTCAACTTGATTGATTGAATATTTACTTGTACAAGTTGAGAATCTTTTTTCTGAAATTCCAAAATCTGGAAACCTCTAAAATACGAGAGTTTTTCAGGTGCTGGAAAATTTCAGAAAGCATTTGGAATGGTCCTAACTGATGGGCAGCTGTTGCAAGTGATCTCATCTGCCCTGGGTTGGGGTTCCCCAGCTCAGCTACATAGCCTACATTAGTGCCTGTTTTTTTTGTTAGTGATCATCACAATACACGTACCTCCACTCATTTTCAATAACCTAAGTTTTAAATTGAATTTTTAAAAACAAAAAACGTTTTTTTTAACTTTAATTTTAGCTTAATTGAAAGCTAAAAGATTAAATTTACTATTTCCAGTAAGCAAAATATTATAGTGTATTTCAAACAGAAATTATATTCATTGCAATCCAAAATTTTGAGATTTTAAAAAAATTTTTTTAAAATTTTTTGACTATTTTTTGTGCAATCGACACACTTGTAAACAAAAGTTAATTCTCAATTTTAAAAATCTTACAAAAATAAGATATAAGTTTATTTTTGGAAAATTAGCAAATTTAAAGTTAAGTTAATCTGATTTGAAACAAATATTACTTGTTTATGGCATGGAAATTTAGAATAAAAGTATTTCTTAATCAGAAAGGTCTGACTTGTTGACCTTTTAAGTAGGTGATAATAATCCCTGTCATAAATCTGTTCATAAAAAAACAGACATAGTCCAAATTTAACATTTTGTAAGGGGAACAACCTTTGAAACATGTGATCTTTTAATGATAAGTCTCTTATAAGTTTCCCTAGTAAAAGAAAATGTGCAGTTTAACATAAATAAAATTTTAAAATTATTTTAAAAATCTTAATTCTAAATGATTTGTATTAAAGTCATTACTTAACTGAAGACACTGAGTAACAGGAAAAAATTTAAAAGATGTTTGAAACTTTATAAATCATAATTAGCAAAGAAAAAAGTGCCCAATCAAAACAAGTGAAGTGAATATGCAGAGCTAACAATTTGTCAAAGAAAAAAAACGCACTACTTACTTGCTACCTAGGTTTCGACCATGCTTGTCTCATCACGCAAACTTTGCCTGCAAAACCTAGGTAGCAAGTAAGTAGTATGTGTTCTGTTCTTTGACACACACACACACACACACACACACACACACACACATTACGCTCTCACACCCTGATTGAGACTCTGGAAGAATGGTAGACTTTGAAAAACAGTAGCTACTGTGGCATGTACGCATCACTTATTCAGTAATGAATTAGAGCATTCTGGCTATTGGGCGGGTATAATGATAATATATGCGCTAAAAAGTCTGCCTTTTTCTACTGAACACCCATAGCCCAGAGGTGGAATCGTCGACTGACGTCAATTCGGTCGGGTTTCAATCCTGGGTTAAAAGCAATCAGAGTCTAACCGTACTGATGAGCTGTGATACAGCGAAACAGATCTGTCTGCAGATGACTATATATATATAAATATATATATGTATATATATATATATATATATATATATATATAATCCAACGTCTACAGCATAACTAAAAGTTTCATGTATTATACAATCATTAGGTGCTTATTATGAACCGACCTTTTTTGGATTTAAATTTTTGGTTCTCGCATTGTTCATAGTAGTTATATATAATGCTAGGATGCTATTTTTTAAAATTTTTAATTGTATAATTTAATTTGAGTAAAAATTAAACATGAAAAAGAAAGTAAAATCTTAAAAGTTAATTTAAAATTTAAATTAATAGAATAATTTTAGAGCAAAAGCTGTTTTGTGCCTCTGGGTCAAGGGGGATAACTTCTTGTTTTTAATTTTAGGAGAACACAAAAGACATTAATAAAAAAAATAAAAATCAATTTAAAAAAATAATGTAAAAAAAGTCTACATAGAAAAAGCCATGTTAATTTAGTTCAATCTGCTCAAATACGTTGATGTAAGAGAATATGTATATCTCTTAATATATACTTTATAGCTGTTATATTGCATCGAGCACTATTTTATTAACACCAGGGATATATTTATATCAGTACCTCCACCCATTTTTGTTACCTAAATTTAAATTAAAATTTTAAAAATAAATAAGTTATCTTCAAGCTTTAAAATTAGCTTTAATTAAAAGCCAAGAGATTAAATTTTAATTCCAGAAAAAAAATACACTGGTGTATTTTAAACTGAAATTATACTGATTTTAATCTAATTTTTTTCTGAATTGAAAAAATAAAATTTAAATTTCCCACCATTTTTGATTGATCGACACATTATGTAAACAGTACGTAAACATTAGCCAAATTTTTGTTTTAAAAATCTTGCAGAAATAAAATACACTTAGCTTACAAGTCATTTAAGCTAATTTTTAAAATTCAGACTTACCTTTATCTGATTTCAATCAAGTAATATTTGCTTACTGCCAGAAATTTACAATAAAAAAAACTTTTTAACTCTGGTAGCCTTCTTTTATCTGCATTATCGGGGTGACGAAAGATATGACAGCTGGAATTTGTCAAGAACGCTAAAAGGGTAGCGACCACATATGCCAAAATTTCAATTAGGTTAAATCATAAAATTTTCAAATTTTAATAAGCTATCAAAGAAACATTGCAATTAATTAAATTTTAAAGATTTTTTTTTTTAAGCGTAAAGGGGCTGGAATTTTTAGGTTGGAATTAGAACTGAAAAATTTTAGTATACTAAAGTTAATTGTAGTTAAAACAACCAACTAGTATTTTCTGGGCCATTTATTTTAGTAAAATAAATTTTAATTTTTAAGTTATATTGGAGCACAAGTTATAAATGAAACATTATGGTTAATTAAATTTTGATGAAAAATATTTTCGATGTTTACATAAAACAGTCAATTTATCTCTACGGTTCAATGGTTCCCCATTTCTTTTTAGGGAATTTTAAAATCTGCAGCTTTTTACTCTGGCATAAAGGGAAAATGTCGTAGAACAACTTACAAATTCTTGTTTTTTCTAGAATTTTTCATTTTACTTTGGGGGTTTTGTTTGTATCCTTAAACTTCCAAATATATGCAGAAGGGGATGTTTGGTTTTGGTATGTGTTGTTTTTGAAGGAAATTAAGTGCATGTACCAACGCTGTTTAAAAGTGCTTTTAGTAGATCCAATGTAAACTTTTTTAATGGTTGGGTTTTCATTTGATGTTATAATACATTGATACTAGACATCTATTTTCTAGCTGGCAATTGTTAGGAATTTCGGCAATTACATGTTTGTATTATTGTCATCTTTATTATTTGGATAATTATTTTTACTTTGGTTTATGCGCTGATTTAAGATATTATAATTTTTAATTATTTCCTTCTAGTTTATTTGTACAACTATAACTTAAGGGTATTTTTATTAAAAATTTTACTTAGAGGGTTATTATTAAGGAAATGTTTCTTAATTAAATTGAGGAACTTCAGCCGTAACTTGGTGTTAACCATTTGGTTGAAAGTGGGTGTATACCGTGTAGTGATAATGCTTTTATAAACCATTGTAATAACAAAATTACAATATTAAGTTCTACTCTGTATTGAGCACTTTATAAAAGTAAATGCTTGAACAGTGGGTTTTAATCTACGTGTTCTTTCATATATATATATATATATATATATATATATATATATATATATATATTAGTTTTAAGGTATGTTATATTTATGAATGAAAATGCTCAGTATCAGGGGTAGAGTATATATAATTGTAAAATTGCGTTCATGCATGAAACACTGTCACTGCTTGCTGTTGGCCTCTGTCTAATTATTTATATATAAGGTGGTAACTAGCAGCACACTGGCAATTAAATTCATGTACCAAATTACTCAGTTTGATGTAGGGCAAACTATCCTTACAAAACAGCAGAAATGAAGACCTAATACGAAAAATAGAACACAGAGCAACAAACTGAAAACAGTCAGAAACAGACTTATTGATCTGCTTACTTAAACTTTGGCCCTTCTACCCAATGCAAGGAACCTTCAAATATACCAAGCACTTAGTCTTCTTACCAATAAGGGCTTCTGGATAGCCATTACACTAGAAAATCACCCTAATATTCTCCAATTCAGAGTTCAGTCTCATAGGAGAACAAATTTTGAGTGCTCTGTGTACCAAAGTTTTAATAAGACTAATTTCCCTTCGTATAGGTGCAAACACACACCAATTCATGTACAGGCCAGTAAAGATAGGTTTACGATAGATACTCATAAGGAAACCCCTCTAATATGCTCAACAACAATGTCCAAAACAGGCAGGCAATCATCTTTCTCAACTTCCATAGTGAAGGATAAAGCTCTATGTAAGGGGTTAAGCCTTTTAAATTAAATATGTTTACAGCCTCACTTTCAGTGGAAAAAGTAGCAAAAGTATAATCAACGTACCTAAAATAAAAAGGTTTAGACACTTTGCCAAAAAGCAACAACTCATAGTATCCCACAAAAATATCAGCCAACACAGGACCAAGAGACTACCCATCTGGACTCCATCCACTTGGTTATACATGACATTTTTGAAGTTAAACTCCACAGAACTAGTACAAAGTATCATAAGCTTGACAAATACATCTTTACGAAAAGGAGGTGAAGCAAAGTCACCCTCATACAATGAGTCAGCTCAGGTATCAATAATCGCCTTTAATGGTACGTTGATAAAAAGACTGGACATGTCAAATGATCATATAAAATCCATATCAGGGCATTATTGTATGGTATGTAAATGCTTAACAAACGAGAATGAATCTGATATACAATTTTTAGTATACAAGGTTCAAACCGGTTGTATGACACCCAAAAGCCATTGAGCCAAAGAATGCTGGGCTGAACCAATCATTGATAGTATGAGTTTCAATGGGATGTCCTTATGAATTTCGGGAAGACCATAAAGCCTCGGTCTAAGAGAATCAGAAGATCTAATTGCATCATAGATTTCTTTAGAAAAGTATCCTTTTCTAAACAAACATAACAGGCATTTCTGGATTTTGATTTCGGTTCTGTACAGGTTATAACAAGTTTCTATGGAACCAATTTTTAGAAACTTTTCCAGGTCATTCAAAATAACCAAGATCTTTTGAATGTAATCTATTTGATCAAGTGAAATGACACCAGTGCCCTTGTCTGGTTTACAGATAAAAATATCATTATTAGATTTTAAAGACTTAATAGTCTTAATATGAGTTTTAGACCAAACAAAATCAATCGAGTCAACAGGGGAGTTGCTATAATAATAAGCCAAGTCCTTTAACCTGGACTTCATTGTAACAACATGATCCAGTGCACGAGAAACACGGTGTACAAGTTGAGAGAACAACACCTCAAATGCTTACAGTTAGAAATGAGGATTAATCAGCATGTGCCTTCGAAAATCAGAGTTAGCAATATAAATAACATATGCTGTTTTCTCTCTACAAATATGAAATCAGTTATTTCTCAACATCTAGTAGAGAATATAGCATGTGCCAAGTCGTATAAGAAACTGGCTTAAATTATACTTAGGGCTGGTTCCAATAATCATTTAAAGATTTTGGAATCAGTTTCTATATCATTATGGAAATCTTCTCTCTGGCAACAAGGATTTTGTAAAGTTTCTTAATTTGTTGGGGGTTATTTTAATTGTTCCCTCGCTAATTATTTACACATGAATTCCCCCCGCCCTTGATATATATATACATATATATATATATATATTTTATCGTGTCCCTCTTTATTTGCTCTTCATTTTCATTATTACTGTTCTTTTCATTTAACTCATTTTCCAAAGATTTTTCTCCTGATGAGATGTTGGACAAAAGAGCCTTTGAGACTAACAATAAATTCCTTGTTTTTAAACTAGTTTGTATATATATGGCTTAGGGAGTAGCGACTCCAACTGACACCAAATCAGTCGAGTTTCGATCCCGGCCAGAAGCAAGTGGATTTGTCTAGCCACACTGATGAGCTGTGATACAGCGAAACAGGCTTGTAGGTGGATGACATATATATATATATATATATATATGTTTGTGTGTGTGTATGTATTTATGTTTGTTTTTATATGTAATACTTTTCACAGAGTGCACAGATACTCTTATCTTAGCCAGAAGTGCCAATCCATGTTATTCACATAATTTTTGATGGGTACTATGCTACTTATCATACAATGAAAATGCCTTTTATCAAAAAAGCTGTTATTGCTCTATTTTACAAGTTGTGATCTCATTTGTATGATTCTCTTTTGATATGAACTTCTTTTTAAAAAAAAGATGTTGGCAGGGTTTCTGTGAGAAAAGTAATTTTAATAATGCCTGACTGAATTTTGGGGATGAGAAGTTATCGTTATTTATATTTGGGCAGATATCATTGTCTTCGTTTCTATTTTAGATTTAGAATAATTGTCTCCACAGTCTGTTGATTGTCAAAATGTGACGAGTTAATAATTCAGTAGTGGAAATGTTATTTATAAAATCCTCAGAAATCAATAATCAGTCAGTTAATTGCCATACGTGAAACACGCTTGGGCGATCATGTCTCGAAAGAGACATGACTGACTGGGCAGAAGATTATCTGTAGGTTGCCATTGCTTTCTGCGGTAGACTATTTGCCAGCCAAGGCTATAGAACCCAATCTGTCCTGTTATTTGACTCATAGCTAGAAGTGAAAGAGATGTATTATATTATTACACAGTAATTAGTGGGGGATCAGTTTATTACTTCATAACAATAAAATACCGATCACCCACTTTATGACCAGTAGAAGCCTTAATCATGATTCCAATTATTATATTCAGTCAGTCAGTCAAGTGCCATACGTGATACACACTTTGAGCGATCATGTCTCGGAAGAGAAGATTTTCCCGCAGTAGGTTACCATTGCTTCCTGCAGTAGACTGGTTGCCGACCAAGGCTATAGAACCCAATCTGTCCTGTTATTTAACCCATAACTGGAAGGAATAGACAGATTAATACCTTTCCCAAGGGTATTTGCGCGTAAGTGAATGCAATGAATTCAAACTGGAATTTGAACTCGGCTCCCCGATTTCTCATTCTGAGCCAATATCCACTGCACCACAATGCACATCCCAGTAATCAGTAATACTTGCCTTAATTTCTTAAAATTGACCAACAATTTTTTTTTAAATAAAGAGATATAATGAAAAGAGTGCTGCCAATATGCTTAAAACTTAGTGTATATATATATATATATAATGAATGTAATGAACAGCTGATTATGCCAAATGTGGAAATTAAGAAAAATTCAGTCAGTCAGTTAAGTGCCATACGTGATACACGTTTGGGCGATCATGTCTCAAAAGAGACATAACTGACTGGGCAGAAAGTTATCCCGCAGTAGGTTGCCATTGCTTTCTGTGGTAGACTGGTTGCCGACCAACGCTATAGAACCCAATCTGTCCTGTTATTTAACCCATAACTGGAAGGAAGAGACAGATTAATACCTTTCCCAAGGGTATTTGCGCGTAAGTGAATGCAATGATTCAGCTAGAATTCGAACTTGGCTCCCCGATTTCTCGTTCCGAACCGATATCCAATGCACCACAACGCACACCCCGAAAAGAATTACTTGGAAATAAACTTAGAACTGCACAAAGGCTGCCTGGAATAACGCAAAGACAGAAGTCAGCATTGGTCAGAGAATGGGGCAAGTGGTACAGTGGTTATCGACTTGGAACGTGAAATTGGAGAACCGAGTTCGAATTCCTGTTGAATTGTCTGCACTCACTTACGTGCAAATACCATTGGGAAAGGTATTAATCTCTCTCTTCCCTCCAGTTATGGGTTAAATAGCAGAACAGATTGAGTTTTATAACCTTAGTTGGCAACTAGTCTACTGCAGCAAGTTATGGCAACCTATTGCGGGATAATCTTCTGCTCAGTCAGTCATGTCTCTTTTGAAATATGATCGCCCAAGTGTGTATCACGTATGACACTTAACTGACTGAGTATAAAAGGTGAAAACATGATTAAGGATTCTACTGGGCATGAAGTGGAGGATCAGTTTTATATTGTTATGAAGTAATAAACTGATCCCCCAATAATTATTACTTAATAATATAATACATCTCTTTATCCTCTAGCTATGAGTCAAATAACAGAACAGATTAGGATATATAGCCTTGGCTGGCAACCAGTCTACTGCAGAAAGTAATGGCGACCTACTGCAGGATAATCTTCTGCCCAGTCAGTCATGTCACTTTCAAGACATGATCGCCCAAGCATGTATCACATATGGCACTTAACTAAACAATAGAATTGATTAAATGATAAAAATAGAAGCAGTCAGAACACAAAAAAAATACTGAAGTAAAATGTTTATTGACTGTTGCCCAATGGAGAAGGAAAAGACAATATTGTCTTGAACGGTAGATGTAATTGACGGATACATCCGGCTGAAAATAAAGTTAACATGTGCCAACCTGAAAAAGCAAGAATGTGTAGCTGAAGATGTGTGACCATATAGGTCACGTAGGAGACTAAGTCTAGAATTTTGGCTGAAGAAAAAAAGATCTCTGCTGGCTTCTGACTCCCAACAGTCCCTTCGTGTGCATACACTTTCTCCAGCTACCCTGTTGTGGAGTAGTTTTAAAAAAACAAAAAACTTAGAAAAATTTTTAAAAATTATTTATGGTGAATTTGAAAATGATATAAGAAGAGAATTTTCTTTTATTTAGAATTTATACTTTTTCTGTTAAATGATTTTTGAACAGATGTGCTTGCAATTTATGAAATGTTCATGCTGAAAAGGGAAGGGAGAAAAAATGAAATGATAAAATAATGATTGATTTTTTGTTTTCAATGCATCTTATTTCTCTATAGAAGTAAGTAGTAATTTTTTTTTAACAAATCTTGTTTTGTGCAGCAAGTAAACTTGATGTTTTGTCTTTCAGTCTTGATGTGATCTAATTTTAATTTTTTTATAATAGACACATACAAAAAATCATGTTGTCATCATGGTAAATATTGACATAGATACCATGCTGATATTATCAAGTTGCTGGATCATTATAATTAGGATATATTCTCTTTTTATGAAGGGATTCTGGAAAGTTTACAAATTTTTTTTGTTTGATCATTTGATTAGATTCTTGAAATTAGGTCAGGCTGAGAACCCAATTCTTTTATTTCTTAGAGTGAGGTGTTTTTTTTTTCCTTTTTTTGGTGTGTGTGGGGGGGGGTAACATCATTTGAATTGATTCAGGTATTGTCTGAGGTAAAGAGTGGTTAGTTGATAAGTCACATTTTTCAAATAAGTTAAATTGAATTTGCTTTTATTTTTATATTAAAACATTCAAAATTATTTTTTTGTGTTTCAATCCCAAAATATGCGTAGGTAGTTGAGTATATATCCCCAAAAAGATCTGCTAAAATGTACTTGACGTGGTATGCTACGAAATTAAAAGCAAACATGAAATGGCTTCTTTAATATTGTTTTTTAAGACATTGCATGTGATATCTCAGTTGCACTGTATATATTGAGGAATTATTTGCTTCTTACCTTTTAATAAATATAATGAGTTCAATATGACTGGCCTACTTAGTAAATATTTTAATGGCTTGGTAGTGCATTACTGTATTTTCTAACATAATAAATGGATTAGCGTGTGTGTGTGCTAATGGTGGATATGTATTGTGATGCAGTGGATGTCGGCTCGATTCAAGAAATTGAAAAGCCGAGTTTGAATTCCAGTCAAATTCGTTTCATTCATTTATGCACAAATATCCTTGGGAAAGTTATTAATCCATCTCTTCTCCATCCAGCTGTGGGTTAAATAGCAGGAAAGATTGGGTTCTATAGCCTTGGTTAGTAACCAGTCTACTTGTTGTAATCCTACCTATATACAGTAAAACTATGTTCCTATCTCCTTAAATACATGGACACTATTGGAGTAAAGTGTAGAGTAGCGGAAAGTGATTATACTGACAAGCAGTTCACTAACAGTGTATCTCCTTCACGTAGCGTGTGAGTCTTGTACTTGTTGATATACTATTATTCCCAACCTCCATTTTGGTGATTAGGGTTACAGTACTACCATAGAAAGTAATGGAAACCTACTGCAGGAAAGTCTTCTGTCCATTCAGTCATGTTTCTTTCGAGACATGATCCCCCAAGCATGTATCATGTATGGCACTTAACTGATTTTTTAATGTAAATGGGATATACTGTTCTATGAATAGGTCCCCAGTGGCTAGACTGTATACATCTCTGTATAGTAGGATGTGCATTGTGGTGCAGTGGATATTGGGTCGGAACGAGAAATTGGGGAGCAGAGTTTGAATTCCAGTTGAATTCTTTGCATTCACTTACATGCAAATACCCTTGGGAAAGGTATTAATCTGTCTCTTCCCTCCAGTTATGGGTTAAATAACAGGACAGATTAGGTTCTATAGCCTTGGCTGGCAACAAGTCTATTGCAGAAAGTAATGGCAACCTATTGTGGAATAATCTTTTGCCCAGTCAGTCACATCTCTTTTGAGACATGATCGCCCAAGCGTGTATCCCATATGCCACTTAACTGATAGCAGGTCAATAAATATTTGTTGCAGTTCAGTGCTTTGACAAAAACAAAAAAAAACAAAATTGAATTCATGGAACATCCAAGAAAAAAGAATAGATTCTTAGGCAACTACTATAGGGTGATGGTTAACGAACTCATCTTGTAAGCCCCTGGCTAGGGAAATGAGTTCAATATGACTGGCCTACTAAGCTTAATAAATATTTTTAATGGCTTCTTAAAGCATTACTGTATATTCTAACATAATAAATTGATTAGTGTGTGTGTTCTATCTAGGATCAAAATATCACTACTCAATAAGCTCACCTAAACTCAGTGTTGTTCATGTATCTCTTCCAATGATTGAAAAGGGTGTGGCAAATATTCATACTCAGTCCAAAATGTGTATCTTCCTTTTTCTTCTCTTCATTGGAATTTAATTTTTGAATATAATTTAAAGTAACTCTGTAATTTTAAGACATGTCATCATTCCAGGAATTGTTTCATCGAGTGATCTTATTATTATTTGTTACTAATGGAATATTTTGGGGTCAGTTTATACCAAAGCCTCAGCCCTCTTTCCATGTAAAGTTTACGTCTGAAAAATACTATAGAATGGATCAGCTAAAATGTAGCGGATACAAAAATAACACAGAAACAAATCAATATTTTAAAAAAAATGTGAATTAGGATTTGGGTTATACATGTTGAATTGAATATGATTGAAGCTTTAAAAAAATTTGATATTCTAAATTTGTGCAACTGTTTCCTGAATGTTAACAGTTAAGAGTAATTTGGGGTGATTGTTATTCACATATGCTACTGTTAAAATCCACAGTTCTCAAACAGACTAATATGTTAATACATTTACTGTTGTTCTTTAATCTTTTATGAAGTACAATCTCAATAGCCCTTCTGATTATTTTCTGTAACTACAACATACATGATGCTTTCTTTATTGGTCCAAAACTTAGAAAATGTTATTAGAAGTTACCTTGTTCCAATGCCAACTTTTTGACAAAGTTAAAATATACTTGAAGGTGAGTTTAGTCATTTAAATATAATTTCAAATCATATTAAGGTCACATACAATGTTATTTCAAGATGATTCTAACAGAAATGGAAGCTACAAGGTTATTTGAGTATCTGGTCAGAACTTTTTTTTTTTATATTAATGAAAAAGAAAATTCAAATTTTTGACAGTTTACAAAAAAATAAATCAACTTAATTACATTTCTTAGTGATTTGTACATATTTTTAAAATAAAATAGTTAAAATTTATAAATAAAATTTATACATATATATACATTTTTAGCTAGATATTGTAGATTAAGTTGAGGCGTAAAGTCTTGTTCTGTCCAAAAAGTATAGATACAAATATAGACTTTTATTTTTGTTTCATTATGCAAAAATAATAATTAATATAATGAATTTTGCTTAAAGTGAATGCGACAAGGGAGGTAATTCAACATTCATTTAACAAGGGAAGTCACTCTGACAATACTTAACCAGATGAAGGGATTTACAATGTTAACATACATTATGCAAGTCGTTTTCTTTTTTATTACTGGGAATTTAGAAGTAGATTTTTTTTTTTTTAATCATTTCACCCCGAGCAAGGCGGAAACGCCACTGATGTGCAGGGGGCTACATAAATGTAAATAGATTAATTAGAAAAGAGTGAGGAGTACAAACTAGTTAGAAAGGAACAATAGAAAGATGAGAAAGCAGGTGCGATGACAGATACATAGGTGGAGAGAAAGAGAAGGTTATACGGGGGTGGGGAGAGAGCTAGAGTCCAGTGGTTAGTAGATGAGTATTGACTTTGCATTTAAATTTCTGGAGATTGTAGCCGTCAGGAAAGCAAGAATACGGGAGCGAGTTCCACAGGCGGGAAGTGCAAGAGAAGAAGCTGCAGGAGTAGAATTGTCGTCTGCATTTGGCTAACCTGACTGTGAATGGGTGGGACCCAGTTGCCAGTCTGGTTACACGAGTAAACACCTGTTGAGGAGGCATCAGTGACTTAAGTTCATCTGAGCAGAAGCCATGAAAGTATTTATAGAACAGGCAAAGGGAGGCCACATTTTGACGATGGGGAAGCGCTTTTGGTGGGCAACCCCGAGGCCACACCTTGTTGCAGCCCTAGCCAGTTTCCATCCCAGCACAGATCGTGGATAATGACCGCCTGTATCCTCTACCCTAGGTCCCTTTCTACAAACAGAATCATGACTAAACAAATCAGAAATGACCCTAAACCAGTTAAATCCAAAACACCTAAACCCATTAACCTTTCCTTCACTAATATCCGGGGCATTCGTACTAACTTTCCTAGTGTAGAAGCGTTCCTGCATGAAAAGTCCCCTGACATTCTTGCGCTCTGCAAAACTAACCTCAACTCAGCCATTCCCTCCTCTGACCTCTTCATTCCTGGTTATCTTCCCCTTTTAAGGAAGGATTCCACTGTCCACATGCATGGGCTGGGTGTCTATGTCAGCGAACACCTCCCCATAGCTAGGGTGACTTCACTCGAATCTACTGACCACCAATACATATGTCTCCGCCTGTCTCTCCTCAGTTCGGTTAGTTACCTATTCTTTCTTTACCATTCTCCCTCCTCTCCTGACTGCTCCCTACTAGATAGCATTGCTGACTACATAGATAAGGCTATTTCCTATCACCCATTCGCCCACATATTTGTATTTGGAGACCTCAATGCCCATCACTCTGAGTGGCTTGAAAACGCCGTTACTGATCCAGTAGGCGTTCACGCCATGAACTTTGCTATTTCCCAATCCCTTACGCAAGTGGTGGACTTCCCCACTCGCTTCCCAAGCACTCCCTCGGGTCATTCCTCACTACTAGATATATGTTTCACCTCTGCGCCTGTCAAGTCTCGCAGCTTTGCCCTCTCGGCAACTCCGACCACGCTGTAGTCCCTCTCAGTATTTCTTTCCAATCTCACTCCCCCCAGGAGCCCCCTACCTATAGGACCTCCTACCTCTACCAAAAAGCGGACTGGGATGCCTTTCGCGATTTCCTCTGCGACGTCCCTTGGGGAAAAGTGTTCGACCTATCAGTTGATGACTGTGCCTCTGAGGTCTCGTCATGGGTGAAAGCTGGCATTGATGCCTTCATACCCACCAGAAAGTATTGCTTAAAACCTCATTCCTCTCCGTGGTTCTCTCCGGCCTGCTCAGCCGCCATTGCCCACAGGAACCATTACTTCCATCTATTCCGGAGACAGTCAACTGATCACAATAGGTGCCTGTTCATATCTGCTCGCAATGAGTGCAAGAGAACCCTAAATGATGCCAAACAGTTGTTTGCTGAGAGAATACGACAGCACATAGCTGACTGCAAGTTCGGCTCCAAGGACTATTGGAGGATTTGAAAACGAGAACTCAACAATAGGAAATCCTCAATACCTCCTTTAATCCATGGATTTGAGGTTCTCACGTCATCTGCGGACAAAGCTGAGTGCTTTGCCCACAGATTCTCATCCAACTACACATTCAACTCGTCCGGAGTACACCCACCCGACTTCCCTATTAGAACTGAGGCCAAACTGCACGACGTATATATTATCCCAACAGTAGTATCCAGAGTAATTTCAAAACTCGACCCCCATAAGGCGTGTGGAGACAATGGAATCCTGGTGATAGTCCTTAAGAGGTGTGCTCTTGAACTTTCCCCTGTCCTCTCTAAACTATTTAACTACTGCCTTTCTGCTTCCTGCATGCTGGAAGTTCTCTTCAGTCGTTCCTGTATTTAAGAATTGTGGTGAACCCTCGGACCCATCCAACTATCGCCCTATCAGTCTTCTACCAATATTCGGGAAAGTATTGGAGGCTATAATCAATGCTGAAATAGTTCATCTCACCGCCCACAAACTGTTCTCCGACAGGCAATATGGATTCCGCTTTGCCAGGTCCACGGCCGACCTGCTAACAACCGTAACGGTTGTTAGCAGGTCGGCCATGGAAAATTTTTTAAAGTTAATTTTATAGTAGTTTCCCATTGCTCCTTACTTTAAAGAAAATTTCTTAAGGATACAATTTTTTAGTATTTACGCTTTTTTTGGACATTAGTACTGCTCAGTTATTGCACATTTCGACTGAGTCAAAGTAAACACTACCCAGTCAAGTGGTTAAAGTCAATTACTATGTCACCAAATTCAGGAACTAACACTTTAATGTAGATACTTCCACTAATTTGCTGGAGAGAGAGAAAAAAAAAAAAACAGTAAAGAAAAAAGTCCCCCAAACTTAATAAAATTAACTTTTTCCATCAAATTGTTTATATATTAAGAAGAAAGATCAAAGTACTTTTTATTAAGTTTTTTTATTCTCCTCTCTAACATTATTCAGACTATTGTCCTCATCTTTTCATTGTTCGAAATTTTGGTAAAAATCTTGTTTTGATTTTTATTAGTGAGTAACCAAATTGTTACCAGTGTTTACGATGGATAATGTAATTACGTATGATCCTGGATATGACGGTAAACTACATCCGGCAGCAAGGCCTCTGATTGGGAGGTTGTGAGGAGCATGAAACCACCTCTTAATTGCTGTTGTTTCTAGGTCCGCCCTGACCCAGAGTGGTAGCACCTGTTAGGGTCCCAGCTATGGGTAAATAGTTACCCCCAAACTGGGGTCAAAACACTATGAAAGTATAAAATTAGACTTTTATAGTAAACATTCCAGGAATACATTTTTGAAGGAAAAAAAAAAAAAAATTACCTGCAATACATTTTTGGAAAAAAATACAAATCAGCAATACATCTAACTCTCAACAAAAAGCACTTTACAAAAATATGTCAATGAAACCTTATCTACAAACTTATTTCTTACAAAGAATATATATTCTATTCATACAAATCTAATATAAAAGTTTAAAAGGTTAAATAACCCATTGAAGTTAATATGTCGTTAAACAAACCAAACTAATTATATAACTCAGTGTTTTTTTTTTCTTTTCTGGTGAAAAATACATTAATTTGGAAATTCTTGCAAAAATTAAATAATAGTCAGATTTTAATGAAACCTTTAAGACTTATTCATAAATGAATAAAATTATTTTTATAAAATTTTGGTATAAATATATTTTTTTTTTATTTACATCTGTTATCTCCCCGCTCTACGTAAATTCATAAAACTTCAAGAAATTACCAGAACTCATTGGGGAATGTATTATTTTTTTTTTAAAAACTTGGCCATTTTTCTGAAAATTTGCTCTAAAGAGTAAAATAAAAAATGCAATAAAACTATGACATTATTTAGTTAGATAAGCTTTTTATTGCTTTGAAAAATAATATATATTAAGGAGAATATAGACAGATGAAAAAAAAATAAAACTTTCAATGAATAATGAAATTTTAAAAGAATTGTTTTAATTTTTTCTATTTTAATTATAACAATTTATAAAATTTCGGATTTTTAAAAAATTCTACAAAGCCTTGTGGCAGTTAGGTTATTAACTTATTAAGTGAAGACTATATAAGTTTATTTTTTTCTGTATGGTATTTTCTGTATTACATTAAAAGGTCATGTGCTTCAGTTTCTTCTCTTTACTGGAAAAAATATTTGGACAATTATGTCAATTCTGGTCAATCATACTTAGCTTATTTCAGCAACTGGCTGTCATAACATATGAATCACTTATGGCAAAGGTCAGAAAGATCAATACTCCGTAATTAAGAAATAGTTTTATTCTAAATTTCATGCTATAAGTAATACATGTGTAAATCAGATCAATTTAACTTTAAATTTGCTAATTTTCCAAAAATAATGTCAAAGACGTATATTTTATTTTTTCAAGATTTTTAAAAGCGGGAATTAACTTTTGTTTACAAATGTATTGATTACACAGAAATGGCTGAAAAATTGAAAATTTAAAAAAAAAATCTCAAAATTTTAGATCCAGTCAATAGTAAATTAAATTTTATTTTTAAAAATTCAGTTTAAAAGTTATGTATCAAAAATGAGTGGAGGTACTAATTCTAGTTTGAGTTCTGTACTATTAAATTGTATTAGGATGTACATTGCGATGTAGTGATATTGGCTTGGAATAGATAAATAAAAAAAAAATATCAAAGGGCTGAGTTCAAATTTCAGTTGAATTCGTTGTATTCAGTTACGCACAAATAATCCTTAGAGAGTTATTAATCTGTCTCTTCTCCCTCCAGCTATGGGTCAAATAATAAGACAGATTGGGTTCTATAGCCTTGGTTGGCAACCAGTCTCCTACAGAAAGTAATGGCAACCTATGCAGGAAAATCTTCTGCCCGGTCAGTCATGTCTCTTTCGATAAATGGTCTCCAAGGTGTGTATCATGTGGGGCATCTAACCGACTATTAAATTAAACATGCTCTGTTCCTCTTGTATAAAACAGAGTCCACCCCACTAAAACACAAAAGGTTACTGGGTGCGAAGGAATTAGAAAACAGAAATATTACTTAAGAGTGAGAACAAAAGAAGAGTAATCAGGAAGACAGTAGATAGTGATTTACATTGAATTGAAATTTTTGAAGAGTAAAACATCAACCTGGAGGAGTGTTCAAAGTATGAGAAAAGATACTGTTAGCATAGAACTTACAGTTACATCTCTTGGTAAAATTTGCCTTAATTTATAGATAAAGTGCAGGGAACAGTTTATGTATTGATTATAATATCGCCTGGTTCACACTCCACCCACGTCTATTGAACAGGTGAAGAGGCTCATCCTTTGTTTCCTGTTTAGGATGCGGTTTCCGGTTTTCTCTTTTCACTCCTATGTAGCCCCCTGCACATCAGTGGTGTTACCCCCTTGCTCAGGGTGATATGATTAAAAAAAAAAAAAAAAAAAAAAAAAATAGAGAATCAATCTCCCGAATGTATATTATATAGCAACAACAGTCCATGATGGTCACAAAGTAAGGTATTGAAAGTAATGTTGACAACGTTCCTGGATATAGAGTATCCTCTTGGCATCTGTTGACCATGTCCATCTTAGTAAATGGATATAGAGTATCCTCGCAGCACGTAATCTGTTCAATGAAACAACGTCAAATATTATCACTCCACAATCAGACACTCTCCAATATTCGGAAAAATATGGCCACCTTTTATACATGGCGCATTGAATATTTTGAGCTTCCTGATTGGTTAAGCCTTCTATTGGTGAACTATAAAATGGGTTGACCCATAGGAGTTCTTCACAGTATACATATAAGTATCATTTCATCTTTCATTAAATGTTTTAAATTATATATTATATTGTATATAAATGCATTTTTATTGTCATGAGTTATTTCCCCCTTTTTAGGTGTCCCTTGTAAATATGTGGCATTGTGGTGTATGAAGGATTGGGTTCTTGTGGTGAATATACAAATTGTAATGAGTGAATGGGTCGTGATAGTGTTTAGCTAGGTATAGGATAGCTAGTGAGTACCAACCTCTACCCCTCCCCTTTGCAGCCTTGTGCCAGAATTTGTATAATTTTTATTACATGAATAAACATTGTATACATATAAATTGTTTCCTTTTTTTTTTTTTTTTTTTTTTTTTTTTGAGTTTGAATTTCTTGGATTCACTTATGCACAAATACCCTTGGGAAAGGTATTAATTCGTCTCTTCCCTCCAGTTATGGGTTAAATAATAGGACAGATTAGGTTCTATAGCCTTGGCTGGCAACCAGTCTATCACAGAGAGCAATAGCAACCTACTGTGAGATAATTTTCTACCCAGTCAGTCATGTCTCTTTCGAGACATGATCGCCTAAAGCATGTATCATGTATGATACTTAACTGACTGATTTGTTAATAAAAAGTATTTAAAAAAAAATTCAAATATATTTTAAATCAATGACACTTGAAAATAAATACACATATACACACAATTTGAATAAAATTAAAATAGATATGTGTCACAAGAGTTAATTTTTCTCATTGGTAACAACTAATAGAAAAGTGCATAAGCTAAAATGTGTGAAACTTAAAAATCATTGAAACAATATATTTTTAATGAATGTATTTTAAATGATCAAATAATTTAGATTTGAAATTTGATCATCTTGTCAAATGAAGCAAAACATATCAAACTAGTCACCATAAAGTCTCAGGATAACCAATGTAAAGGTTTATTAACTAGTGTTAAATAAATAAAAATAATATTTTGTTTCATTTTGCAAAGCAGTCTAAAAGACACGCAGGCAAAGACTGTCTTTTTTTTCCTCAAAATTTTTTGGTAAGTTGTTTGCTTCTAACTCTAGACAGTCTGTCATTGCTCAAAATTATAATTATATTTTCAGTCTTAAAATATGAACCTGGTTTAAAAACAACTTCTTGAATTAAGATGAGTTGAAACAGAGATAAAGATTTTTCAAAAATCAGTCTTCTGAATTACTGCTTAGTCAACCAGTTTATCTCGGAATTGCAATACACAAAGATTGCTTATCACATTTATATGATCAAATGCCACTTGGGGAGAAATTTTTATTTTTTTATAATCATGTAACCCCAAGAAAGGCATTTTACTGCCAGTTTTGCAGGGGGTTACATAGGAGGAATGTTATGAAAAAGGGTGACAGGTTACAGGGGGTGTCAGGAAGTGGGTAAGAGAAGGATGAGAATACTGATGAGAGTCAAGTGGACGAAGAAAGGAGCATGATGCAGCTTCTTTTCTCGCGCTTCCCGCCTGTGGAATTCCATTCCATTTACTTGCTTCTCGATAGCTACATATCCAAGAATTTAAATGTAAAGTCAATAGTCATCTATCTCACTAACCTGTATCCTCTCTCTCATGCTCCTTTCTCCATCCACTTCACTCTCATCAGTATTCTCATCCTTCTCTTACCCTCTTCTTGACACCCCCTATAACCTGTCACTCTTTCTCATAACTTTCCTCCTATGTAACCCCCTGCAAAACAGTGGCAGTAAAATGCTTTACTTGGGGTGATTATATATATATATATATATATATATATATATACACACACACACACACACACACATACAAAACGACAACAAAAGGTAGTTCACTCATTTATATGCTTTGAATTCATTTGATTACGTAGAAAAAAAAATTTTTCAGTTATTTCATTCTTGATAAATAGAAAGTCCTAATCTTAAATCTAAACTTATTTATAAATGGAGCTTTGTGTGTGTCTGTGTGTGTGTATATATATATCCGTTACCTATAGACTCCGAAACGGCTGAACCGATTTTCTTGAAAATTTACACAGTTGTATTATAAGCATCTGGGAGTGTTCTTAGCTAGGTCTTGTGTCGAGGTACCCCCGATAAATATCAAAAATCGAAAAAAATCGGGTTATAGAAGGAGTTGTCTAATTTTAATCAAATTTGATACACTCAAAGACATAAGAAACAATATTCAGAAGTTTCAAGGTTGCAATTCTTACAATAGTGCAGAAAATTTTATATCGATACCAGGAAATCAAAATTTGACTTGCATCCATTCATTTTTCTTTCAGTCTATGGTTTCGCTTTAACTGGAAACAACTATTTCTTTTTTCATCTTTCGTGCCAACGTCCAAAGAGTCTGAGCTCCAGGACCATGGATTAGTTTTAAAGCTTTCATTACACCCGAGCAACGCCGGGCTATACTGCTAGTGAATGTTATTGGAGTTATTACCAAAATCATTTTATTCTGCTAATTTCATGCAAATCTGTAGTTTTAACCAGAATCAGCTCAGTATCAAGTGACTAATATTTACCTTGACAGGGTGGGAGTTTCCAAATTTTTGTTGTAGTATTATAATGATAAAAACATGGCAAAAATGGTCAAATTTAATGTCACATAATGAAAACTCCACCCTATCTACCATGAGGCAGGTAGGGTATAGATCAGCAAATGGGACATGGAACGAACATCAACTATACATACAGAACATGATGCATGATTCAAGTATAACCAAATACAACAACGAAACCGTTAAAATAATTTAAAGAATAAAAAATGCATAACACAATGAAAATCTTATCTTGTTTCATTTTCAACATAAAAAAATTTCAAACTTGTGGCAAGTGTCCCAATCAAACTAACCACTCATTAATGGGAAGTGGTTTCTCAGTTACTCTACATATATATATATATATATATATATATATATATATATACAAGTTGGAAAATACAATAAACAAAAACAATAGAGGCATGAACAGATTCAAAATTGAAAATATGTGGGAATCGAAATTTCTTTATGTTAGTGCTTTGTAGATTGAGATTTCTTCAAAAGTTCAAAATTATTTCATGTGCGAGAAAGACAAGTAAAGCTTTTCTATATAATTTCTTTTATTTGACAGAAGAGTTCAGCTTAGACGTTCAAAGGCCTCTCACTTGACTACAATGATGCTGATCAAACATCTTCAGTGTTATTATTATTATGCAAACAATCAATGCAGGGTCCAAGGGACATTTCCAACATCGAGGTCGTTATGTCGTCATGGTTACAAGAGCAGCATATACAGAGCGAAAAAAACAAACAAATCTTTTATTAAATAAAATAAATAAAAGTAAAATGGAATGACCTCAGTTTATTTTTAACTTTTCTTTTTATTTTATTCATAAAAAAAAACTAAGAGAAAAAAGTATTTTACAATTTATTAACATTGCTTTGGTGAAACTCATCATAAAAGATGATAAGGTTATTTATTTATTTTTTTAAATTAAGAAAAGAAAAAAAAATTATGCTCCCACCCCCACAAAAAAAAATTATAACCCATTGTCTATTTCAAGCTATTTTTGGGATATTACTCTCCCAAAGTACACCCTAGTGCCAAAAACAATTGCAGCCTACATAAATTTCATCTGAATTATATAAAGGTTTGTTTTTGTATCCATTTTTTTTTTTGTTGTTTTTTTTTTATTTTCTATATATTGTCATTATTATTATTGTTGTTGTTATCCTTTCTTTTCATAATTATTGTATCTTATTGATGCAATATTGATGAAAGAGGTTCATACAAAAATAGCATTCTTGAATTCATCTCTGGAACGTCAGAATTTGACTAATGAAGAGAAAGGGCGAACAGGGCTTTTTTTCTTTTTTGTTTTTTTACATTTAAGTAAAGACACAAACCGAAAGAAATTTATCTTGAAATATGACATGATTAAGTGTTGAGATTGGTTCAGAAAATGATTCCAGAATGGCATCAGGAGGTGAGAATTAAAAAAGGGGGTGGGGAGTGGAGCTTCCTGATTGTAATAAATTACCTTTGACATCATGAAGCTAGAGATAGAGATAGAGATAGAGATGGGTGCAGCTGTAACAGTGAGAAGAGATCCTGGTTTGTCAAGTGGATGGCATCGTAATCTCTTCATCTGAATAAAACAGTTTTTAGCAGCAAACATCAAATAATGTTTAATTCTTGTTGAATTATCATCTATCACTTGAGTGTGAGAGTATATATATATATATATATATATAGATATATATACATACACACACTTTTCATTAGTTCCTGTATGCCAAGTGTATGTATATAGGAATAAATATGCACTCATACAATTGTAAACACAGACACACAAATGCTACCAAAATTGAAAGGAAAATAAAAATGTGAGTGAAAGAAAATCTCGAAAAAAAACAAAAAATGTAAAATTAAAAATCCGAAGGAAAAAAAAAAAAGGTACAAAAAAGCCTCAATTTTGTTCCAGAGATGAAAAATCTGGATTTTTTTTTTCTTTTCTTTCTTTTTTTTTAACAGGACAATTTGCATAAGTACAATAACAAAGAAAAGGTGATCATTGCACATGTGCATTGAATCTCCCACACCTTTCTCAACAGCATTCACTGTATGCAGAGAGAGACAGAGAGGCAAGGCAGGGAGAGAAAGAGAGAAAAAAAAATTCTCCTTCTCTTTGTTTGTTTTTTTTTTTTTTTTTTTAATTTATCACAGTTGTACATCATGTGGAAAAATATAGAAAAGCACTAAAATATTTTACACAATGCTACGGACGTTGATTAATTGTACCTGTAGGCACAGGTTTTGCACTGCTAAGGCAAACATTCTTTTACTTTGTTTTTCAAGTAAAGATACTGCCAAAAGAGGAGAGAAAAACTATTGCCCCCAGTAGCAGCAGCAGCAGCATTTCACTCTCCATCTAGTGGAGACAGAGAGAGAGAGAGAGAGAAAGAGAGAAACAGTATAATTTATATTACACCACTGGCTTTCCTTGGTTAGATTTTTATTTTTTTTTTATTCTTACCTACCCCACTTATCCAGCCATTTAGCCCAGTCACACTGGAACAGGGGGGAGGAGAAGAGAGAATTGAATACTTCAAGGAAACCAGTGAATTTTAGATATTTTATTTAAAAAAAAAAAAAAAAAAAATCTTTTTTTTTCTTTGATTGTATTCAGAGAGCAGATGGAAAAATCCAACATGT
Source organism: Ascarosepion bandense (assembly GCA_037127315.1). Lineage (NCBI taxonomy): Eukaryota > Metazoa > Mollusca > Cephalopoda > Sepiida > Sepiidae > Ascarosepion > Ascarosepion bandense. Next base: position 410,522 of record JBBBDQ010001608.1, read on the forward strand.
CGCTATGAAGCAGATCCAAATAGATTTATAGAGGGTTAAATAGTTAATAAGTTTAAAGTTATTATTGTGGCTGTAAAAAGCACAAATCTGCCTAAACATTGTTTTTCCCACAGCAACCACAGCAGTAGGTCAAAAAGTCACAGTCAACCAGCGTTACAGCTTATCACAACTACACACACGCATGCACGCACGCAAAGAAAAAAAAAAGAAAAAAAAAAAAGAAAAAAAAACAAAAGGATCCTTTCCAGGAATTTTTTTTACCAATTACCAGACTCTGGTGACCAGACTCACAGATTAGAATGAACTTTTTTCTTAGTTTTCTTCCCAACTTGTCTTTTTTGCAGTGATTCTTACAGGATAAGTCTTCAAAAATCACGTTAAAATTGGTAGCAGAATTTAGAAAGCAGTTCATTTCTTTCTAAGCTTGGGAATTTTGGAACCAAGTCGTGATGAGCTAGTTGATGGGGAACTCGAGTGAGCCGCATGTGAACCACTTCTTCCTTGGACCACGTGCGTGTGATATGTCATTGTAGTCTGCTTACGGCCGCCCAGATTCCGAGTTTCTGTCTGCACAGTTGTGTAAACTTCAGGTTCACTCGTTTCAGAAATGTCACTACCTGTACGACTGGGTGGGCGGCTCCCTGTGCTGGAACAACGACTTGTGGTACTCACTGAAGTAGAATGGTTCAAAAAGTTAACATTGCAAGTCTTAATATATGTTGGTGGCATGGGAGCGGCAGAGTAATTTGCAAACAATTTCAATAAGAAATGAAAGAAAAATATAGATATTTAGAATTCTGTTTTAGAGAATTTTCCTATAAAAAGGAAAAAAAATATTTATGGAAATAGAAATGAAATTCAAAACAGCAGTCTATAAAGATTGTAACAAAAAGACTTAAAATATTTTGAACGTGTCAGTCTTGCTATAAAAGTGTTAAGTGTTTATAAAAGATTTTTACAAGATAAAATTCAAATATAAATATAGAAAACATTGTTATTCTTTTAGTTTAATAATGATTTTGTTTTAGTCCTACAATTTGGCTCAAAGATAAATTATTTGTATTCATTACAAATACTACATTATATGATTTAATATCTGAAGAAAACATTTGTCTCTATTTCTGAGATGGGATGTTATTTACATTATTTACTGTGTTCAGACTGTTGTCTTTATCTCTGTTGTTATATTCACAAGGTATCTAATGTTGTACATGGCCACCTTCAAAATTCAAATCATCTGAAGAAGGTCAGCGTGTATAACATTCCGAAACATGAATATGGCAACAATTATGAGGACAACAGCCTAAAGAGAAGTAATCCGTGGATTTTTCTTATGAATCCAGATATCTTGTAGTTTCCACATTTATCTGTGCGAATTATTATTATTATTATTATTAGTAATAATAAACAGCAAATTGATCCTTATCCTATCTTCTATGTTATTATCTACAATCATATCCTCTCTATTATGATAAAGGCTGTTGTGTGTGTGTGTGTGTGTGCGTGTATATATTGTATTAGGGCAATAATCTCTTTTATACAGGTTTCATTAAAAATGACAAAGGGATTATCATTAAGTTTTTTATATAATCTTTCATAATCTTTATATATATATATATATATATATATATATATATATATATATGACTACAAATTGTACATTTTGTTTTGACATTGGACTTCCAATGTCTCATCTGGTGGTGTGTAAAGTAATGGAAGACCTGTTTTCTTATATTTAGGTGTTGTGTGTGCGATGTTGGCTGGGGGAAGTTGATTCATGAAAGTGAGTTTTATAACCGCCTGGCTAGCCTTTATTCTTTGGTTTTATTAGAGGGGGAGAATAAGAAGGACAGGATTGGACCTATCTTTAATGTTTATTTGTACAACTAGAATATTTTTGTATTTAAGCACGGTTTTATAATTAATCTAATTTTGTATATTTAACCTTAATTTTGAATTTAGGAAATCACTTCTTCCATAAAACTTTAAATTAGATTTGATTATAGTTTGTGGTGTGTAATAGGTAAAATTTGATATAAGAGGGTTGTTAGTACTATAAAGGTTTATCGTCTCTGGGGGGAATGTCCTAGTTTCGGCTTGTGCAGTATTTTTCAGCATGATTGTAAGGTTAGTAAAATATAATGTTCTAAAATATAATTTATAATAAATATTCACAGCTCTATATTATACACTGTTTTAAATTAATGTTGGACATTGTAAATTTTTCTTCGTTCCTTATTCACTTATATATATATATATATATTGCACATTATAAATAATAATAATTAATAGAATAACTCCACATACACAATCACGGATTATACAGAGATGATAGATTAATGATAGCACCAGACAACAGAAGAGAAAATGGCAAAATAAGAAAAATGCTTTTCAAAGTCTTCAAAAACCTCAATTTTGAAATAGAGGTCAAAATTATTAAAAAAGTTGTCCAATATTGGATGATGGAGAATTTAATCTACAAACTGGTAGTGTCTACTCATATATGTAAACAAGATTTAACCATGCAACAAGTCTAGTCAAACATATCCCTCGGGGAATAAAACACAGATTTTCAAAACTTCCTTTTATAACACAAGGATTGTGATAGAAGAAAAAAAAAAAGGATTGTGATAGAAGAAAAAAAAAAAGGATTGTGATAGAAGAAAAAAAAAAAGGATTGTGATAGAAGAAAAAAAAAAGGATTGTGATAGAAGAAAAAAAAAAAGGATTGTGATAGAAGAAAAAAAAAAGGATTGTGATAGAAGAAAAAAAAAAAGGATTGTGATAGAAGAAAAAAAAAAGGATTGTGATAGAAGAAAAAAAAAAGGATTGTGATAGAAGAAAAAAAAAAGGATTGTGATAGAAGAAAAAAAAAAGGATTGTGATAGAAGAAAAAAAAAAGGATTGTGATAGAAGAAAAAAAAAAAGGATTGTGATAGAAGAAAAAAAAAAAGGATTGTGATAGAAGAAAAAAAAAAAGGATTGTGATAGAAGAAAAAAAAAAGGATTGTGATAGAAGAAAAAAAAAAGGATTGTGATAGAAGAAAAAAAAAAAGGATTGTGATAGAAGAAAAAAAAAAAGGATTGTGATAGAAGAAAAAAAAAGGATTGTGATAGAAGAAAAAAAAAAGGATTGTGATAGAAGAAAAAAAAAAGGATTGTGATAGAAGAAAAAAAAAGGATTGTGATAGAAGAAAAAAAAAGGATTGTGATAGAAGAAAAAAAAAAGGATTGTGATAGAAGAAAAAAAAAGGATTGTGATAGAAGAAAAAAAAAAAGGATTGTGATAGAAGAAAAAAAAAAGGATTGTGATAGAAGAAAAAAAAAAGGATTGTGATAGAAGAAAAAAAAAGGATTGTGATAGAAGAAAAAAAAAAAGGATTGTGATAGAAGAAAAAAAAAGGATTGTGATAGAAGAAAAAAAAAAGGATTGTGATAGAAGAAAAAAAAAAGGATTGTGATAGAAGAAAAAAAAAAGGATTGTGATAGAAGAAAAAAAAAAGGATTGTGATAGAAGAAAAAAAAAAGGATTGTGATAGAAGAAAAAAAAAAGGATTGTGATAGAAGAAAAAAAAAAGGATTGTGATAGAAGAAAAAAAAAGGATTGTGATAGAAGAAAAAAAAAGGATTGTGATAGAAGAAAAAAAAAAGGATTGTGATAGAAGAAAAAAAAAAGGATTGTGATAGAAGAAAAAAAAGGATTGTGATAGAAGAAAAAAAAAGGATTGTGATAGAAGAAAAAAAAAGGATTGTGATAGAAGAAAAAAAAAAGGATTGTGATAGAAGAAAAAAAAAGGATTGTGATAGAAGAAAAAAAAAGGATTGTGATAGAAGAAAAAAAAAGGATTGTGATAGAAGAAAAAAAAAAAGGATTGTGATAGAAGAAAAAAAAAGGATTGTGATAGAAGAAAAAAAAAAAAGGATTGTGATAGAAGAAAAAAAAAAGGATTGTGATAGAAGAAAAAAAAAAAGGATTGTGATAGAAGAAAAAAAAAAGGATTGTGATAGAAGAAAAAAAAAAGGATTGTGATAGAAGAAAAAAAAAAGGATTGTGATAGAAGAAAAAAAAAGGATTGTGATAGAAGAAAAAAAAAAGGATTGTGATAGAAGAAAAAAAAAAAGGATTGTGATAGAAGAAAAAAAAAAGGATTGTGATAGAAGAAAAAAAAAAAGGATTGTGATAGAAGAAAAAAAAAAGGATTGTGATAGAAGAAAAAAAAAGGATTGTGATAGAAGAAAAAAAAAGGATTGTGATAGAAGAAAAAAAAAGGATTGTGATAGAAGAAAAAAAAAGGATTGTGATAGAAGAAAAAAAAAGGATTGTGATAGAAGAAAAAAAAAGGATTGTGATAGAAGAAAAAAAAGGATTGTGATAGAAGAAAAAAAAAGGATTGTGATAGAAGAAAAAAAAAAGGATTGTGATAGAAGAAAAAAAAAAAGGATTGTGATAGAAGAAAAAAAAAAGGATTATGAAAGGGGCTATAATGGTAAATTAGAATACAAACCCAAGTTAAACAAATGAAAAATAATACTAGAAATCGAAGCATTATTTGGTTCAACCCACTGTTTAATTTAAAAGTAGAATCCAAAATAGGGCAAATACTTTTTGTAAATTAATTAATAAACACTTCCCTAAAACCTCAGAATTACGTAAGATATTCAATAGAAATACAATTAAGTTATAGCTACACTAGTAATTTAGAAAATTACATAAAAACCAAAACACAAGAAACTTAAAAAATAAAGTGCAACATAATTATGCTAATAAAGAATGTAACTGTAGGGAGAAAAATGCTCACTTGAGATTTTGTAAAACAGGAGTGAATTACAAAATTGCAAAAGTTCTTGACACAGATGAACAAAGAAAAACACATGCAAAATCCACAAAAGGTATTTTTACAAATAAATTGAATAATCACAAATCTACATCCAAGCTGGAAAACCTTTAATATTGTACCAAACTGGCTGCCACTTGTGGAAATTAAAAGAAGAAAATGGCAAAGTTCCTGATTATATATATATATATATATATATATATATATATATAGTATAATAAAAAAAAAATAAAAAAAATAACAAAAATAAAAGCCAAATCTTACAATGACTGGGATGTGTGCAGATTGTGTCAAGAAGAAAAGTTAGCCACAATATTATTTCCAGAACACAAAAAAATTACTAAATGAAAGATCAGAAATAATGTCCAGATGTAATCACACTAAAAAAAATACGTTTTAGGATCATACAAACTGGGATGAAAGCATTTAAAATCCTTAAGTAACTCTTCCCTAATTTTGAACTTTCAGTTTATTTTAAATTTCCAGTTGCACATTCATGAAAATCCCTTGTGTACATTTGAAAACATTGGAAAATCAGTAATTATAAATTGCCTGAAGATACGAAAAGGTTGAAAGCAATGTTGCTTAAATAACTGATTCCTGAATGAAAATATTCAAAAGCTCTACATTATATATGTACTGAGCACTTTTTAATACAACTGAATGCTGCTCTAGTTTAATTATGACCAAGAACTGATTAATAATTTATATATATATATATATATATAATCTCCTTGTCATGCTCATGGGGTTTAGATTATTTTGTTTTTATTTTCTTATATCTTAATGTAAGATACTCAATAGTAGGTACATTAATATATTGCTGTCAATTTAGATGGCATATTGATATAAATATTTTGCTGTCATTTTTTATGGCACAGGTCCACTTGTATTACATACAACGTGAGGTTAATTTGGAAATAACCAATTGTTTTAATTGGCAGTTCAAAGTTAAAAAAAGAAACTTAGGGGTGACTTAAACTTTTTTTTATTTTAGAGTGGAATATTAACAAACAAATTCCAGTAAAATACTTTTAGTCAACAAGTAAAAATCGGTAGAGCTTAAATACTTACTGGAATCAGCTGTTTTATCAATACATCATACTATGTTAAAAATTAAAACCTTTCACTTCGGAGGACTAGAAAATTTTGATATTGAAAGATTTTGTTAAAAGAAACTAATGAATTTACCTGGACTTCCTAGACTAACTGGACTACGTATACTGCTGCGTGGTGTGGCTGCTGCTTTACCGTGACGAGGAGTTCGGCTGCTCGGGTCAGTTCGAGACATTATCTGTCTCACTTCAATATCTGGACTTGATCTCACACGTTGCCGATACTGATTTGGATAATGAGCTCGGCACTGAAATAAGGAAAAACAAAGTTTTGAGATCGTGATGCCACTATTTATTTCCAAAGTGGATTTGTTTCAAGATAGTCAAGAAAAACATGATTCTTGCTAAGAAGAGAAAAAGGATCATTCTGTCATGCATCAAATAAATAACTTCTATTTTTTTAAAAAAAAAAGCTTAGAAATCTATTTTACAAAATACTGGCAATTTTGACAACAGAAGAAAGAATAATGGGTAATCAGTTATATGATTCTCATAATTGGTACAATAATGAGTTTAATCTTGAAAACTTCTCTGCACGTTTTGCTTTGTGTCAGAATAAGCTTAGTAAAGACAACACACATAATATGAGGATTAACATTCATTTTTTTTTTTTTTACTAGTGATTATTGCTGACTTTGTCAGACAAACTAACCTGAATTTTGGCTAAAGTAGTTGCATATTTTTCACAAGTGACAATAAACAGTGTTTGAAAGTAAAAAGAAAAGTTGTGCTTTCAAATGCTCCATTTTCAAAACATTCCTTCTCTGCTGAGAAACTTGGAACACAATATTCCTAACCACATTTCTCTGCCAATAATTTGGCCACAATGCAGTGGATTAATATATATCAAGACAATCATTTTGAATAATGAGTAAAATTTATTTTTAGCTAGTTTTAAACAAATTAAAATATTTTTCAAGAAAAATCCCCTCCACAGAAGAGAAAAACTTTTTCTCATTGAGAATTTGTTATATTTAATCTCTTTTGGGACACAAAACAAAAGACACAAACTTAAAATTCAAAATTTTTTTAGATTTGAGGAGGGTAAATGCTAATTTACCAGTAGGGACTCAGCAACTGTAACTGCAGGGACTAAAAATATGTTAAAGAAAAAAAAAAAAGAAAGAATAGGAATAGTGATACATATCTAATTACAGTGCCGATAGAACTTGTATGATGTTGGCCAAGCCAAGGCCGCCTTGAATGATCAGGCTTTACAAGTCCTGGTAGAATACGCTGGAAACAAGTTTTGCAACATTGATTTCACAATATATGACCTTTGATATGAAAATGACGTCCATAGAAAGTGTGTTTACATTTAGTGACAGATTGTGTACTTGTTTTATTATTATTGTTGCTTGTTGTTAGAAGAAAGCAAGACAGAAAATATGATATAAAGAAAAAAAATATCGATAGAGCCAAATCTCACCTTTCCGACATGTCCACTGGCTGAACTTGCCGAGCGTCCACTTAATGATGCGGTGCCTGAGTAAGTAGAACTGCCAGAATAAACACTGCCGGACGGGCTCTTGGCAATAAAGCCCGTCAAGGACTGACTAATGCCCTGGGCCAATATGAACTGCTCCCGAAGTTCCACATTAGTCCTTCCTTTTGCTGCAAAGAGGAAGAGATGAAAATGATGCATCAGAACAGGACTGGCTTTAATTGCAACGAATGTTCGAGAACAAAAGAGAAGCAAATTAAAGGAAAAAAAAAAATCAATGAAAAGTTCCTGAGTATTATTGGCTGGTCACACACATACATCATCACTTGAGGTAAAATTTATGGAGATTTGGGCTTTTTTTTTTGCTATCCTGTTTCAATCAAAATAATCAGGGTCTTATTTTTGTGTCTATTGCTGAAGATAGAAAATGTTAGTTTAGTATCAAATTGCAATCAGAAAGAAAGCAATTTGTTATATTGCTAAAAAAAAAAAAATTGGTACATTTATAAAATTTAGAGGGTGGCAAATTACAAATGAGAAACAATTATATTTATTCATTTAGTGGAGGATAGAAACAAAAAGATACAAATTAAATATTTACAAATTTCTTAGAAGGAAAGAGAAAAAAAAGGCTGAAAATTTAAAGACGAAAAGTCGACAACTAAAACTATAATATATAATTACTGAATTGCAAATAAAAAAATATAGGACACATCTATAAAAAGCAATGTACAAAGAGCAAGTTGTCACAAAATTGTAACACCTTGTATAATGGACTAATGTATTGAGTACCTAACAATAAATGTAGAGATGAAGCCTGTGAAATGAATTGAAAAAATTAGATTAAATAAATCTAAGAGAATTTTGTTTAATCTGATCTAGACAACGTTAGAGTAAATTCCTAACAAAAAATATTTTACATACCTTTGTCCTTTGTAGCAAGAGAAATAAATGCAGTGTGGTGACAGATGTAATTAATAAGAGCAGACAATCATGAGAAGATCTCAAAAAGAGATTGATGTTATTTGATGATAGTTTCAAAGAATTTGTTTTGGTAAAGAAAGAGTACACAATGGAAAAAAAAAAAAATAAGTCACTTGCACAAGACTGTGTGATCACAAACTGCATTTGTTATTTGATGGGAATGACAGTTTCAAAATATGGTTTCAGTGTTCTTAAATTAATGTGAATATCTAAAACAGATTTTTTGTCAAAACCTGATATGTTACGAAAAGGTTACAATTTTTTGTACTGTTATTTGATGGGAATGAGTTTCAAAATTCACTAATTCTGCAAAATTTTATCTAAAAAGATCTGTTGTCTCAACTGGTCATTGTTGGAAATTTAGATGTTAAAAATTCAAAGAAAAATATTTCTTAGTTCAGTGAGTTTATTAAATAAGGCCACACTCTGAAAGGATATGATCAATCATAGGTCTCCACAGACTCCTTTTAATATCTGAACTGGTATAAATATTCTTAGAAGATAGAGTAATTTCCTGTTTTTTCTAGTTTTGAATTCAAAATTGTCCTAAGACTGGTTGCTTGACCAAGACTATAGAGAACCAAGTCTGTTATTTTACCGAAAGCTGGTGATTTCAGGTCTTTCGCAAAGGCATTAATGTGAAATGAATGCAACAGCTTTAGTTGGAATTTGAACTGCATGTTGATTCCATTTTCATCAGTTGCCAGTTTCTAATTTTGACCTCAATTTTTGAAATGGAGAATTATTATTATACATTGATTTATTTGGACTAGTATTCTCGTGTTGGTCACAATTGTCACAACATTTCGACCCTTGTATTCATTAGCCTTCTTCAGATTTTTGTTTCTAGTTTGTAATAAATTCCAACTATAAGCAGCAATTTTTATAAAAATAGTCAATATAAACAATAAGTATTTAATAGACAGATATCTTCGAACCTGAAGAGTATAATATTAATTGCATTATTTTGAAGAGAAAAGATCTACATTGATGAATGAATAAAAGAATAAATCCAAAGAAATGGTCTATGAATAGGAATTAAACTGTCTACAATGGATTCATTTGTGTTTTTAGTTTATGGAAATGAACAGTGAAAAATTAAATAGAACTCTTTAAAAGGATAAAAAAAAAAAAAAAAAAATGTAAAAATAGAATAAATTTATACAGGTACATATTGCAAATCCAGTCTCCCCGCCCCCACAACTGGCTTGAATTCACATCCCCTACTTCTTCATTGCCACAGACTTTATATGCATTTGACAGCAGATACAGTAATCCTGAGGCAACACACCTGAGCTATTCCATCAACAGCTTTCAGTTATAACTAGTAGAATAGGCCTTCCCTCTTTTTTCTTTGCAACATTGAACCAATGACATCGGAAGACTTTTTGAAGGTAAGTGAATTTCTTAAGAGTAGTCTATAAAGGTCACAGGGTGCAAGTCATCTAATAGTAACAACACCAGGAGGCAGTTTACAATAATGTGCCATAAGGACATTAAAATATTTATATATACTCCATTAATCGATTCCATCCTCTTTTAAAATAAGAACTAATTCTGTAGAAAGGGAACATATTTACTTTAAACGCATTACATATCACAATTATGCAAGTGGAAGAAATGGATTCAAGTTTTCTGTAAATGAATATAGCAAGAATGTTTTGAGTTCAGAGTTGCAATTACCTTATTGTATAAGCTCTTATTTCAGTACCAAATTAAACAGTATGCATATGGTAAGAAAATTATTTGATCAGTAAATCAATATATTGATATTGGACAATAAATAGTGTTATGCTTAAAATGATGATATTAATCTGTTGTCAAATAAGCAAGTAGCATAGCAATTGGCAAATCTATCAGTGATAATGATGAACAAAGTGATAGTAATCAGTAGTATTTTTCTTTAAAATTCATTTTTTATTCTACGGTATATCTAAATCTAAACTTATTTATAAATGGAACTTTGTGTGTGTATATCCGTTAGCTATAGACTCCGAAACGGGTGAACCAATTTTCTTGAAAATTTACACAGTTGTTCTATAAGCGTCTGCGAGTGTTCTTAGCTAGGTTTTGTGGTGACGCACCCCCAATAAATATCGAAAAAAAATTGGGTTATAGAAGGAGTGGTCCAATTTTAATCAAATTTGATACACTCATAGACAAAGACATAAGAAACGATATTCAGAAGTTTCAAGGTTGCAGTTCTTACAATAGTGCAGAAAATCGATAATATATATATATATATATAAAAAGCAAGATGTGTGTGTGTTTATCTGCCTGTATGTCTGTATTTTTTTTTCAGCCCTTTTATTTTAGTTTTTGCTTGGGGTTTGGCTCTAAGTAGGTATAATTGTAGTTCTTAGTCTCAGCCATGATACCATTTACTCAGAGGACTTATTTAGCCTTCAAAATTCAGTTTACGATGAAAAAAGCTTATTTGATATCGATACCAGGAAACCAAAATTTGGCTTACATCCATTCATTTATCTTTCAGTCTACGGTTTTGCTTTAACTGGAAACAACTATTACTTTTTAGTCTTTCGTGCCAACATCCAAAGAGTCTGAGCTCCAGGACCATGGATTAGTTTTAAAGCTTTCATTACACCTGAGCAACACTGGGCTATAATGCTAGCAAAAAAATATATCAATCAATGTCTGTTGATATAACAAAAATGTGCTAGAAAAAAAAAAAAGCATTATATTAAATGTCGATGTTATTAAAAAAAAAAATTTATATGAAATTCAATTGAAGTGATGCAAAGAAATGGTAAGTTTTGCATTGAATGTTTCTGCATGAATAAAATAGGCAGGACAATGAGATTGCTCCATTTAAGATGTTAACAAGCACCAGTCATAGGGAAGCATTAACATTGTTTTCTCATTGGACAGGAATCTATGAGGGGTGGCAAGGAAATTTTCAACCTGCCCTACTTTCAAAAATATGACCAAACTATTTTTTTTAAAAATCTGCCAATTCAGGCTGAGAACATTTTAGTACTTTCTTGTTTTTTATATATATATATATATATATATATATATATATAAAGGTCAGCTGAAAAGTTCATAGGCTGACCAATATATAAATAGACACGCCAGCTGAAAGACTATAAGATATGCAAATATACCAGATACAATAACAGGCTAACCATCAATTGTATTTTGGTTATACTTGTATGTCTTTCAGTTTAACAAATGTGTGTCCACTTATATTTATTTCTTGGTCAGCCTATGAACTTTTCAGCCATCCCTTGTGTGTGTGTGTGTGTGTATTTTATATCTGTGGTGTAGATATAGAAGAATCCAAAGGAGTGTCCTGTATATAAAGTGGTAGGATAACTTACTAGGAGAGCTCTAAATATATATGTATATAAATACACATAGAGCAAATATATGTAAAAATAAGAGACACGTTATTCCATGGTTAAGTGGAAGTATAGGCCTAATTCAGGCGAACCATCTTCAGCTTCAGTCTTTATTGTACAGAAGCTTTTACACGAAATTCATGTAAAATCTCCTGTACAATAAAGATGGAAGCTGAAGATAGTTTGCCTGAAATAGGCCTATACTTCCACTTAACCATGGAATAACGTGTCTGTGTTACTTTTATGTATATAATCTTAGACTAAGTCAAATCTGCTTTTCTTAAAAATGTTAAATTCATGATAATGACAGTTAAATGGAAATGCATTTTTCTGAGAGAAAATTTTTAAGTTCATGGTCTTAATGAGTAACGAAAAGATAAGGCAGAATTAATTTATAGTAAAGAAGAAGAAATGTAATAATGATATGAAGCCTTTACAAAATCTTTCCATGACAAAAGAGACTATTCTGTTCTCCGTCATGTCTTATATCTTTCTACATCTTCTATCTGGATTTTTTTCCTTGTTTGCTGCTTTTATGATAATCTATTGGAGTCAGTTCCATGCTAGCCACTTTCTGCCTCTTAAAAGTTCTAGCATTTTTCTTTCCATTTAAACATTTGTGTATTTTTGAGTGTTTTTAAATGATTTTTTTTTTTAATTTCTGAGTTTCATCCCCATTTTGTTTTATGCATATTGTCAAGATGCTTTTCATGTATATTTTTCTAAAATGCTTTCCACCCTTAATATTACATGTCATTTTATTTAATCTATGGTCTTTTAATTTTATCACTTATCCTAAGTACATGTATTCTTTTGGTTTCTTTCAGTTCTACATTTGTCTTTATGATCTTTTCTAGAGTTTTACAATTGAACATTGATTTTTTTCTCTGATCTCTGTTCAGTTTTAAACTTACATTGAGACCTTTGCCTCCTTTTAAGTCATTTCATGTCACTTATTCTGATATTATGTAAACGTCTGAAAATCAGAAATATTTTCTGTTTACATTAACTCCTATCCTTTCAATTCATTTTCTGGAAGATACTGTCAAATTCTACTTTAAATAGATCAGGTGAAATTGTATCCACTTACCTCACTTATGCCCTAATCACTATTCTATTAGTCTATTAAGTCAAATTAATGTTGTACTTTTATCATGCCATATTCTAAATAACTTTATTATTTCAGTCTTTGTTAATCCCTTAATATCTACTATAAAATTAATTATAAATATTAAAACAAAAATCCAATTATTTATTAATTTGTTTACATTGTTTTCCCTATCTTTGTTGCCATATTCATGATGTTTCGGTCATTGTACACTCCAACCGTCTTCAGGTCATTCACCAGAGTAGATTGTTCTAGTTACACGAACCATGCCTCTTCCAGGTGTTTCAGTTATCTCCCTTTAACTTTATTTTTGTTCACTTCTGTTGTAACTAGGTACTGAACTCACAACTTCGGGTCAAGTCATTGGAGCAAAATACATTATGGAACATACTCCTGAAAGGAGGTTTACCTGATCACTGTTATCCTAACCCCTTCAAGTTTAGGGCTAATAGTTATCTATCCTACATATCCTCATAATCTACACATACTTCCTCCTCTTACAGCTATACAATAAACACATTCAGTAACCCTTTAAGTGGCTCTTGGATCTTTTAACATTTTACCTCACTTGTTCTTCACTCTAAATTTTATGACTAGATTCCTTTTTTTCTTGTCTCTACTTTGGTCTGAAAATCCCTCATCAAAATGACAAATTTCTCTCCACTACTGATGTCATTGTAAAACCCTTTAGTTTCCTCATCAGAAAAGGGATTTTCTAAACTGGTGCATATACTTTATTTTTAGAATTTATCTCTGATTATTATCTAATCTATTCAGTCTTATATACCACTGAAAATTTCTAAATTGCTCACAATGTAACCATTGACTATCACTGAAATTGTTATCCTCTCTCTTATTATAAAGTAGATGGTTACTTTAATCTGAAAGATATTTCTCCTTAATTCCTACTAATTGTCAAATAATATTGATTAGTTCCAATATTAATTGGTCCAATTTGTAATCTTCAGCTATACCTTAAATGTTATATGTTCTTGATTTTGCATACTAATTAAGTCATTGTTATACATAGACAGAGTCTACTTATCATTGGTGGGATATATTGCCTGTAAGTACATGAGGTAATACAGTTGGACTTTAGTTAGATGATGTGTAACATACGAACACATTAACAAATTTAAAGATTCAGTCAGTTAAGTGCTATACGTGATATATGCTTGGGTGATCATGTCTCGAAAGAGACATGACTGACTGGGCAGAACATTATCTCGCAGTTGGTTGCCATTACTTTCTGTGGTAGACTGGTTGCCAACCAAGGCTATAGAACCCAATCTGTCTTGTTATTTAACCCATAACTGGAGGGAAGAGACAGATTAATACCTTTCCCAAGGGTATTTGTGCATAAGTGAATGCAACGAATTCAACTGGAATTTGAACTCGGCTCCCTGTTTTCTTGTTCCAAGTCAATATCCAGTGCACCACAACGAATATCCATAAAGATTAGGGAAAGAAAACAAGCTAACTAATAAACAGCCCCACGTGTTGGAAATATATTTCAAAAACATGCTATGTTGGGTAAGGTCAGTTGGTTGGTCGCAAATCTAGGACTGACATTGTTGTGACTACATGTGCATAAATGAGAAACACTGGTAGCTTCAAATTTTTTTTTAAATAACTTTTTTTAAAAATAATTCTTTGTAATCGAGAGAAATTAATCTATATTCTTTTTCTTTATCACAATGTGAGATATCTAAAAGCAAAGATGATGGAAAGAAAATAATACTTTTTTCATTTCCTGTTGAAAGTCATTGGTATTTTTTTTTTTTTTTATAAATTATGTTTTTCAAAAAGGCATGTACCAATAAAATTATTCCCTCTTCAAGGTGACTAAGAAATATTCATAAACCTTAATCTGAAATTAAAATTTTATTGCAAATACTTGAATGTTATTATTGGTTGTAACTTTTATTGCCTGGCAAATTGACACAAGAAATAATTTGATAACATTAAATTTTTATATTTATTCAAGCCCATAAATTTTTATTAAAGTTTAACTATAAAAGTTAAAAAGGGATTTTAAAGTTTAGTGCCGAGCTGATTAAAATAATTAGTTTCATTTATTTCATCAAATAATAAACACAGAAGCATCTAACATTTTTACTTTAAACAATTATGACAGCAGAATAAAGAAAAAGATATTTTCTAAACTGTTGAGCAAAAAAAGAACTGTTAATATAGACGCTTCTCCTCACCCCCAATAGTTCTGAAAATTACCTTTGATAAGAATCAATCATTGTAGGTGTAAAATTTTTTTTTTTTGCACACCCCTTATTTTAGCTAGGTTTCAAAATAATGTCAAATTTATTTTTAGCAGCTACTAAATGAAAAGATAAAAACTGAATTTAATGCAAAAAAACAATTTAAATAGAGAAAGTTACAATTAATAAATTTGTAGGAATTAAAATTATGTTCATTTAGGATTGTGCTTTCAAGACAAGATAAATTAGACATTATTTTATACCAAATTATTTCTAACACTTTACCACTATTAAAAGCTGCTTTAAAATTTGTGTAATTATGTGTTTATTAGGCTTTAAATATGACATTCTCACCCGTTGATATCTGTGGTAATTTAAATTATTTAACAAGGTTTTCCTTTGTTAAACAGAAAAATCTAATAGACAACATTGATTGGTTAATATTTTAACATGAATAAAGCTTTAATAAGTTTCATATTGAAATTACATATAACTATACACAACAATAAAACAAAAACCAAGACATAGGAAGGAAGAAGAAGAAGAAAAAGTATAATAAAATAAATCACGATAAAGAGATAAATTGAAACAAACCAAAAAATAAAAAAGGAGGTTAACCAATTTTTAATCCTTATTCTTCAGAGTCAATCTAGAACAGTTAGTTAAGTGCCATATGTAATACACGCTTGGGCGATCATGTCTCGAAAGAGACATGACTGACTGGGCAGAAGATTATCCCACAGTAGGTTGCCATTGCTTTCTGCGGTAGACTGGTTGCCGACCAAGGCTATAGAACCCAGTCTGTTCTGCTATTTAACCCATAACTGGAAGGAAGAGACGGATTAATACCTTTCCCAAGGGGTATTTGCGCGTAAGTGAATACAATGGATTCAGCTGGAATTCAAACTCGGCTCCCCGGTTTCTCGTTCCGAGCCGATAAACATGTAAATTGTTTCCTCTGCTAATTCCCTGGTTGTTCTCAATTTGTTTTTTTTTTAATGTTGATTGGCTCTAAAAAGTGAAGATCAAAAGTCAGTTAGCATCTTTTCTGTTATTTTATTGTTTATCATTGTTTTTTACGATGATTTATTATCTTTACTCTCCCTCCTCGTCTGTTTTTTTAATTTTTTTATTTTTATGTATATTAAGTTATATTAATATATTTTAATAAAATTTCAGCCTATACATATTTAAATATATCTGAATTTTTTCACATTTTTTTAGCTTAAAGCATATAAAATATAATCTCAAAATGGAAGCTTGCGTCTTAAAGAGTTGACTATAAAATGAGTGAATCTCCTAACAAAACTTCAGACTCTTGAATACTATAACCATAAGATTTTTGTAATTTTGATTTTTAAAAAGAAAAATAAGTTTATACAATTTCCCACATTCTTTATGCTTCAACATTGCTAAAACTTTCTATCAATTAGAGCATTAAGTAGACACAGTATCAATTTTGGCAATCCTATTAGTAATACATTGATTCAGAAATATGAAAATCCAAGTTGAGGTTTTAGTGACAAAAATAGAAAAAGATGTGACAAATTAAAACACCACTGCAAAATTTGTCACTACTTTCTTTGAATATATATCTTAAAAGTAGTACAAACTAATGGGCTGACATTCCACTGTAGTGATTTACCTTGATTAAGAGTGCTCGATACTTAGTAGAGCATTAATGCTAACAAGATAGTTTAACAACTATTACTTTTTAGTCTTTCATGCCAACATCCAAAGAGTCTGAGCTCCAGGAGCATGGATTAGTTTTAAAGCTTTCATTACACCCGAGCAACTATACTGCTAGTGTGTGTATGTATATATATATATATATATATATATATGAAGGCATTTTCTTAAGAGCTTCTTTTGGCCAACATTTTGTTGTTAGAATACATTGACAACAGTTTATGATGAAAAAGAAAATTTCACAGTAATGAAAAAAGTGGTAAAGAGGGAATATTATGGAACATATTTAAAATACATTTATTGGTAAATTAAGAGACAAACTAATTTACGAATAAAAAATAAATAGTTCTAAGTGAGTATAAAATGAAAAAACAGCACTCACAAACATCCTAAAAAGCAAAGAGAGTGAATGAAATGCTCTGTTTGCACAGAGCTGGTTCATGTAATTTAATGTGGAACACATCAAGTAGATGTAGATGAGTAGACTGGGCTGTGTGCAAAACTGTGAATGAATTGTTCACATATTTGTTGAGCAAGTGCTGAACAGCTGAATCATGCACAGACTTAGTTACTTTCAATGAGTGACTTGAACTACCCAGTCTTATGTTGGCAGGAATACACTGACTAATCTGGACTTCAAGTTGCTGAATGGTTAATTATATATATCTCCAAGTGAGTAAAGAACAAAGAAAGTATTAACAACGTTCAAAACATTAATTTAAAACAGTGCTCAATATAGAAATAGAGCTATGAATATTTATTATAAGTATAGTTTAGAACATGTACAAATTATAAATTGCTACAAAAAGGTACATTTTGTTTCGACATGGAAAAAACATTAACTACCTTTGTGTATGTTCGAAACTATACTTTTAATTTTAATAAATATATATATATATATATATATATATATATATATATACACATACATACACACACAAGCATGAAACAGAGTGTTGACCTCAATGTTCATTTTTATATTTACATACACTATGCCTGATACCGAGCACTTCAATTCCTAAATATACCTTAAAACTATTATATATTTATAAGGTCTGTGTTAATAAAGCCCAAAATAATTTCTATAAATCTTGGATCTTAACCTACCTATTCACTAATGCTTGTGAAAATTGAATGGAACAGTTTATTGTTTTGCCTTCTTAAATGAACACAATCTGTTTAGTTAGTACAAAAAATTAAAAAAAAAACGCTATATAAATTCTTTACAATATAAAAAGTAAATTGAACTTAAAATTAAGTCATTGATAGAAAGTTTTAGTATATGATTAATGATTTCTTTTTTAAGTAATCCCTTAAAGATTCAGTTATATGTTGAAACTCTTGCCGTAAAAACAATTTAACTCATAAGTCAAGATAAATACTTATGCAGGGGGGAAAAAAAAAGTCACTGAGTAAGTTATATCATAATAAAAATTTAACTTTTAAAAGTTACTATTTGTCTGTATTCTATATATTAGGAATTTGTTTTTTTTGGGGGGGGGGATAGTTACAATTATCCTTGACTGAGTTTGTAATTTAACTTTCTGGCCTCGGTCATATCAAATTCTTTTCAAAGTTTTTTTATGCAGGATGTAACAGAAATACTACTCACATATACTCCCTCCCATATAATGGTAAGACATTAGCTATATTAAGACACTATTGCCACTAATGTCTTACCATTATGTGAGATTTCTGACACCTTGTATTTTATATATATATATATATATATATATAGCTAAATCACAAGAGTAGCTTAAAAAGAACCATCAAAGCCTGTGAAAATAATAGCATAGACTGTTCTGTGCCTTCCACTTTATCACACACACACACACAGCATGAGAAAAAAATAGATAAACTTCCAACAATGATTATTCTATCATTTTTAAATACTGGATGGTTAATAAAAAAAAATAAGAGAAAACATGTAAGATTATCTGCAGTTGTTTTGGAATCTAAGAATTTTTATCTGATTGACAGAAAACATCAAAATATTCATTAGCAATGAAACAGTTATACAGTCCTGATTCAGAAATGAAGAACACTTAAAAGTTAACTGCAAATGGTCATGCCAGGCACTACACAGTTGTAATGGTTGGTTTTCATACAATTTTTCATTCAGAAAGATTCCTTAAAAAAATAAAAAAAAAATTAAAAATTTAAAAATAAAAAGGCTACATTTCTTTTTAATATTGCTGGGATTAAGTGACTGTTTGGACAGCAATTCTTATCACATGCTTGTTGGCTAGGTTTTGAGCATAAGATATTTATTATCTGAAAAGTGTAAGTTATTCCTTTATGTGGAAATCCTTTTTTTTCCTTTAACATAATAGCATTAAAACTGCTGCACTGGGGGGTGGGAAGGATAAAACTAATTTTTATTTAAAACTATTAAATTAGTATATTTCTTTTGGTTCCTTTAGAAAATGTGATAATAGATTAAAAAAAAATTACAATGACAGTTTTAGCCAAAGTCAAGAGAAAAAAATTGGATTACAGAAAAAATTGGTAGCTAGAATGGGGTGTTTGATATTGCGTAAATTTGGACTGCAAAATGACTTTAAAAATTTGGCTGGGGGATCATAGCAAAAATTGTTCATAAACCTTTTAACATAACTAATAGTTTGTAACCATTTAGTTTAATAGATTTAATTTCAAACCAATTCATTTTTGCTCTGTACAATTATATTCTAATGTCATATAATACCTAAATTTATACAAGGTCAACAGTGAATAGACAAATATTTTCACTTAAAATCTCAGGGCAAAAATAAGATATTTAAAGTCTCAAATTTATTAACATAATTAAAATTTTCTATATCGAAATGCACATGAGAGAAAGTGATTAAAATATTCAGTTAGTAATATTAAAAAATAAAAGAAAAAAATAAATGTCAGTTTCTCTTAATGTTTTCCCGTAATTTCACTTAGCATATTTGAATTATTTGAAATGCATTCAATATACTTTGTTAAAAAACAGATATTTTGAAGACATTTCTTCTGGACATGACTATGAACCAGTTTTAGCATCAGGCTGATAAAATTACCATGCTATAACCTTAGAATGTATTGCTTTTATATAAACTAAAGTATTAAAAAAAAAAATCCCCAAAAACTGCAGTCTACTGGATGTTTTTAAATCACCATCCCCTCTCTGCAGAATTAAACTACAATGGATGATACAATAGGCAAACAGTGGTGTAGTTGTAGGAGACAGGATTCAGTCTATGGCAAGATTGTCGGAACCTTAAAGATTAGTTACTAATCTGATGTAGCAACAACAGTTATTTTTTATTGGGCAAGAGCAGTAAGGATATGCTAGTAAGTAAAATATCAGTTGTAGTCAGACATTAGTAGTATGTGAAAACTAGGTGTTGAAAGAACAGGACCACTAGTGACAAGTCTGGTTACCACCCAACAAATTTTAACATTGAATTGAGATGTGATTTGATGCAATGTTGATGCTACTCAATCCATCAGTCAACACTAGAGCTGGATTATCCTATAGGCTAGTATAGGCTGCAGCCTTGGGGCCCCCTCAAGCACGGTTATAATGCTGGTTATGAAAAATCTCTTCTTTTACGACGGTTGTGTTGAAACCTGTGCTAATTTGATTTGCTATAAATAGTAAAATAGTCATATTTCTTAAATATTTTTATTGACGAACAAAAGATGGCTATTCTAGTTTATTTCAAGAATTTGCAATAAGCTCACTTCAAGCTATGTAAATGTCGTTTCACTAGTACAAAATATCGAAGATGTGTTGGTGAGCGTGAGGCAAAGGAATGGGGGCATGATTTCATTAGCCTATGGGCCCCAAAAAGTCATAATCCAGACCTGGTCAACACACTATATTCCATGAGGCTTTACAATTGTTAACCAATAAAAGTAACATTATTATAGATCAAAGCAGACTTCCACAAACCCCGTTTGTCCTCATGTTCATAAATTTTAAACCCAATTGTGTACTGTATAGAACATGTTGCAGACTTTACTAAATTCCTTGCAGTCACATTTGACTCAATTATGGACAGTCTTACAATACACTAGGATAGACATGCTTACGTATCAACTCCAGCACCTTGTCGACATCAGGTGTTGAATAGCTGCTTTTATTCAAGTAAAAGAACGTTGGTTGGTTGATTTGTTTTTATGGCATATCAACCTCGGTGGGTCATTTATTGCCAACTAAATTTTATTTATTTATTGCTGGTAATACCTTTTTCTTTCAACAATTTATTGTTGTTTTTATATAAGTTTTGTGTCTAGTAATACTTTTTTCTTTTTGAGTATCAAGATTCATTGGGATTTGTTTTTAAGGGCAGGGTCCCCAAGTCCTACCCTGTTATTTAACTCATAACTGGAGGGAAGGGACGGATTAATACCTTTCCCAAGGGTACCAGTGCTTAAGTGATGCAGGGTATTCAACTGGAATTCGAACTTGGCTCACCGATTTCTCTTTCACTGCACCACAACGCACATCCATCAGTAAATGATTACAGCACCTGGTATTCCCAAGCAGTCACCCATCTAAATAATGACCAAGCTCAATGTTGCTTAACTTCTGTGATTGAGCGAGAACCGGTGTATTCAACGTGATATGGCCGTAAGCCGGTAAAAGAAGATTTACATGTTATTAACTCGTTTCTAATTTTTTAGGACTCCAATTTATGTGGGCATGTGTGAATCTAGCAAATCTTTTTAATATATCAATCAGTCAGTTAAATGTCATGTGATACATGCTTAGGCAACCATGTCTCTTTCGATTCATGACTGACTAGGCAGAAGATTTTCCAGTAGTAGGTTGCCACTACTTTCTGCAGTAGACTGGTTATGAACCAAGACTATAGAACACAGTGTCCTGCTATTTAACCCATAGCTAGAGGAAAATGACAGATTAATACCTTTCCCAAGGATATTTGCATGTTAGTGAATGCAATAAATTCAAGTGGAATTTGAACTTGGCTCTCCAATTTCTCATTCCAAGTCGATATCCACTGTGCCACAATGCACATCCATGATACCCAAGTTAAAAGTGTTAATAGTGAAATATAAAAAAACAGGTACTACATTTTTAAGTAATTAAGTCATCCAGAAATAAATGTTTGTTTTGTTTAATAGCCTATCAACCTTGAAAGGGTTATACAAGGCCAGTATTATATTTTTCAAGCCAGTATTTTGGACACAAGGTTATATTGAGTTAAATTTAAATTTGGTTTTATGGTAATTTGATTTTGTGGTTATATTATGCTGAAGATGTATAATTGGGAAGGTTTTATAGAGGCACTATTTGACTGGAAGTTTGTATTTATGATAGTTGTAAGTCATGTGTTTTGCTTTAGTTGAGATATTCTCTCTTAGGGATTTCATGTTGAAATGTTCATTCAACATTTTTGAATTTTGAAAAATTAATTTATATTGGCTCTGTAAACTTAAGTACATTAAGCTCTCCTCCTGTATCATTTTTTGATATTAAAAATTTTTTAATATTAATTAGGATCAGGTTTTTGAAATTTACCTTCCTACTTTTTCCATTTCGGATTAAAGAAGAATAAATATATATATATGTTTGTATTTTAGATTTTTTGATAGAGGCCAATTTTCTTGAGGTATGATTTGAGGGTTGGTTTTGTCAAGTAGATCTTTAATGTTTCTTTGTAGAAATTATTTTTTGTTGATACAAAATCAATGCATTTGGTTAAAATATGTTTAATTGTGGGTGGGGTTTGACACGGTATACAATTGGGTTGATTTTATTTTCTTAAGATATGATTGAGTTAAGGATGTGCGCTGTGTTGTGGTGCAGTGGCTTGGAACGACAAATCGAGGAGCAGAGTTCAAATTCCAGTTGAATTCTTTGATTTCACTTACACACAAATACCCTTGGGAAAGGTATTAATCCATCTCTTCCCTCCAGTTATAGGTTAAATAATAGAACAGATTGGGTTCTATAGCCTTGGCTGGCAACCAGTCTACCACAAAGAAAGTAATGGCAACCTACTGCAGGATAATGTTCTGCCCAGTCAGTCATGTCTCTTTTGAGACATTATCACCTAAAGCATGTATCATGTATGGCACTTAACTGACTGATTGGGTTAAATGTGTATGACCCATTTTTATTCTTGCTCGTGTAACTTCTTTTCTATTAAGTTTGATATTTTCTTCCTGCTTTTTTATTTTTGACATTATTTTGTGTAATTTGTTGTTGGAAAATTCATTCCAGTAAATTTGCCATCTTTCCATTGTGTATGTATTGCCAGATAAATATGTTGGAGTAAAACTAAAACAAGCAGTGAAGTAGACACGACCCAAACAGTCATATGTTAGAATTATAATTCAGAAGTATATCAAGAAGAAAACGTTAATGCACTGAAAATTTTAAATAGATTACAAAGGTTTGATGATAAATACAAGTGCAATATTTTCTAAGTGTAAAAGTGTTTTATGCCAATTTGAAGATGAAAAATAAACTACAAGCAAAATGATGCCAGCAATAATTAACTGATATTGTTTTAAAAAAAATCTACAGAATTTGTAATTAATAAAAAAAGTGAATTTATTTCATGCTTATATTTAGGATGGTAGCATGATAAATAAAATGAAGAGAGAAGCAAGGCTCCACCCATGCAGTAACCAACAACTGGTATGACATGCCATAAATAAAAGAAAAATATCTTTAAAATGAACAAAGCGTAATAATTTCGTAGGAAAAGAAAAAAAAAAATTCCATTAAAAGTATCAGAGAAACCACAGATAAAAATGTTAACAACCAGCAATAAGGCAATCTTTTTGTTAAAAAAATAAATAAATAAATAAATAAAAACACACACACACACACAAAACAAATGAAGTTCACATAGAAGAGTTAAAAAAG
The DNA here is from genome assembly GCA_037127315.1 of Ascarosepion bandense. Lineage (NCBI taxonomy): Eukaryota > Metazoa > Mollusca > Cephalopoda > Sepiida > Sepiidae > Ascarosepion > Ascarosepion bandense. The sequence continues at coordinate 434,149 of JBBBDQ010001608.1, forward strand.
TAAAAAAAACCCAACCAAATTTTGTCAATACCAGAAGTTGATTGAGTGCAACCGCAGCCTTAAGAGCAGTAAAAAGCCTTGTAAAATAGGCAGGGGAAAATTTTGTAACAATGAAAGCAAAAACAAAAGCAAGAAACACTGGATCAAATAAAAAGAAAGCAACATTAAAAAATGAAGAGAGACAGAGAGAAAAGGATTCAAAGAGGAAAGGTGAAGAAAAAAAAAAATATCCAGGGAGAAGGTTTCAGGTGTAATTTTTTTTTCTCCAAAAACATGCTTAAATAAAATAAAAAATCCACAGCTCCCATAGGGTTCCTCAGCATTTTCTATACATTTTTTTTCTGGTTAACACCAACTGGATGCTCAAAATCAGTTGCATTATTAGTGAACACAAATCGAAATGTAACGAACAAAGTAGAGGGGGGAAAAAAAAAACACAGAAAAAAAAAAAATTCCAAACTGGGCTAGTTAAGATATTAGTGGGATGGGGGTAGATTGAGATAGAAAAGAAACCTACACCCAATGTGTTCAGGAAACCATTGTTTGAAATGATGGCGACTGCGTCTCCACAGGCCAACTTCAAAGGCAAAATAGTAAAGAAAGAAAAAAATATCAATATACCACTAACAAAATTAACAGAAAAAAGAAAAAAAAAAAAACAAAACAAAATGACAATAGATAGGAAAGTTTGTAACTTAAAAAGAAAAGAAAAAAAAAAGAAAAAAAAAGTGAAATTCAAATAAAATGCTCAATATACGGAATTCCCCAAAATATCCACATCACCTGTACCATACTTACAATTAGTAAGTGAAAGTTTTCTCAACAGCTTTTTGTTGTCTTCTGGGGGTAATGTAAATAGACCTTTAAGAAAACAGGGGCAGACAAGCAAAGAAAAAGATATTATGAATTTCCACCACCCACATGATCTAAGTGAAAAACAAAACCAAAGTCAGATAAAAAGAAAAGTAAAAAGCTTTTAGGCCAACCATGCCACACTGAGTTACCTGTACATCAAGACAGAAGCCAGTAAGAACAACATCCAAGAGATAATTTTATTGCAATTTTCACATTAAGATTTTTGTTGTTTTTACCCTGATTTGTTGGACATTTCAATAGCAATCTCAAGGTTGGCCTATCAAGCTCTGGAAAGATGAGAAATAAATATTCCAAAGAAAAATAAGTACTTTAATTTGAACCAAATCAGAATAATAAGACTTACTGAATACCACGCAAAGAGCAAGAGAGATCTAACTTGGAACAGTAATATCATCCTTTGTGTGGTCTATTCTCATGTACAATAACATGAAGGTTTGTATGTAATCATAGCTATTTGTTCCTAGTAGTCATTTATTAAAAGTAAATAAGCTTGTTATAAAAGTTAATCAGACACTTTAGCTGATTACCTTAATTATAACAGCATATAAAATAAAGGATGAAAAGAAAAGCAAACAAGTTCTGCGGAAGAATAAAGAAAGCACTAAAAATAAACTTTAAAAATCATAACGTCCCAAAAGTAAATAAATAATACTAAAAGAAAAAAAAAAAAACAGAAAGAGAAAATGTTACTAGGAGTTAAATTTTTTATTGACTAAATGTCTAACTGGAGCCCAAATAAATAAATAAATAAAAAGGCTATTAAAATCTATTAAAGCTCACTTTAAAATGAAAAAAAAAAAAAAAAAAAAAAAAGAGAAAAATGAATTTATTAAATAAAAAAATATTTGTAAGTATAGTTAAAAAAAAATAATTGGGCTTAATGGCTACCTTTTCTTTTTGGAAACGAACTGTAAGGTAAACAGGATAAAATATTTAGCAAACAGCATAGCAAGTGACAGAAACAAAAATATCCTGAAGCAGCAACAGTTGTAGCAGCAACTGAAAATAATAAAATCAAGTTTTTTTTTTTTTTTTTTTAACTAGCTGTCCACAGAAAAAAAAACTACTGACGATAACCACGAGCTAGACTGGACAACAGAAAATTTTACCATGACTGGAGGGAATAGTCACTGAACAATACTACACAAGTAGTATGTTCCCACTTAGCACGGTAGTAAATTCTAGTAAGTTTGCAGCGAGCTGGACACCACTGCTTCATGTAGGGAAGTGAACAAGCTGTATAAACACAAATATAAAGCAACTGTGAACATTTCACAACTATAGCAAAGAATTGGGGGCATTGCTGGCTCTATTATGAAATGATGCAATTTAAAATTTTTCCAGTTATTTTATTAAGTTATATCTTAATTTTCCCCTTAGCTAATGTTTATTTGGGAAAGATATTTTAAGCAGGACACTACAAATTATAATAGGAAAAATACAAATTTTATAGAGAATATAGAAATCAATTTTGAATTAAATTTCTTTTGTGTGTGTATGTCTATATTAAATGAATTCTTCTGTTTTAACTGAAATATCAAGTAGTGCCCTATCATTAAAAAGAATTTGTAATTTGAAATGGAAAAAATGTCAGTAATGCTGCAATTGGCTTAGTTTTATTGAGATATATCTGCTTAAAATACTAAATATTTTGGTCATCTCAGAGAGCATGTTGAAGTTTAAGCAATTAAGATATATTGATACATGATATCGCATCATATTGCTAAAGGATTCCGTGTTAAGGATAATTTATATAAAGTCAAGTTAAGAGAACACCTTGAGCAAGATTCAATGTCATATTCAAGCCTTAACATAAGTTAGAGGTCTGAATTAAGACAATCTCTTTCCTTCACTTTGAGAAATAATTTATATCTTATTAGATATATTAGTTTGATCATCAAATATAAAGAATTATGCAAGTTGTTGCATAAAAAGCTACTTTATTTTTTGCCAAAAGTCCTACAAGTCATGTTTGCAGTCAAACAAAAAAAATGTTTTGTAACAAATATATTCCTGGAAACCTGAACTGAACCATAGTGACTCCAAAGGGATTTTTAAAAAAATAATTAAGAAAAATCATCCCATATTAATATGGTATAAGGATTCCACTATGAGAGTTCTGAACAAATGGTGGCAAGCAAACTTGTTGCAAAATTTTATGGATATGATAAAGAAAGAAAAATGATTGAAGATTTATTTTGTAAACATAATTAAAAGTGAGCTGAACTTCTAAATTGATCATGGTGATAATGGATGTGAATGAAAGTGATATGAAAATGGGAATTTCCAGGTGAATCAACAAATGGATAAAAAAGTAAACAAAAAGATTCAAATTATTTTCACATCCAACAAAGATGATAAAACTATTAACTTGTAGCTGTATGCCACAAGAAACTTTGAATTGTTATTTATTGAATACATTTAAATATTCCAATTGAGTTTGACTGTATTTCCAATATGGAGAGAATTTTGTGTGTGATATTCAATGAATTCTGAACAACATGATGCTTCTTCTGAGAGACAAGCGAAAAAGATGATATTTCAAACAGAACAAGAAAGCCCCCAATGCATTGACTCTAATGGTGGATGAAATCAGATGATAAAGGTAGGCATGTTTTAAGGATTAACATCTCTTATATTGTTTTAGGAAAAAAAAAAAAAAACCTTTAAAAACAGAAAAGAATAAATGAAATATTAAAGGCTTTTATAAGAAAAATCTACAAAATATATATCTTTAAAAATGGTGGAGTAAGAAAACTGGATGAAAAACTCCTGCATTAAAAAGTTTCCTTCCAATTGTAGTCAGCAGTAAATGTTTTATTATGTTAATGTTACAATGACAACAGTGCAGATAATAACAACTCATCCTTAAATAAGGAGGATATAAGAATACTTTGTCTGTCTGATTTGTAATGACATGCGGTTCTTTATCATCTAGGTCAGACAAGATGAAACACAGACTCACAGTGAGGACAAACAACCGAAAAAAAAAAAAATAAAAAATAAAAGCATATAATAAAAAGCAGATAAAACTTTAAAAAAATTTTTTAAATAAATAAAATATAAAAACAACATTGTACAAAACATCAAATAAATGACAACATTATGAACCAGCTAAAACAAAACAAAAAACTAAAATAAATGACTAATCTTTGATAGCAGATTTGGTAATAAGATATGAAAAATTACAAAGAGCAAAAGATCATGACTGGCAAATGACAGGTGAAGAAATATTATCTCCATTTTAAATTATAAAATGATCTAGAATATCAATAGCTTAGCTATGAATGAGACAAGAGCAAAGGGAACAAAAAGCAACAAGCAAAGAATCATTTAATTTGATGTCTCAAGAATTTGACATTTTTAATCTACACAAAACTTATTATTCAATGAAAAATAATTATCTAAAATTAATAAAAATTGTGAATTACTGAAGACATGAAAAATACAAGAAATTTAGGAAATTTATTTTCTGAAATTTAAAATGATTACCAACAACACTCAGATTGTATACATTTAAAAACAAAAGACAAGAAAATGTGATTTCATGAAAGTTAATGAGTGAAGTTTTTATAAGTTAAGCCTCAGAATGATTCTTTTGACTTATTTATTTTGTTAATTGTGAAAACTATAAATATGAATTAGGTCCTGTTATTTAACTAAATAGTGCTAAATAACTTCTTAATAATACAAAGAAACACCTCTGCACATCATCATTAATTATGACAGCTATTCATACCTTCCAACAAATAGAATAAAACCATTGTTCTTAGATTATAGCGCAAAACATTTATAGCGGGTTTACTTAAAAAACTTTGAGCCAATTCAATCAGTTTGCTACGATCACAGACCTGAATATATATTATGCAACAGTTAATTATGGAAAAGGACAGAGTTGTGCCTCATTGCAAAAATAAAGATTCAAATCAAATAGAAAAAGGTCATTGAGTTAATATAGAATATGAATAGAAGAAGTTATGTCTGTCCTTCAGGGAACGGTGATGTTAAAAATAATGGAAACAAAATATATTTCACTACTCTAATAAAGAAACAAAGATAAGTGAATCGCAGATTCAAGCCTCAGCTCCATTTCAACAGATTTACGAGGAGTTCTAAAATCATTGCTAAAATCTGACATTTAAACCCCACCCCAAAACTTTTGTTCTTTCTTAATATTTTAATAAATTTTTAGGTTTATAAAAAGTAAAAAGTAAAGAGGAAATGACAAAAATATTTTAAGTTTTACCAAAACAACAGGTTGACATTTTTGGGAAACAGGAATATATTTGAAACAACTGTCTCCTGTTTGATTACAAACACGCAACATTAAAATTACAGCTTGTATACAATAAAATAATAATAATAATAATAAGGGTTGAACAATCAGCAATATTGATTGCAAAGAATGATTGTCCTTAATCTCAGAAAATGCAGAAGGAAGTTTTAATGGGATAAGACTAAGGTTGAGATAACTACAACATGCAAACAAATAAAGGACGTAAAATTGAAGGGAAATCTAGCAAGAGGGTAACATATAAAGTAATTATTCAACTGAGGAAGCCCCTCATCATGACTAAATATTTCAAATAGACCAAACGTTTAAGTTTCCCCAACCCATATACAATAAGTTAATAAAATATGTAGACATCAATAAAACATAAAATAGCTTAGAAGAAAAAGTCTTAGAAGGATTTGAATGCTGTATTTGTATTTTCAAAATTCACAAGAATACAGAGATGTTTCTGTTGCTTTTAATATTATGAAGACTTTATTACATAGCTGGCAATGTTAGGACTAAAATGATTTCACACCCTCAGTGTAGAATCAAGCTGAAATACAAAATTTTTAACTAAACCACCTCATTCTTGTGGTATTTGTTATATGCCAACAAGGGAAACTAACAAATTATAAAAATAGAAATTTTATTTCACAAATAAACTATTCTCAATAAAATAGAACTGTTTATATTTTTTAATCTTCCAAATCTCACTTCAAACTGGTTTATCTGGCATTTGTTTAGATATAAAATTAAAGATTAGAATAGCCAGATTATTACATTATGCCAAAATCAGGAATTATAGTGAAAAAGATAGACATGTTCAGTTTTTCTAGAATTATTGATTCATGATAAAATCCAAAAGTGGAATTACGAAATTAGTTATTTAATATTAAGAATGGCAGATGAGCAAAAATAAATGCATTTATAGAGAATGGGTAATGAATAGATATTAAGAAAGAGAATTTTATTCTTCAAAGATCTCAAATCATTCTAAGAGAATACTGTAAAGACAAGTGTTTTATTAAGAGTGTGTATGTGTGTGTGTGTGTATATATATATATATATATTTTATATATATATACATACATACACACACACACATGCAAGTGCAAAGAAAGACGTGAGGGAATTTTACCTCGGCATGGATCGTTTTTCACGAGGAATTCATCCAGGGCAACCCAGCCTCCACCGACACGCACCATTACTGTACTGCGTAAAATCCGAACAAGGCGCAGTTTTTGCGAATCACCAAACTATGTAAAAAAAAAAAAAATAAATAAATAAAAATATTTAAGGAGTTCAAACAATGCAAATTTTCAAATAACAAAAAACATTAAGTTTACCATAAAAATATTTAAATCAATATTAAAATTTATTGGTTGACATTTTATTCATGTTTTCAAGAATAAAGTAAAATAATTTTAGATTTTTGAATTTTTTTTCCAAGTTTAATACAGGTGCAGATGTCACCCAAATGACTAGAAATTATGAATATAGAATGTGCAATGGGTAACTTATCGCCACTTTATATTTTAAAATCTCACGTGTTTTTTTTTTACTTTGATTGCCCAGTAAAATAGGGTCAGTTGGGTACCATCTGTGAGAAGAAGAGTATCATGACGTAATTCACTTTGCCAGAAATCTGGAAAATGGTATACTGCATGGCTTGGCATTTATGCGGGAAAATCCAGTGCAAACATTTCAGAGTGTTTGGGTATCAATCTGACAGTGCAGAAGATTTGGTAAGAGTTGGATGAGTTTAATGGTGATTATGAAGGTATGACTGCTCAGAAAGCTAACTAAATGTTCTCATAAGAACTCCTGAATTTGTTGGTGAGGGTCTCAGATGCAACACTGAGACTACATCAAGTGTCTTGAGGAGGTAGGGCTGACCTGAATTAAGAAGGTGAATGTTAGAAGACTTTATAGCTGGCAACAGGACTCTGCACCATACCACACAAGCAGGAGAACCAAGTCATGGCTGTCAGACAATTTCTGCGACCACATCACCTCTTACATCTGGCCACCTATCTCCTCACACTGCAACATCCATGACTATTAAGTGTGAAGTGCAGTTGAGGGAGAGAACAACAAAAATCCTTGTAACATCAAACATGAATGGAAGGCTCGGATTATGGCAGCATTCACCAACTTAAGCAAGTAGATTGTCTAGAAGGCTATTTTCTAAGCTTAGCTTAGATGTAGCACAAGGCCGAAAGTAAGGGACACCCAGTGAGGATTGAATTCACTACTCAATTGTAATGATTCTAGCGAGACAAGCTTGCTAACCATTACACCACCTCAAGGTGCCCAGTAGACTGTCTAGAGTTTGAGTTTTGTTTAATGGCATATCAACACCTCTGTGGGTTATTTAATGCCAAAAAGGTGGGGTTTTTAGGTATTTTTTTTAAGGTGTTTCATTATAGTGAGAAGGTTGATTTAGTCAGACTTTAATGAAATGTTTTTTATTCTTTTTTTTTATTTTAGAAAACTGAAAATGTCTTCTAGTTTTGTATTCAAAAATGTTTTGCTGAGAATTTTTTTCCCTTCAAAAATGTGTTATGATGATAATTTTTTTTTCTTCAAAAATGTATATTTTTCTATAAAACTTTATTTTTATACCTTCATAGTGTTTTGACCCCAGTTTAGGGATTAACTATTCGCCCATAGCTGGGAGCCTAACAGGTGCTACCACCCCAAGTCAGAGTGAACCTGGGACAACAGCAATTAATAGGTGGTTTCATGCTCCTCACAATCTCCAAATCAGAGGCCTTGCTGCCAGAGGCAGTTTACTGTCATGCCCAGGACCCAGACTGTCTAGAAGAAAGTCAGAAGACTCTGAAGTCTGGAGGCCATGATTGAAGCCAATGGTAATTTTATTTAATAAATTTACTCTAGCATTTGAAGATATTTTTGATAAATATGTTGGTTAAAATAAGATGTCTGTGTTATTTTCATTATTGTGTAATTTAGACGACAATTTATTCATCGCACCCTGTATATATCCATCAGTTCCCAAGTAGACATCTATGCAAACGACACCAACCATTTACGCCTGTCTCAATAAGAAATCTCCCAAGGCTGACAAAGTAAACCTAACTGCTGCACTTCAAAAGGACCTTCAATCTTTGATTGGATAGGGTAAGAAATGGCTCCTAAATTTTGATGCCTCCAAAATGCTGCTCTCTTTTAACCACCATAGAGAAACATTCTTGCCTACCATCAGAATGAATAATGCTAGTCTTCTAGAGAGCAATGCACTGAGCCTCCTTGGTCTCACTCTCTCAAATGACCTTAAATGGAATGAATAACATTGAATCCATAGCTGAATCTACTGCTAGGAAAGTCAGTTCACTGTGTCAGGCCAGGAAGCTTTTCTCATCAGAATCCATTTTGTACATTTATTAATCTACCATTCGTCCGTGCATTAGCATTAAATACTGTTGCCATATTTGTCGGGTGCTCCTGTAATTCATCTTGAGGTTCTTGATAAAATCCAAAGGAGGATCTGCAATATAATTGATCCTGACTTGGCAGCTCAGCTTCAGCCACTTTCTCACCAACATGATGTGGCCTCCCTCTGTCTTTTATAGAAGTATTTTCATGGCAACTGATCTGATGAGCTTCCACCCCAATGGTACCTTGATCACATGTATTTACTGGTGCTACTAGATTGGCATTAAGGTCCAACCCTTTTACCATTGAACTAGTTAAATGCAACTACCTCTTCTGCTCTAACAGTTTTTCTCACACTTCCTTTTTGTGAAACTGACTTCCATTTGCTTGCTTTCCTGATAGCTGCAATCTCCAAAAGTTTAAATGCAATATCAATTGCCATCTTTTATCTACTTGATTCCTGTCCATCTCTTATCTTTTCTTCGACATCCCCTGTACATTTTTTTTTCTCAATATAGCTTCCTGCACACCAGTGGCATTTCTGCCTTGCTTGGGGTGAAATGATTATTAAAAAGATTAAAAAAAAAAATTAAAAAATGTCAGTGTTAATTTCATTTTTGTGTAATTTAGATGACAATTTATTCTTTGCATCCTATACAAAAGACCTCAAGTAATAGGCTCAAATAATATTCTTACCCTGTATTTTCCTTCTCCAATTTTATGGATCCTAAATTGGGTGACACATGTACACTTGGATACTTGTTTCTTGACTTCATCTTGGATTCTCTCTGAATCGGTTGCAGGTTTGCCAGTCTACAAATTCAAAACATCATTTGTTTTACATTAACAAACAGAAATATTTGACAGGGCAGAAAAGAATATGGAGTTTAAAAGTGAATGTGTAAAATATTAAATTAAAAACATAATATTTTCATAACTTGAAAATAACTTATATTGATTGCAATTTAATTTCTGAATTGAAAGATAGAAAATTGAAATTTTCTACTTTTTAAAATCAATTCATATTTACTCTAGTCTAGAAATCATTATATTTGCAAAATAAGATTTACCCAATGACTTCTGTCCTAAATGTCTTTAATAACCACAACCTATGCTAGATGGATTATATATATATATATATATACATATATATATATATATATATATATTTATTGTGTATTTAGGCAGAAAATTTTCTTTTAAACATGTCAGATTAAATAAATTGCAAACAATATGTTTGGTTATTTTTAATAAAATCTGTTCATACTCATGGATAATCTTTCGTGTATTACAATCAAAAGATGTTAGAAATGAGCTGTAACGTTGAATGAATGAAAATAACATGTCAACGTTACAGCTCATTTCTGACATCTTTTGATTGTAATATGCGAAAGATTATCCATGAGTATGAATGGATTTTATTAAAAATAAGCAAATATATTGTTTGCAATTTATTTAATCTGACACATATATATATATATGTGTGTGTGTGTGTGTAATTCAATTAAAATAACTAAATTTATTAGAAAATTATTTTGCTAATAAAATACAAAAGTGTGGATTCTGATATATCGAAATCTGTAAGGCTAATAATAATAATGTATCAATTTTTTAAAGACTATATTGAATAAACTCTTTTGCTGCCTTTTCAATATTTAAACATAAAACAAAATGACAATTATGAGATGTTTAGAAAAACAGGAAGCCAAATAACAACTGAAAGAAAAGAGGAAAAGGAAAAAAAGAGAGATAAGTTTAAGGAGTGAGTGTAAAGTGGAGAAAAAAAAGATGAAAAGGACAAATGATCATGATACCCTACACATATGCACATCACATACATATAAACGCACACATACACTATATATAAAAAAAAACAAAAACAAAAAAAAAAAACAACAAAAAAAAAAACACACTTTCACCAATGATAAGTGTATAGAACAAAGAAAAATCGAGAAGTATAAGCAGGCAATTGCTGAAACTAGAGTGGAGATAGTGAAGGTAACATCACTAATCTAGATGACAAACCTTTTGTATTTTATATATATATATATATATATATATATATATATATATGAGACTGAAAAACGGTGGCATGTACGCATCGCTCATTCAGTAAAATGAATTAGAGCATTCTGGCTATTAAGCGTGTATAATGATAATATACGCACTAAAAAAAGGTCTGCCTTCTTCTACCGAACACCCATAGCCCAGAGGTAGAATCGCCAACTGTTGCCAATTTGGTCAGGTTTCAATACTGGGTGAAAAAGCAATTGGAGTCTAACCGTACTTATGAGCTGTGATACAGCAAAACAGATCTGTCTGTGGATGACATATATATATATATATATATATATATACACACACACACACTTAAAAAAATTGTCTGAATTTCTGAAATGAAGAATTATTATATGATGGGGTACATAGAATAGTGACCTCATCATGGATTGTTATCAGGGGTTTAATGCCATTCCTCTGATGATAGAACATTAGTTTGGATTGACTAGTTAGGTTATTTTTTTAGGATGATACAAAATTTTTCAATATAAAGTACTATCACATTTATTCTAAAAACAACTAATTTCTTAAAATAATAAATAAAAAAATTATTATATCTCATCAACAGTAGCAGGCTTTTTAATAAATGGAACACCAGTGCATACACACAAAAACAAAATTTAAGTGCTTTTTTTTAAAACAGGAGAGTAAAAAATGAAGATTGAAAAACTTAAATTTTGATATCTTTATTATTTCTAAATGTGAAAAACATTTGAATTTAATTGTAAGAACTGAACAAAAAATTATTTTTCTGTTAATTTTTGGTTTAAAAATTCTAATGAGCCATTTGCAAGCAACATAACACCAAAAATGGTTTGGGGACTGTCTGTTTAAATTTTTTTTTTTTTTTTTTGCTGGGGAGGAGGTGCAATTTTGGGATGATGGTGAAAAAAAGTTAGTCTAGAGCAGGGGCCAGCAACCTTTTGGAGAGTGAGGGCTAAAAAGCTATGTAAAGTCATGGAGGAGGGCCAAACAGCTATGGCTCCAGTGTCATGGAGAAGAACCATGTCATTAAATATGTGAATAAATTTTCTATAATTTAATATCTGATGGGAATCTTGTAATAAAAAATATTACATCCTAAAAATAAATGTTTCATAAATCAGTATGGAAAAGAAATTCCATTAAAATCGATTGAAAAGACTATTTTATATTCATTTAAAAATGCCTGCTCACAAAAGCAATTTCACAGAAAAAGTGAAAGTGAGGCTGTATGCTAATTTTGGCAATCTCTACAAATAAAAAAATAAAAGCTAAACACATTCTCTGGATAAAAAGAAATAAATTTTTTTAATTTCGAAGCAATATGTTCAGACTATCAATTGTCACTTTGGTTTGGTCTACTGTCCTGAGTAAGGTAGTGGGCCAGACAAGATTCACTTGAAGGCCAAATGTGGCTGCAGGGTTGCTGACTGCTGGTCTAGAGCCCTTGCTTTTCTAGACACATTTATAATATCCACACCAGTTTTCTTCAGTTGGCATAGTGATAACTATTTGGGAATTTCAAACTTATCCCTTCATTTAGTTATTCTATCCGTGTGGATTGAATAATGGGTTAAATTTGAAATTGACAAGGTTACAAATTATAATATCCACTTGAAGGCCAGTGGCTACATTTGCCCAAATGACACTCACCAAGAAAAGGATACGACTACAAGTAAGCCAATGTAACCTTAGAAATTTGTTGCCTACTTTATTACAAATAAACAAGTTGTTTGAACAAGGTTTTCTAACCAGTACACAAAAGTACAATTGTTATCGTCATTAATGACTTCAAACATACCAAGGTGGCATTGACACAGATCCATGTACAATAGAGAAGAATTTGATTTAAATAGTTCGTACTGAGAAATGGAAATTACTTAATTGGTTCCAGTTAAAGTGAAACAAAAGTAAAGAAAATAAAAGAATCAGTTGTTAAAGTTGATAGGAATTGTTAATAACTAGTAAAGATGATTTTATCAAAAGGTTCAAATATTATCTTTCTGGAAACAATATTCAATCAGTCAGTTAAGTGCCATACGTGATACACGCTTGGGCGATCATGTCTCTCTCAAGGTATGACTGACTGGGCAGAAGATTATCCCGCAGTAGGTTGCCATTGCTTTCTGCAGTAGACTGGTTGCTGACCAAGGCTATAGAACCCAATCTGTCCTGCTATTTAACCCATAACTGGAAGGAAGGGACGGATTAATACCTTTCCCAAGGATATTTGCGCGTAAGTGAATACAATGGATTCAACTGGAATTTGAACTCGGCTCGCCGGCTTCTCGTTCCGAGCCGATATCCACTGTACCACAACACACATCCCAATATTCAATACTCATCAGAAAATGTCAACCAGAAGCAATTATATCAAGTTAAATTTATGAAAAAAAAAAAAAAAAAAAAAAAAAAAAAAAAAAACTCTCAAAATAGAATCAAATTATACCTTTTCATTTACAAGTTTACCACGGAAAATTGATATTAGGGCGAATATTTCAGATTACCAAAAATATTTGTGTGAAAATTTTACAACTTAACATTTTATTACTTTTCTTATTAGTTAAAATTTGGGATGCTAATTTAAGTAACTTACCTTTCAGTTACTAAACTTTGCATTTAGTATTGTTTTGAATCTTACTTCAATAAAAATAGCTTTGTGTAAATGTTCTTTGGTAAAAAGAAAGTATACGTTTAATTCCTCAGTCATATAAATTTGTATATTTGCTACATATGTTCGTCAACAACTATGTAGTTTAATAAGAAAAAATTATTTTTAAACATAATTTTCTTTGTCAGTATACTTAGTGCTTCTCCATGGAGCACAAATTGATTCTTATACAGTGAAAATTTGATTCTTATTTGTCAGTATACTTAGTGCTTCTCCATGGAGCACAAATTGATTCTTATACAGTGAAAATTTGATTCTTATTTGTCAGTATACTTAGTGCTTCTCCATGGAGCACAAATTGATTCTTATACAGTGAAAATTTGATTCTTATTTGTCAGTATACTTAGTGCTTCTCCATGGAGCACAAATTGATTCTTATACAGTGAAAATTTGATTCTTATTTGTCAGTATACTTAGTGCTTCTCCATGGAGCACAAATTGATTCTTATACAGTGAAAATTTGATTCTTATTTGTCAGTATACTTAGTGCTTCTCCATGGAGCACAAATTGATTCTTATACAGTGAAAATTTCAAACTAAATTTCAGTTAAGAACTTAGTTTACAAACTTTGTTATACACCAAAAGTTAAACTGAGAACACTGCTTAAGCCAAGTTGAAAGCCAAAAACTACTACTATGAAAAGGTAATATTAACTTGCATATAATTTTATTTAATCCTATCAATGTAACTGTAATTATCATCATTAGACGACAATATAATCTTTCCCACAAATAGAAAAAAAAATTCTTAAATGCAAAATTTTAAATTTAATTTACAAAAAAAATGTTGGAAAAGATATTGTTCAAAAGAAAAATATCCAGATAATAAAGCCAACTTGATAATAAAAGAATTAATAAATTTCATTGACTCTTAGAATATTCTTTTCTAACACATTCTTACACTAATAATCTTGAAAATGTTCTTTAAAAAGAAAGACTTGATCCAAAACTAAATCAAAAAGGTTTTGTTAATCAAATATTTTCAGTGTTTCTCTAAATTTAAATTCAAATAGAAGATTTTTGAATTAAACTAGAATCAGATCAACATTTATTTTTAAGAAACAAAATTCTCCAAAAGAAATCTATTGAAGAAAGTTGAATTTTTGTATTTTAATTAAGAACCAAAGTAAAAAAAAATATGAGAACCATATTAAAAGGATATATAAATGTTAGCAAATAAATTTTATATACAAAATTTATTTTTTAAAATTCACTTACATCTCTGTCTGGTCTTAGAGCAGCAACAAATTCTTTATAATCAATATAACCATCGTTATCTCGATCAAATTTGTTTGCAACCGCTTCCATTTCTAGTTTTGTTGTGGGGAATTCTGAAAACAAGAGTCATTCCAGTGAAAGATAAAACAGGAAAAATTGGTTTTGCTTTTTAAATAGCAATTCTATAAGCAATTAATGAAAGGAAATTTATAAAAAAAATACTACTAAACTATTAATTTTGTCATATATGAACTAGCATATGACATGCATTTATGATTTTGCAATGGATAGTTAGGGGAGGAGGATTTTTTCATAATTTGTAACCCCATTTTTCAAAACTGAAATTTGGATGATAAACAGGAAATTGAACAGGAGCATTTGGGTATCGGTTATTTCATCTTACCTTGAAACATGACTTTTAGAGAATTAAATGCTTTCTAAAGAAAATGTTTTGGGTGAAAATCTACATTAAAGGGTGGAATTCAGTTCAAATTAGAAACGACAATAACATAAAACTAGTAAAAGACTAACAACTGAAGTTACTGTTTACTACTTATTGTAGAAATTACAGTCATAGAAAAATTGAGGAGGCAAGTTTATTACATTCATTTTATCACTGATTTCCAAAACCATTTAGTGACTAGCATGGAAAATAGATTCAAAGGTTCTATGTCTAGGAAACCAACATATTCTGAATTATACTTAAATTCAGAGTTCGTTCTGCAAGAAGAAATAGTTAACTTCTTACAATAAGTCAGTTTGGTTCCATACAGAATACACACTTGGATGATCATGTCTCTTTTGAGACATGACCAACTAAGCAGAAGATTTTCCTGCAGTAGGTTGCAACTACTTTCTGCAGTAGGCTGGTTGTCAGCCAAGACTATAGAACTCAATCTGTACTGCTATTCAACCCATAGCTGGAGGGAGAAGAGATGGATTAATACCTTAAGAATATCTGTGTAAAAGTGAATGCAATGAATTCAACTGGAATTCAAACTTGGATCTCTCATTTTGGGCTGATATCCATTGCAACACAACACACATCCACTCTCTATTGCTTACAATATTAGGCAAAAAATTATAATTTTAAATTTATATACAGCTTACAGCATGACTTGACACTAAAGAATATTTTATATATTTATGTAAAGACCTAGGCTACTGATAGTATCATATACAAGAAAAGTGTAATAAATTCATATCTGCTTTGATATTAGAAATTTACTAAGTGTTACAGTTTGTTTTTTTTTTAAACAGGGATAGGGCAGGTCATACTGTTATATTTTCTAATAATTTCAAAATGGATAGTCATTTCTGTTCAGAACAAAAATATTTAGTTCTAAATTTAGAATATCATTACACCTAAATATACACAATGTTTGTAAAATCATATGATCAGCCCTATATTATTATGGTATACTTATGTATTTAGATTTCAGAAAAAAAAGAAAAAAAAGAAGCAAAATGAAGAAAAATCATTTTAAAAATATCTACTCATTTAAACTATAGTGAAAAAAAAGAAAGTAACACTTACTTGAGGATATAATTCCATCAATAAATTCTTTTCTAGTCACTTTGCCGTCATGATCTCTATCCTGACGCCTAAAGAAATCCATTATTCTAGATTTGTTATGATGCATCCACTGCAAGTAGCGTGATCGCCAATCATCAAAGTCAAAATTCTTCATTTTCTCTACTTCATTCAAATACTCTAAGGCATCCTCCAGCTTCCTTTGCCTTTCCATTGCCAAAAGCCAAACTTGCCTCCATTTGTTAAATAAAGCTCCAACACGTGGATTTTTAAACTGTGGCTCTGGGGTACGTCGACCACTATCTCTGCAAACAGCAAAGGAATTATTATAAACAGTGAAAATATACAAAAAGAAAACCTGTAAAGAATTAGGAGGAAAAAAAAAAAAAAAAAAGAGCTATTGTTTTTCTTTTTGCAAGATTTATTTTTGCTGATTCTGAAACTTTCAAGTTAAAATCCTTTAAATATTTTTTCGATCTTTCACCTTGCAAGAGACAACTACCTAACACTTAAAAAAAAAAAAAAAAAAAAAAAAAAAAAGATGTAACTAAAGAAATATTGTAAATATCAGACAAATCAAAAGAGTTGCTTAAAGTGAGATTATTAATTAACTACGATGCAGCAATAAAGACATTGTTACAAAAAAAAAAAATCCAAAAATTTTAATGTTTTGTTGAAATTTTAAAACATTTTCAATATTTTTTAAAAGATATTAAAAGCAGTTAAAACAATTGTCTATTGCAGCAAATATTGACTACACATTTTTAGCAACAATGTTAACCCTAAAGTTGCTCATTAAGTAATCTATATAAAAAAAAACAAAAAATAAAAATAAAAAACAGAAAAATTATAATACAAAAAAAAAACAAAAAAAAAAACAAAAAAAAAAACAAAACAAACTTATATTTTCTAATAATTTCAAAATGGATAGTCATTCTGTTCAGAACAAAAATATTTAGTTCTAAATTCAGAATATCATTACAACTAAATATACACAATGTTTGTAAAATCATATTAAAATACTAAAGAAAAAAAATCTAAACATTTAAAGGAATTCAGCTTCTTAGTAGGCATATGAAAAGTTAAGTGTTAGAGCGTAAACAATATTTCATATCATCAAATCAATCAATATTACTGATGTGCTATTAGAAAAATGACCTTTAAATTAAATCTGACAAAATTCACTTTTTATAGCTGCATTTTTACATCCCCACCCACTTTACAGATTCTTTGAGAATTTGAGGATCAAATGAATCATTGTTTTATGAGTCCTTTTATGATTCATTTTAAGAAATACGAAAGAAAATTTTACTTTTTATATACTGAACAAATGTTGAAAACTTACCAAACAACATTACAAATATTTTTTACTTACTACACCTTAAGGAAATTAATAGAATTAATATAAAATTCTACTTTCATAAGACAAACAAGCTTGAGTATTTTCACAAAAAAAGAAACAGACAATATTAAAAGGAAAATGTACAAAGACTTATAAGCTAGAGAAAAATTATAATTTTAATGCCTTCATGTAGAAGGCAAACTTTGAATTATGCATAAATATTTTAAAATAAAAAAAATAAGCTACAACAGCAAAAAGACTAAATTAATATAAGTATTGAAAAATGGGAGTTTATCAATCATCAAATGTAAAGATTTGTGAAAAATAATTAGAGAAAAAAGCTTAAAAAGAAATTGGAAAAAGATTGAGAAAATAAAACTTAATTACATAGACTATCATGCAGATAATTTTAAAAATCTACTTCTACCAAAGTGTGTGTGTGTGAATATATATATATATATATATATATAAGGATGCTGAATAATTATCAGCCTAAGCCACTTTCCAAAATGATCAAACATCAGAATTATTTTTGTCTTGTTCAAGCCAAGAACTTTACAGTACCCTTAAAAGTCATCATTTTGTAATAAGGTTAGCAGAATAGATTAATGTACTAAAACAGGAGGTTAAAAAAAAGAAAAGATGTCTTTAATCAGATCATTTTAAAATTGTAAATTTTACAGCTGTTTAATCATTTGATTTCTCTATTGAAAATCAGATAAACTATTCTATACAGAATACAATGATGGTATCAATATATTTCAAATGAAGAATTCTTTGTACATTTTTTAAACGATACATTTGAACTAACACTGTTCATTTGTTTTGTTTCAAAATACAAATTATAACAAAGGATTTTGTTTTACATTCAGAAAAAATAACTTATGACTAAAACTCAATTTACTTGCTTATTGCCAAAACCAAATAATACTTGATTTTATTTTTTCATTGGTTACCATATTTGACTAATTAGTAAGTGAAACTTTATGCCCACCCCTCCAACCTCTAGCTCTGTCATTTAACAGTGGATGAATCTCCAAATTCATTTTTTATTTTTTTGAGTTTTTATAAAATTTGACCAATATTTTCATAACCAATACAACAAACTTAAACATACCAAAGTTTAGCAAGCTGACCTTTCAAATGACTGGTGTTATGATAATAAAACCAACCAGCATTCTTACTTTACTTAGTGTCAGGCTTTTCTAGGCCAACTGATTGTGTCATCAGAATTTTCTTCTGACAAAAGGTCAGAGTCTATCCTGTTATAATTCATCCCTGTGATATTTTTTGTCTCTTTCACTGAAATAAAGACATTTTTTATACACTTGACCCAGAGATTGAATTCATGATTGCCAGATAACTTGAATCTTAACCAACACCTTTTATTTATCCAAGTGTTCCATAAGACAAACAACAAAATGAAAATCTGTTTTTTATGGATTGTATAAAGGGTTTAGTTCATAATTTCAAGGTTATGAAGCATGACACCCAAGAAGGTCAGGTGCAACAGCTAAAACACTGAGTGTTTAAGGAAAGTCTTTATTCAAAGTAGTTCAGCTAATAAAAAAAAGCATCTCTAGAAAAATAAATTACAGTTCTTTCATTTATAAAATGAAATTGTACTGTGGTGAACAGGGTCATCTCTTCAAAGACTTATAACAGAATGGCATATTTGAGTTTCTGTGCAAATGAATTGATGCAGATCTTCCGGTTGAAAAACAATTTAAAAGAAATATACATATATTAACCAATTGGAGGACAGAAAAATATTTTTGAAAGTCATCCTCTTTTGACTAAAAGAGTATAAGTAAGAGTAATTTTGTTGACTATTAAGAGGACCCAATTCAGTGCTTCCTTTAACAAAAATCAGGCATACACTACTGGCTTACCCTCTCATTCTTTCTCTATCTCCCCTTAAAAAAAAAAAAAAAAAAATTAAACTTTATCAACCTTGTACTAAACATATGAACATTACTCATTTTGTAAAATACAGAATTGTTAATGTTTATATAAAAATATATATTTTAATACAACATCTTG
Source organism: Ascarosepion bandense (assembly GCA_037127315.1). NCBI lineage: Eukaryota > Metazoa > Mollusca > Cephalopoda > Sepiida > Sepiidae > Ascarosepion > Ascarosepion bandense. Next base: position 453,548 of record JBBBDQ010001608.1, read on the forward strand.
ATTATTCTTAGTTTTATACATTTCTTATGGTGAGCTAAACTAAACGAGGCCAAACCAAATCAAATCTAACCACTAATAAACTTACATGTCTACTATAATACAAATCCTTGTAATAAGCCATCAATGAATCCAGTAACCTTTCTAGGGTTTTATACTAATAAATAAAATGTACAACATTGAACATTTACAAAAAAAACATTAAATAAAATTCAGGCATGCAATGAAATATCCTTTTGTGCAGGACAATATCCTCTTTACAACAATACATTCCAAAACGCATCTATAACTCATTCCTGTGCAAGCCAATGCTTTTTATAAGGGAAAAAAACAGCAATTAAAAGGTGATGACAACTTTAACAATTGAAGTGGCAAGAAACATTGTTGTGCTTGTCAGGGTTTCATTTGTGTTTGGTTTAGGCATCGGTCTTCCCCTGATTTCACAAACTACAAGCACTGGAGGGAACAGAAACAGTGGGGAGAATTCATAAATGACTTACAACAATTTCCAAAGAAAAGGGAGTAATTCAACTGACCTCCTCCTTCTGGATCCCAATCTAAAAGTGAAAAATTTTGTTATGGACCAAAACTTTTACAAATAAATTTAATATTCAGAAAGGGTATTTAGCCACTTTCTGGGAAGGTTTTGGTCAGACAATGATACCAAATATATCAGGCATCACAAAGAAGCTAAATGTGTAACTATATGTTAAAACCCATCATTTTTCTAATAACAATATATAATATTATACATATTTTTCAAGAAACACTTCTTTATAAAGGCACTTTCTTATAATTCAGCAATTGTTAATTTTGGTAACACGTAGTTGGAAAGGAATAAACCATTTTTACTAACATCAGTTCACATAATAACTGCAGTTAGCATTAAAAAAAAAATATCCAAATATTTTGGAATTATTGTTAAAAATTTCATTAAGCCTGTTTTTACTATTTTCGCAGTGTGCCACAATAAAAATACATGTGATGTGTCCTGAAGCAATTTACCATCAAGAAAGAACATCTCCAGTGGAGGATGATAAATGACAACCAAAGAAAATTTCCATAAAATATATCCAGCAACTAATTAATACTATAAATGTTACAAATATAAAGGCCATGAGAAACATTACTTGACATTTGTTCTTAGAAATTTATAGAAATTTACATTTTCATTTTAGGTTGAATTGTAATGTCCCAATAATGATTCCTTTATACTAAATCATCATTACTAGATGCACAAGTTAGTAAGAGTTATTTCTTGTAGAAAAGCAAAATAGAATAAGAACAGCAAAAAAAAACAAGTACCTGATATTGCTAATAGACTTCCTGGCTTTTCTGTAAACAGGAATGTGTGAGGCATCAGATGTGGTTGTAGATAATCTCCGCTTGTCCATTTTCGTGAGTTTGTCAACTTCTGGCTGTTTGGAAGATATTTCTGTTTGAAGGTCCTAAAAATTAAGTTACCAAAGAGAAAAAAAAAAAATATATATATATATATAATCCATCCATTTATACACTTTAATATGAAATTATTTGTTTGAACATTATTTTTGATTGATACTCGTATTTAAGTAGATATTCTCTTTATAACCAAACAGTATATAAATTTATTTCTACCGGCTTGATTATTTACAATAAATTTTGTTATGAAAATATGTGTCATTCAGCAAGATTTGAACCTGCAACCCCAATTAACATAGGGAAAGCCACCAATTGATCTGGTGTGTCTTAGACCTCTTGACCACGAATGACCAACAGTCTAAATGAAGTCAAATCCTGCCGAATGACAAATTTTCGTAACAAAAATTTATCGTAAATCATCAGGCCAGTAGAAATAAATAAATATATATACTCTTTGATTATAAACAGAATATCTACTTAAAGACAAGTATTAATAAAAAATAATGTTCAAATAAATAATTTCAAATTGTCGGTTGTTTAAAACCATTTTGTTAATCTTCGTGAATTTTCGTAATATTGTATGTTTACATTTTAATATGTAAATCTGGCAAAAGATGGAAAAACAATCCAGTCAGAAATATAACTGTTTATGTTTAGTTTTTTAAATTAACTTTTTTTTCTCCTCAGTATTGTTTTCTCAGTTTCTTTTTAGATATTGACATTTTGCTTATGAATAAAAGGATTCCAAAAACAATTATTGAAATATAAGTTATCAGCAATAAAACTAACGTAGAACTAATCCTTTTACTTTCACTTATAGTGAATAATTAATTACTTACTCTAATAATTGAGTCAGTTGAGTGTCATCGCTTTGGGCGATCATGACTCAAAAGAGACATGACTGGGCAGAAGATTATCCCACAGTAGGTTGCCATTGCTTTCTGTGGTAGACTGGTTGCCAGCCAAGGCTATAGAACCCAATCTGTTCTATTATTTAACCCATAACTGGAAGGAAGATATGGATTAACACCTTTCCCAAGGGTATTTGTGCATAAGTGAATGCAAGGAATTCAACTGGAATTCGAACTCGGCTCCCCAATTTGTTGTTCTGAGTCGATATTCACTGCACCACAATGGAGATACAATGCAATACAAAAAGGTTTATATGCGTTTATAAGCATTAACAATATATAACATTCTCGTACTCAGAATAAACAAGAGTGTAAAAGGCTTTTGTTAGACTAATTTTAAACCCAAGACCTGAGCAGTTGAAAGTGAAGCTGGCTTTTAAAAGCAACATGGTAATTAAAGTGATTGAAAAACAAAGTGAAGAATAGGAGAAATATTCGAAATCCTCTAAGTGAAAAATCTAAAAGCAAACCTGGTGTTGCTGAATCAGTTGCTGGACTATTGTGATATCCTCAGGTATCATAACTTGGTCTTGTTCAACTAACATGTTCTCTGTATTGGCGAGCCATTTCAGCAGTGATTCTAACAAAGCCGCATTCTGGCGCACTGCCTTCAGGCCATCATTCAAACGAGCACCTCGCTGTTTGCACCAAGACGTAAGCTGCAAAGAGAATAGACAAGACAATACCTTCCTTAAAATTAATGTTTCTTTTATACTATTAATAAAACTCCAAAGGAATCATGAAAACATTGGTTGAAATTGTCTCACTTAAAAGGGTTGCAACAAATATAGCTAATAGAAAATACTACTAATAACGCAAATAATACAACTTTTATCAGAATCATATTTTTCACTTAAAATTATGTCATCAAGAACTGGTAAGAATTTCTAGACAATTTTGTCTAGAGGCTAAAAACTTTAGTTTGCAATTTGATTTTCTATTATTAATGTATATAGAAGCAATCACTGCGATAAAAATATATAAAATATGAGTAGACTTTATATTAATGAAAGGATGGCATCCCATTTACTGATTTACAGAACTAGAACAGCAGTTGGCCAAATCCGGCCCTTGAGTGAATCTTATCCCGCCCACTACCTTACTCTGGACACAATATAAATATAGGTAAACCAAACCAAAGTGACAGTTGATAGTCTGAATATATTGTGTCGAAATTAAAAAAAATTATTTTTACCTGGAGAATGTGTTTTACTTTTTTTTTTATTTGTAGGGATTGCCAAAATTAGCGTACAGCCTTACTTTCACTTTTTCTGTGAAATTACTTCTGTGAGCGGGCACTTTTAAATGAATATAAAATAGTGTTTTCAACTGATTTTAATGGAATTTTTTTCAATACTGATTTATGAAGCATTTATTTTTAAGATGTAATATATTTTTTAACAAAATTCCCGTCAGATATTTTCTTTTTTTTCATGCTTTAGAAACCTGTTTTTTATCGGATTGAGAAAAGGTGAAATATTTTCTGTAACTCCGAAATTTTTGCTTCCTGGTAGAGTTTCTTTTTTGTAAATAAAAACAAGAAAAAAATCAAAATACGTTTTCCAAGGCAAGAGTTATCGAAAATAATTTCCAAATTGTATTCACATATTTAATAACATGGTTCTCCTCTATGACACTAGAGCCATAGCTGTTTGGCCCTCCTCCATGACTCTAAATAACTTTTGGCCCTCACTCTCTAAAAGTCTACCAACCCTTGAACTAGAAGATGCTATGAAACTTATCAGGATCAACAAAGATTTAAAGAAAAATCAAAAAGCACCAAATCTAGCAACATTAAAGAGATACAAATACATATTTCTTTCAAAATAATCATAGAAATCTAGAAATACAAATGAAGGAACTTACTTCTTCCCAGCGAGCACGTAGGACGGACAACCATTGTTTCAGAGAAGACAAGGAATCAGGATGACATCTTGTCACAATCTCCTGGCCAATTGCTAAGGCCTCACGTAAATGGGTTTCTTTTCGAAGGAGGTTTTCTTCAAATTTCTGGAAGGAAGATATCATTTAACTTAGATAAACTAATAGCTAAGTTGTCAAGATAGACATAATTTTACAGTCAGCAAAATAAATTGTATTCTTAGAAAGGAGATGTCCTCAAGAATAACAGAAACAAAGATTTTTTGAATGCAACTTTATCAAAAATAGGAGAATAAGTGCATAAAAATTACAAAATTTCTAAATTTAAATCAAATGAAACCTCATTAAAGAGGTGCTAAAATAGAGCTAAAACTTTTCAAACAAATACAAAATCTTTCCTAATTGTCAGAGACAACAAAAATTATTTTGCTGCATTTATTTCACTGTAGAAGAAAATCACCTTGTGCTCTTCTTTCTGTTTGAGTAAGGAAGCTTCATCATCAGGGAATGAGCCTTGATAACGTAATTGTCTTTCAGCTTCAGCAAGCCAATCCAGTAAGCTCTGGGCTTTTTTATGGAAATCATCAGCCTTGAAAATGAAAGATATATAATTTATAATAATTAAAAAATAATTTAACAGAAAACATATAGCAACTCTACATGCACAGTTCAAATGAAAAAAAGTTATGTAGATTTCTTCAAAGTTTGAAATGCATCTAAAATCCTTTTCAACCTTTTTACTCTTGTGGAGCCCTTGAAATAATTTTCATGCTCAGGAAACTGTTGCATAAAAATTATTATATACCTTTATTATCATCTATCTCTTATATTTTATTATAATAATGAAGGATTTTTCCAACAATATGCCAAACATGTATAGTAAAATTAAGAATATAAAATTAAACAAAAATCATTCAAATGTGCATTAAATCAGTTTTTTATGGAACCCTTAGTGATCTTTTGGCCAAAGGGAACACCAGCTATAATTTTAAATTATATAAGAGGTTGAAGCTCTTAATAACCAAGGATTTCCCAACAATATGCCAAAAATGTATAGTAAAATTATGAATATAAAATTAAACAAAAATCATTCAAATGTGCACTGGCCTATTTATCAGTGTTTTTTTATGGAACCTCTAGTGACCATTTGTGAAACCTTATAGTTTAGGATAACACCAGTTGAGAAACATTGATCTAGTCATTTAATATTACTGAAAGAATATAGTCAATCTAGAGCAATGACCCCCTTACTCCCTTTCATAATACTTCCTTTGTGGACCCACTTTTCCAAGCATTCCATGCATATTTCAAAACAACCTGCAAAATTTTCTTTAGATATCAGCATCAAATGCTTCATCACATTTTTCTTAATTTCAACCATGGCTTGAAATTTCTCTTTCAGTGACAATTTTAGTTATGGGTAAAGCCAGAACTGCCTAGTAGCATGATTAACAATAAAATAAAGGTTTATATGCTTTTATAAGCATTAACAATCTAAAATAATGATACTCTAAAGAATAAACAAGAGTGTAAAAAGCTTTTGTTAGACTAATTTTAACCCTCTAGGGCCATTCGTATCATATTAGTGGGGGATCTGTTTATTACTTTATGACAATAGAAAACCGATCACCCACTTTATGACCAGTATAAGCCTTAACCCTCTAGGGCCATTCGTATCATATTATATTAATAAGTAGTAATTAGTGGGGGATCTGTTTATTACTTTATGACAATAGAAAACCGATCACCCACTTTATGCCCAGCAGAAGCCTTAACCCTCTAGGGCCATTCGTATCATATTTGATACAGTATGAAAACAAGCCTTGAAAGAAATATTTTCCTGAAAAATTTTTTAAGAGAAATATTTCATAAATTTCAAATGAAAGCAGTACTGACTGCTCAGTCAATGAATACCAAATGTTTCCTTATAGGGAAATACTGTATCAAATATGATACGAATGGCCCTAGAGGGTTAAACACAAGACCTGAGCACTTAAAGCAAAGTTGGCTTTTAAAACTAGCATGGTAATTAAAGTGGTTGAAAGACAAAGTGCAGAGTAGAAGAAATATTTGAAGTGAAAAAGCTGGATATGATGCTTTGCCAAAAAATCCTGCATGAGACATTAAGAATAGGCATATGTGGTTACATGGTTAATATGATAGTCACACATCATACAAGCAGCTTACTCAATGTAACAGCACTTCCTGCTGAATTCACAGGAAAGGGGTTATGCACATGTAGTAAAATCACCTCTGATTAATTTTTTTTTTTAAAACCCATAACCCTCAGTAGATTTGTTTGTTTTGTATTTGTTTTACGATGTATCAACCCATCTTGGGTCATTTAACACCGAATCAAATTATTAAAAATCGAACAAAAAGTTAAGAACAATGTCAAGAAGTTTGTATATTTAACAAATTAAAATATATAACAGACATATATTTAGACAAATTCATACATTTAACAAATTTATATATTTAACACATTTTAAATTAATAAAATATTTTATAAAGATGTATATATTTAATTTGGCTGTTTAGATTTTATGGTATAGCAACCCCTCAGTAGCAGTGATGTTTCCTGGATAAGATAACCAGATAGAGCGCAACCCTTTCTATACTGATTTTGAATTCAGAGTTTTTCTTTCTCCTAGACAAGTCAGTAGCTGTGGATATAGGACCCAGTTTGTTCTGTTATTTGTTCTGGGGCAGAAAAGAAGAGATGGATTCATGCCTTTCCCATGTAAGTGAATGTAATGAACTCTACTGGAATTTGAACTCAGCGCTCCATTTCCTCATTCTGAGTCACTATCCATTACTCTACCATGCCTCTCGATTAAAATCAAGTTACAAAAGTGAATAACTTATTCTGAAGATATTAATGATGGCTGGATATTTTCTGGAAAGATTGTGTATGTTTTTATAAGAAAAAGTGAAATAAAACAATGTGCATACAAATGATTAAAACTGCATAATGCCTTCTCTACAGCATACACAGCTTTCGGACAAATAGTGATTGCTCAAGAGGTAAAAAAAATAGTTAAGATGTCCTATCACTAAAACTCATTACCGTACACCAACCCAGCTATTTCTACATCCCTGCTCAATTTGTGTGCTAGGCAGCTGTTGTTCTTGTAAGAAGATTCATCTGTCTTTTGACAGGTTTTAGCCTTTAGTCTTGCTGTATCTCTAGCCACTTTCCTCCACAGAAAAATTTGCTGAGGAAACTGGTTTAATTACCAGTGACCTGATCATGTGGCAGATATATGAGACTAGTAGCACTCAGAGACCAACTTTTGAATGTTAACTACTTTTTAGGCCATTTAATGTTAAATTTTCTGAGGCATCCATTTAGGATTGAACCTACTATTTAGTAGAAATGGTCAACTAGTCTTATTAACCATGACCCCATGTCAAGGCACCTTAAACTAAGGTGTTTAATGATAATCATTTGGCGCAATGATATGTTAAAGTAACTTAGCAAAAACAAAACCGTATGCATTGAATACATTGAGATTATTTTCTATCATTTCACCCCAAGCAAGGAAGGACCGCAAGGGGATGAAAGTGAGAGAAAAGACAGGGTATAGGGAGAAAGGATAAAAGATGAATGGGATTTAAGGATGGTATAAAAGATGGTAACTGACACAGCATTTAAATTTTTGGAGAATGTAGCTATCAGGGAAACAAGTAAATGGAAGAGAGTTCCACAGGTGAGAAGTGCGAGAAAAGTAACTATTAGAGTATAAGAGACAATTACATTTAACTATTTCAACAGTAAAATGTTGAAACTTAGATGCCTATGTGCATGTTTAAATTCAAGTATTCGAAGCAACAACATCTTTGTTTTTATTAAAATATAATATAGGTAATAGGAGAAATGGGAGGATGTGCATTGTGGTGCAGTGGATATTGACTCGGAAGGACAAATCGAGGAAGCCGAGTTCGAATTCTAGTTGAATTCATGGCATTCACTTACACACAAATACCCTTGGGAACGGTATTAATCTGTCTCTTCCCTCCAGTTATGGGTTAAATAACAGGACAGATTGGGTTCTATAGTCTTGGTTGGCAACCAGTCTACCGCAGAAAGCAATGGCAATCTACTGCGGGATAATCTTCTGCCTAGTCAGTCATGTCTCTTACAAGACATGATCGACCAAAGCATGTATCATGTATGGCACTTAACTGAATAGGAGAAAGTTCCTAAAAGCTGAGTGGTAAAGTTAATAAACATAACCATGTTACAAGGGACCAGTGAATCAGAATTTAACACTAAGTTGTACAAATTTAGATTTAATTATGCGCAACAGGTTTTATTCATCATCAGACTGGGTTTATGTTGTTATGTTGTAACTACATGTGTGCATGAATGAGAGACATTGAGATATAATTATCTATAAATGATAATTTGTTATCTCTAAATAATTCCTGTTAAATGGAATTATTTTTATTAACAGATGTATTTAACATTATTCAAAATGTACATTAGTTTTTCTCAACATGTAGGATGGGAACTGTTTTGGGCAAAAAAGAAATTCTATGTTATAAATTTCTGGTATTTATAAGAATACTAGCAGTATAGCCCGGCGTTACTTGGGTGTAATGAAAGCTTTAAAACTAATCCATGGTCCTTGAGCTCAGACTCTTTGGATGTTGGCACGAAAGACTAAAAAGCAATAGTTGTTTCCAGTTAAAGCAAAACCGTAGACTAACACACAAACATCTTGCCTTTTATATATATTATCAATTTTCTGCACTATTGTAAGAACTGCAGCCTTGAAACCTCTGAATATCGTTTCTTATGTCTTTGTCTATGAGTGTATCAAATTTGATTAAAATCGGACCACTCCTATAACCTGATTTTTCGATTATTGGTTTTCGATAAATATCAAGGTACATAGTACAACTATATAAATTTTCAAGAAAATCGGTTCAGCAGTTTTGGAGTCTATAGGGACACACACACACACACACACACACACACATATATATACAAAGTTCCATTTATAAATAAGTTTAGATTTAGATTAATTTTTCTCAACATGTAGGATGGGAATTGTTTTGGCAAATTGTGGGGGGTGGGGAAGAAATGCTATATTATAAATTTCTGGTATTTATAAGAATATAAATACAATATACTTGTTCATGTGTATTTTTGTTTTTTAACAAATCCTTTTAAATATTTATTTACTAACATATCTGAGAAATATTCTATGGGAGTATTTAAGCTAACTATTAAATTTCTCAGTAATGGAGTAGTGAAAAATGTGAATAAACTTAAAAATTTCTTTTTGGGGTTATTTATATATTAAATTATTGTAGATACCCAATGTACAGAGATATTTTTCTCCTGAGATATTTTAGGTACTGAAAGTAAACATTTCCTTGGAAGAGCAGTAATAAACTTTTTAAGCTTACCATTCTCTGAGCTTGTTCTAAGCGTTCTTGCTTATTAACACTGAGTGTGCAAATGCGATCCCACAGTGTGGTCAGCTCTATAAGCTGGGCTTGCTGCTGAGTTGTGTCTTCCTCTGATTTCTCTATAAGCTCTTTAGCAGCTTTGCGGACAAACTGGACAGTGTTGGATCTAGCACCCAGCTCTTGTTGGAAGGCCTATAAAATAAAAAAGACAACCACATTATCATTTTGCATCCCAAAAATCACTATTTTATAATCAACAATCAAAGAAAATTTGCATATACTAGTTTGGAGTTAGTTATTTAAATAAGTTTTTAATTTCAAAGTTTTAATGATTTTCTGATATTTGAAAGTCATACTATGAGATAAAATTATCAGATTCTATAACAATTTTAAACTTTTGTTTGATATCACCAAAAACAAAACATTTTTGATATTTCCATAGATTGTATACTTGTGAAAGAGAGCAGTAATAGTATTAAAATAATTTATGAAATTATTTCAACCAGGATATAGACAGTATTATAACCAATTGTAGGTTTGGTGAGAAAAAGTATTTCAAAATCCTTCATCTAATAAAAAACCCTACAGCCTAATCTTGCTTCCAGTAACAATTAGTCAAGAGTCTGTAACATGAATACAAGAATACCATTAATAAAATATTTTACAGTTTTCATTTTTACTACAGAAGCAATTTATGTGAAGTGTAGATGAAAATGTATGATTCAGTCAGATCATTCAGTAACGAAGGAAAAATTGACTTATTTCAGAAATACCATGTGGGAAATCTGCTACGTACTTTGTGTGCTTCAATGAGATTGTTGACAGTTTCGATATCCCCATGAACAGGCTGTTCTTCCGACAATCCAGGCTCAGCTTTCGAGAGCCAGTCCAAGAGGGCTTGAAGTGCCTCATTAAACTGACCAGAAAACAACAGAGCCTCTTCCAAATTTCTTTGCCTGGAAATAACAATAAAGAAACACTTCTGTATAAGAAACAAAATGTTGTAAATATACTCAATAGAAAATAAAATAAAAGAAAGAAAAGCTTAATTACAAGGAGCTACACATAAAAAGTTGAATGATAAACATTGTTGTCAAATCTGAAGCAAACAATATAGTCACAAATTTGATTTCCCTGATATTTCTTCTATGTGCCTTGTCCTTTCAGGACTTAGGTGATCATGGCTTTCCACGTCTCTCTATCCCTGGTAGCTCTTAGCATGCCTTCTCCTGTTACACCATGCAATCTTCGTTCCATCATCCACCTGATTAGGTCCTTTAAATGTTACCCGTTGCTTTCCCCTGTCTTTTTCCCCTCTATCTGGCCTGTTAGTATCAGGTTCTCCAAGTCCTCTTTCCTCATTGCATGTCCCAGGAACTTTAGCTGTCTCTTCCTGATGCTCACTATTAATTTCCTTTCCAAAACCTCATTGCTCACATGCTCGATCCATGATATTCGCAGCATCCTTCTGTAGAACCACATTTCAGTTGCTTCAAGTTTTTCCTTCATCGTTGATGATATTGTCCAGCATTCACTGCCATATTGAAGAACTGACATCACATAGCAATCTAGTATTCTCTTTTTTGTTTCTAGAGAAAGTTTCCTGTGTCTTAATACTTTACTCAACTTTTGGAATGCTTCCTTTGCCATGCCAATTCGCCTTTGGATCTCTGTGTCGCACTTTCCATCTTCTGTTATAACACTTCCTAGGTATTTAAATTTTGTACCTGCTTGATTTTAGTATCCCCGACCTGTATTTGGCATATTGGCCTACCCTTTTTTGCTGATGACCATGCATTCGATTTTCTTGCAGTTTATTTTTAGTCCTTTCTTGTCACTCTCTTCAGCTACCTTTTGTAGGAGGTCTTGTAGTTTACTTTCTGTGTCTGCTACCAACACTGTATCATCTGTGTATCTTAGGTTGTTTAAATTGTGGCCTCCGATGATGAATCCAGGCATAACTTCTAGGGTCCTCAAAATAGCTTAGCTGTACAAGTTGAATAGATCCAGTGATATTTAGTCCACGATTAATATAAAGCACTGTGTGTGTGTGTGGGGGGGTGAATTTATTTATTTTCTACAGCTTAACTCCTTGCAGATTATTTAAAGTGAGAAAATAGTTTTAAATTGTAAGAATTTTGTTTTGGGGAAATAATGATTTAGTGACACAAATATTACTAACTAACCCATAGCTGGGGAGAGAAGGTGGGTTTATACCTTTTTCAAGAGTATTTGAATGGAAATGAATTTAACAAACTGAACTAGAATTGGAACTTGGCTCTCTGATTAACAATTCTGAGTCATTATCTCTTACACCACCTGCACACCCAAGCTTACAGTACCTGGTATTCTTAAGTAGTCACTCATCTAGGCACTGACCAGGCTTGTTGTTGCTTAACTGGTTGATCGATTGTTTATTTGTTTTATCAGCATATGTAAAACAGGATTTTTTTTTATTCAGGAATGTTTCAAAACATTTCAAGTGGTTGTGAGGTTTTTTAAAATTGTTTTAAAAATATCACAAGTTATGTTTTGAAATACTCCTGAACTATGTAAGTTGTACGGTTCAAAATCCAAGCTCTTTTTTCTATAAAAGTTGGAAGAATTTTATTTTCTTCAGATATCCTATTATTTGGGAAGTAGTTACATTTTTGAAGAGCATGTTAAGATTTTGTGCTTGGTAATACTTGCTATATATTTTTTTGTACTTGTATTCTATCAAGATATGTTTGACAGTGAGAAAATGGATTCAGTGAGTATACCAAGGTGTCAGTCAGTTTAGGTGCCATACGTGATACACGCTTGGGCGATCATGTCTCGAAAGAGACATGACTGACTGGGCAGAAGATTATCCCGCAGTAGGTTGCCATTGCTTTCTGCGGTAGACTGGTTGCCGACCAAGGCTATAGAACCCAATCTGTCCTGTTATTTAACCCATAACTGGAAGGAATAGACGGATTAATACCTTTCCCAAGGGTATTTGCGCGTAAGTGAATACAATGGATTCAGCTGGAATTCGAACTCGGCTACCCGGTTTCTCGTTCTGAGCCGATATCCACTGTACCACAACAAGGTGTAGTGTGTCTTTAATTCTTATTCTACTGAGCTTTGTCTTTTCTATGGTCAGTCAATGGCTGTATATTCTCCTTCCTTATTGTTGGCTGATATCCATATAGTTTATTGTTTGGTAACATGTCACAAATTGCTTGCCATTTTCTTTTGATGTGTTTTGTAGTTATGTTTTTTTTTATATTGCAGTTTGATGTTGGTTATTTTCATTTTTGTTGCCTGTTTAGTGCTAGCTTCAAGATTTATTTTAATGGCTATATGGCTAGGAATCCAAGACAATATTATTGTTTTGTGCTTTATTAAGTGGTGACAGGTTTCTAGAATTTTTTAAAATATAGAGATAACTTGTGTTTTTTTTTTTTAATTGCTGTTAAATTAGATAGGGAATCAGAAAATATTATAAACTTCCTATCTTGAATTTTCTATAATTTTAAGTGCCATTTTAATGGCTAGTAATTCATCTGTAAAGATAGATACATTATTTAGTAGCCTGATTTGTTTATGAATTTGTCTGTTTGTGGCTGCTGTGCCTATTCTATCTAGAATTTTTTATTCGTTTGTGTAGAATGGTTTAAAGTCACAATATTTATCTCTTAATTCTTTGTACATACTTTTTATTGATGGTTTCTTTTTTTTCCCCTACCAATGTTGGGTCTATATGCAGTTTGGAGATAATAAATATGGTCGACCTATAGACTGTGTGTAGTGTTACATTATCAGGATCTTTATTTGTTCTATTGCTTCATTCATTTGCAGTCCATGTGAAGGAATGGCTGTTGCTTTATTTCTGTGTAACTGGATATATTGAGGTTAAAAATGTTTTTTTTTTTTTTTACATGCTCAGTTATTTGGGTAGGATTGCAGTTTTAGTGCATATTGGTGGGGTTAATTATTCCCATCTCAGAGATAGAGGATTCATTGACTTCTATATATAGAGACTTTGCATGGGTGAGGTCTGGAAAGCTTCAAAATTTAATCTCAGTTTTAGATTTTGTGCAGTTTGTAGATTTTTTAAAATAGAATTTACATGTGGCACTGTAAATGACCCATAACCCATATTTGGATCTGATGGGCGACCCATGGCCTAATTTGGATCTTTTGGGTGATCCATAGCCTAATTTTGATCTGATATGTGACCTATATATTTTGAGCATTACTTTTTGATTGATACCCTAAATCAGTTTTGATATTACTTTTAAAAACTTTAAAGCTTTTTGTCATTTTTGTTTAAGGGAATCGATGTGCGCCTTGAAGTTTGCTATTTAGTATGATTGTTAGATATATTATTTGTTGAACTATTGAAATTAAGTGTCCATTTAATTTTAATTCTGGGTCAAGGTGGTAGGCTAGTTTATTGAAACTAATTATTTTCCCTAACCCTTACCAGACAATTATAAAACTTCCTTATAATATGCTTTTTAAGGTAAGCCATATACTATACCATTGACAGAATTTCTTAGGGCACATACTATACCAATACCCATATTTTATTTTAAACAGTGTTTATTTCACTTATTGGTCTGTCCACTCAAGAAATTTTAAAGAAAAATGTGCTCTCAGTCAGTGTGAACTTGTGCAGACCTTTGTAGGTGAAATCACCATTTGATCTTAGACTGCTCAGCCACAAAGTGCAAACAGCCTAGAAAAGTTTAATTTCCCTTTTAACAAAAAGCATATTTCCTCATTAAAATTTACTCAGTTTTGTATCCAAAACTGGAAACAAAGCAATATCAAAAGAATTAATGGATTTAATTTTAATCTTAAATTTTTATTACTGAAAATGATGTATATCCACTAAAAATAATGCTTGAAGTAATAAAAATAAACTTTTATATATATATATATATATATATATATATATATATATATATATATAAACCACAGATACACATACTGACCATAGGCAGAAGTGATGAAAGCAATACTTTGATTATAGGGAATGTATGGATACATACATAATCACAGCACTGCTTCCTTTTTTTTTTTTTTTTTTTTTTCTTAAATCATATCGCCCCAAGCAAGGCATTTTATTGCTACCATTTTGCAGTGGGTTACATAGGAGGAAAGTTATGAGAAAGAGTGACATTTATAGGGGGTGTCAGGAAGTGAGTAAGAGAAGGATGAGAATATTGATGAGAGTGGAGTGAACGGAGAAAGGAACATGAGAGAGAGAGGATGCAGGTTATTGAGATAGATAACTATTGACTGTACATTTAAATTCTTGGAGATTATAGCTGTCGGGAAAGCAAATAATGGAAGGGAATTCCACAGGTGGGAAGTGCAAGAAAAGAAGTTGAGGGAGTAGAATTTGTATTTACAATTTATTGGTTTCACAGTAAAAGGGTGGGACCTAGTTGCTAATGTTGTGGCTCGAGTAAATTTATATATAGAGGGCACCAGTGAGCTAAGTTCATCCGAGCAGAAGCCGTGAAAGTATTTGTAGAAGAGACACAGGGAAGCCACATTGCGCCGATGAGAAAGTGACTGTATCCAAGCTGCCAAGTCAGGACCTATCACATTACATATTCTCCGTTGGATTTTGTCAAGGACACCTAGGATGGATAGCAGGAGCACCCGACCAGATTTGGCAGCAGTATTCAATGAACTGGCGGATGGTAGATTTATATATGTGCAGGATTGTTTCAGGCAGAAATAACTTCCTGGCCCTATACAGAGAACCAACTTTCTTAGCAGCGGATTTTTATTTTTATTTAAGAAAAAAAAAAAATAATTCATGTTTTAATTTTTATCATAAAATAAAAAAAAATATTTAACATAATATTTAATACTATTTTTGATAAGATAAATATAAAAATGAATCTTAATGAAATACCATTAGCTTTCAATGCATAAGAAAATTATGACCAGCATTTATTTAGTTATAATAAATCAGTGAAACTCGGAATAATATTGGAATTACGTCTGTTTATTGTCATCTGTTTAAGACAAGAGCTAAATTTTAATCAAATAGAAATAGATAAAAATCACTCAGATTATAATAGACTTTTAGCAATTTATTAATCTAAATTTAATGTGTGATAATACAAAGATAAAATAATCAAGTAACAACAATAAACGTTACATGTTCAATTTCTATCTGCCATCATCATTTTAGGACAGATTAGGTTCTGTGGCCTTGGCTGGTGGCTGGTCTACCACAGAATGTAATGGCAACCTACTGTGGGATAATCTTCTGCCCAGTCAGTCATGTCTCTTTCGAGACATGATTGCCCAAAGCGTGTATCATGTATGGCACGTAACTGACTGATATTCCTGCAAATGGACAGGCAGCCGAAGTGATGGTTGTGTTTACCACTAGACAAGTGGTTCCATATGGTTTTGGCATATCTCAGAGGTGCACATAAGAGCATGATGATTGAAAGACAATCAAAGATTTAGAAACAGTTTTAAAAAATTCATATGCCAATAATAAATATGATTTCAAAATTTAAAATATCATAATGGATTGCTAGGATGTGCATTGTGGTGCAGTGGATATTAGCTCAGAATGGGAAATCAGGGAGTCAAGTTCAAATTCCAGTCAAATTCCTTGCATTCATTCATGTGTAAATACCCTTGAAAAATGTATTAATCCATCTCTTCCCTCCAGTTATGGGTTAAATAACAGGACAGATTGGGTTCTATAGCCTAGTTTGGCAACCAGTCTACCACAGAAAGACAAGCAAAACAAAACCAAAAATAAACAAGTATAATGTATATGAAAGAAAGATCTTTGCACATACCTGGATACTGATTTTCCACAAACAACATTCCACCTGTTTTTGAGCTCACCCAACATCTGTTGTATAATGGGAACATCATCTTTTGGACAACGGTCTTTAAGGCAACGGGCTGTACGATTAATTGTATCATATACTGGTTGCTTAGCACCCAGATTTCGTTGGAATTCCTACAGTAGAAAGTGAAAAAGAATGACTTTCTGCTAATTCAGTCATATCAAATAAATTAAAAATGTCATTCCAATATTTAGAAAAAAAAAAAAAGAAGCTCGAATAAATTAATGACTCAATAAAAGTCCATATTTATGCATCAATAACTTCATAAAGATAATCTTTATATAAATATCAGAGTACATTATTTTTTTTTTTTTAAATGAAAATCAGCATTTAATTTTGGTTTTTACTTAAACTTGAAGAACAGTATCCAAGGAAGATACTTAACTATTTATAATAAAACAGGTCATAAGTTATTTTAAATTTTATTTTAGGCCAGGGTAGAAATGCACCTAGCAAAGATCAAACTCAATACTTGTGAATTTGAATGAAATGATCTTGCTAACTATTACGGAGGTTATCACACACTAAACATTAGAATAAATTATCTAACAATTATTAATATTAAAGGATATTAAATAGGAAAATGAAAAATTTTAATTTTGCATTAAATAACTTTAACAGCTGATCATGTAGTAAGGGTAATATTGAAGATTGTTTATTTCTTTTGAATTAAATATTAAAATTTTAAAATTAAGATATGGGGAAGGCTTTTTCCTCTGAAGAGTTTCATCTAAGTAAATTACAAATATTCAGTTTTTTTAATCCACAAGATAAAAGAAATGATTAAAATTAAAAAAAAAAATACAATGTTGCATAAGTAGTCAATTTCTATCATTAAAAAGTTAATTTTATTACCAGCATAAAAAGTTTTCAATGATATTTTTTGGTATTTAAGAACACGAGAAAACAAAATGAAGCCAAATTATTCAAATGCAGAATTTGGCAAATAACTTGAAAATTTTTAATTGAAAAATAAGAAACAACGCAAAATAGATTAAAAATAAAAATACTTTTTGTAAACGATAATTACCTTGTGTTTAGTAATTTGCACTTTGATTTTAGCAGGGTCATTGCTAGTAGACGTGTCTGCATCAAGAACTTTTTCAGCGTCATTTAACCAGTCAAGAAGATCTTTCCATAATGAATGGAACTGTGAAAAGACAAGCCAGATATTAAGTTACCATAAACCTATATTACAACTCAGTTGAATTTTACACACACAGAAGAAATTACATAATTCTTACAGAGTTTGGTGAGAAGAATTTCAGTAGTTTGCCCTTGGTCAAAAACAAATGGGTTGACCAAATCATTAAAGGAATGAACATGCTTTGTTTTCTATAAATAACAATCTGTTAGCTGTTCAAGTTTTCAGCAAAAGCCAGGTATGACAAAGACAGGAAGCCAACAGTTATTTGTCAACAGGACAAATATAGTAGCAGTAATCCAAAATGTGCAAATGCATAGTTAGATTACTACCCTCTCAGCAGTCACAAAACTTAGTCTTGCCTTAACTTTGTTTACATACTGATAAAACTACCATATTAATAATATACATTAGATGGAATATGTTTCAGATTAAATATGTTATAAAAAAAAAAAAAACCAAAACAAGCAAAATAAAACAAGTTTGTTTTTCTTCTGCTCATAAGGTTGAATAGAGAATTTTTTTGTGTTCTTTTGCTTAGATAAGATGCCATTTACTTGGTCCTTTCATTAACAATTTCAGAGTACTGGTTGAACAACTCCTCAGTAACCAACCACAGTGGGTTAATTTTATCTCACACGACACACTAGGTGTTCAATTATTTCAACTGATTACTTGTACACTATCATTAACAGATATGTACACTGGACTTAATGACTAGGGCACAATCTAACCTACATACACATAAAAAAAAAAAAAAAAAAACTGAAAAAAAAAAAGCATACAAAAAAACTTACTGGTTATCTATTGTCAGCAACTGGAACACTAAAATTTCTGAGGCCATCTATTATACTAATCTATATGTATTCCAAATGCAGATACCCCTATTGAGATCATTCATAGTTTGTTTTTTTTATAATTTAGGTTGCAAGTGACTATTGGAAGCAATAAAAAGAGCAGGTATTTTTAATGTAACTTCCTGAAGAAAATAACTAAACAGAAAAACCTGAAAATGATTTACTATCAATGATTTACAAATTAAAATTTACAAATTAGTTTTACCTTCTAATCTTTTTATTTATAGGATCTAGAATGATAATATCAACTAATTAAAAAGTTGACTATCCAATAATATCCAATTGGATAGTCACCCACCCCCTTTAAGCCATTCATTAATCAGTACAATTTTTGCATTTAAATATTTACATTGAAGTAAATGACTATCAAATATTTTAGTGAAGAATATTAAATTTATTCAACGAATAAAAGTTATATATACCATTTAAACTTAAATCTTTCATGGAATTAGTTAAGAAAGTTATAATTATTAAAAGTACTCATATTAAGTGAAAAAAATAAATTAAACTTAAAAAATATTTTTTTTAATAAAAATTTTTACAAATCTAGACTTATTTAGAAATGGAACTGTGTGTGTGTGTGTGTTACCTATAGACTCCGAAATGGCTGAACCGATTTTCTTGAAAATTTACAGAGCTGTACTATAAGCGTCTGCGAGTGTTCTTATCTAGGTTTTGTGTCGAGGTAACCCTGATAAATATCGAAAATCGATAATTGAAAAAAATCGGGTTATAGAAGGAGTGGTCCGATTTTAATCAAATTTGATACGCTCATAGACAAAGACATAAGAAACAATATTCAGAAGTTTCAAGGTTGCAGTTCTTACAATAGTGCAGAAAATTGATTATATATATATATATATATATATATATATATATATATATATATATATAAAATATATAAAAGGCAAGATGTTTGTGTGTGTGTGTGTGTGTGTGTGTCTGTTTATCTGCCTGTATGTCTGTATTTTTTTCAGCCCTTTTATTTTAGTTTTTGCTTTGGGTTTGGCTCTAAGTAGGTATAATTGTAGTTCTCAGCCATGATATCATTTACTCAGAGGACTTATTTAGCCTTCAAGATTCAGTTTACGATGAAAAAACTTATTTGATATCGATACCAAGAAATCAAAATTTGACTTGCATACATTCATTTTTCTTTCAGTCTACGGTTTCGCTTTAACTGGAAACAACTATTGCTTTTTAGTCTTTCGTGCCAATGTCTAAAGAGTGAGCTCCAGGACCATGGATTAGTTTGAAAGCTTTCATTACACCTGAGCAATGCCGGGCTATACTGCTAGTCTTGAATAATTTGATTTGGCTAGGGTGAATTTGTTTTTATGGCCAATCTATCAACTTTTTGCAGGTTATTTAAAGCCAGAAATATTTCTAGATTTGAAGTTTTATGAGATAATGATTTACTGATACAACACCTATTAATTAATCCATAGCTGGGGAGAAGAGGTGGATTCATACCTTTCTCCAAGGGTAATTGTACAGAAGTGAACTCAGCTCTCTGATTCCCAATTCTGAACTGTTATTGCACCCGCCACATCCAAGCTTACAATACTTGCTTTTTCCAAGTGGTCATTAATCTAGGTACTAACAAAGTTTGATGTTAACTTCAGTGATTGTACAAGAATTACTGCTTCAAAGAAATAAGGCTGTAAGCCTGAGTAAGCCAATCATAAAATACATTGTATGAATATTGTCCAAACTTGATTGGATCTCTTTAAACATGAACTCTTATTTGTAGTTTCTGATTAGAAAAGATTAAGAACAAGATTTTTTTGGCACACACACGTGTGAGAGATGTAACATCACAAGCATCAGTATTTTGTGTGCTAACATTACAAAAGTTGAAGAATTTACAGAGTCTTTTTGAAGCCTCTTTTGAAAAAAGGCTAAAAGATGAATGATCTAGTCCTACCAGCCCCATAATAAACAGTGATGACTGTGAAATGTATTAATAACAAACAAACAAAGAAACAAAAACAATGGAAAACAAAAATATACCTGTCTAGCCTCCTTGTAGCCACGTTCCAAATGGCGTGTTCTCTCTGCACTTCTTGATACAATTTTTTCCCATCTGTGCTGCACACTGGATAGGAGATTTTTTATGAGAATAACATCCTGTTTTTGGCTGAAATATTTTAGGTGGGTACCTCTCTTATCCAAAGCAATCATAGCATCCCGATTGCGGGCAATATCTTTTTGCAGGTTCTGTAAACAATTTGGAAAAAAATAAGCAAGATTTTTTATTTTTATAGTAAAATTATCATCGATCATAAATTGTAAATAGTATAACATCAGTTACTGTTCTAAATAAAGTTGACTGTGAAGATGGCTTGCTCTCAGACGTTTATGGTAGTACATTAATGTTAAATGTGGTCCAATGAAAGCTAAGTGTGGAGTCAAATTACATGCTTTATGTATATAATTAAGTGCTTTTGTTAACAAATATGTATAAAAAAGTGACTAGCTAGCTAGAGGGGAATAAGGAACTGTGTTGGGTAGTGAGAGGTCTGCATCAATGGAAATGTGATAGATTCATTTAGGACCTGCTATTCATCTGTATAATTGGAGTTGGTCAAACAATTTGATAAAAGAAAATTAATCTCATTCACTTTCTTAAAAACATTTCAAATAAAGTAAGAACGACCTAACTGATGATGATCTAACGATGAAGAAACAATTCCTGGCCTATGAATAAAAATAAAGAATTTTACTGAACTAGTGTATTGTCAGTTTGGTATTATTATAATAGTATTGGTGAATATAGACATTGGTTAGTTCCTCTTACTTGACCCAAACAGTTGTGAGTTCAATACCAGGCTACTGCAGTGGTGAACAAGTAACTTACAGGGTTAGAGGGAGATAACTCATGACTTCTAGAAGAAGTATTAAGCAAGTAATGGAGTTCATATACCCCAGTGATTGTAATAAAGGGTTCGATTTGAAATTCCTAGCACCTGAAGAAGGCCAGAGTGTACAATGGCCAAAACGTCGTACAAATGGCAAGAAAGATAAGGACAATAGTCTGAATAATGTAAATACAGTATTATTTTAATTTTGTAAAAAAGGAAACAAACTTTTAGAAATATTCAAAAATTTACAACTGTTACATCATAATGAATAACGTTCTTTTGAATCAAATTAGACAAAGGAAGTATACACATTTGCATTCTTGAAAATCCCATTCTCCAGGCTGACAAAAAAATTTATCAACAAGCTAGTCGTATGATTTTTAGAAAAGATATTTCAAGATTAAGTTGTTTATCAATGATATTAGATTGTTAGGTGAAAAACTAATTCCTTTATCTAAAATAATGATTTTCTTCATGATTAGATATGCAATATTTGATGATCGACTTCTGAAAATGTTTTATACATTAGTTGCTTCTGGAAAGAAGGCAAAAAATGTCAGGTCAGAAAATATAAAAAAAAACCTTGTTATAAAAATAGTTAATTTTCAATAAGTAATTCTTAAGATAAACATAATATTGAAAAACTTATCCTATTTTGAAAATTCAATTCCACATAAAACAACAACAGCATCAAGCAAAGAGAAAAAAAAATGGTCTAAAACCTCATTTACTATTTAAAACTAATTGACAATATACTTTACACACTGATCACTTTCTGGATTATACAACATTTCATTTTGTGAACAAAATCCTTTAATTTTTTTTTTTTTGTAATATTGAAAGTAACATTATTATTTTTCAACCTACCGATTTATCAGAGACAAATTTTCAGGGAAATAATTACAAATGCAATTATATTTAGAACAATGCCATTCTATTAACAGTTGTAGTTGAGGTATATTGTAATCAAAAGACTACTTGATTAATCATTTATGGTCATTGAAGACTTACTTTGTGATCTTCAATTTGTTGTGTAATTCTGTCTACAATCCGGCTAACTGGTTGCAGATTATTCAGTTCTTTTTCAGTCTCTGTTAACCAGCCAATAAATTTGTTCAGATCATCATGGAATGTGCTTGCCTGGCCAACAGCTTCTTCTAATTTGTTCTATAAGCAAAACAAAAAATAAAAAATATTTCAAATGATAAACTGCAATGATAAATTCTGACAAAGAATGTTCAATAATTTCAAGCTATTTTATTGAAGAAATCTAAGAATAAATCAAATTTCCAAATACAAATATTTAAACATAAAATATGTCAGACAATTTATACAAATTATTCAATCTGCTCAAATCTGACACACATTTGACTTGTTGGGATACAAGATTATAACAGTTTCTGTGGTTCCTATAATCTTGTATCCCAATGTCATTTAAATGTTAATATGGAAATTATATGGTGAGAAAGATTGTTAGACAATTTCCTGTTAACTAAATTATCACTAAAAACAAATTAACTTAAACCTTTTCTTTAATGTAGCCACAGAAAATTATTACTAATACAAATTTACATTCTTCATAACGTTAAAAATGTTTAATTAAAAGAATTAAACATCTTCAAATGTCATAAAAGCTATAAAGGATTTGCAGAAAAAGACATTTATATTAGATAATCTTTAATGCACAAAAAAAAAAAAAAAAAAAAAAAAAAAAAAAAAAAAAAAAAAAAAAAAATATATAATACAGACTTAAATAAAACTAAAAATTAAAATTCAGTGTTTCCATAACCCACTTCTACACAAAAAAAAAAAAAAAAAAAAAAAAAAAAAAAAAAAAAAAAAAAAAAAAATATATAATTCCATCACTACTTTAGTCCAATGTTTCATCCTCGTAGAGGATGAAAAGTTACTTGAAATTTTTCCACTGTCATTCAACTGCCTTGTGTGTGTGTGTGTGTGTGTGTGTGTAAAAATTCCCAACAACAATATAAATAAGGACAAAAGAAAAAACTTATCTTAGCTAACACATTTCATCCTCTGAGGGATTTTATCAAGGCAAATGTAAGAACTTTATTTTGTGACAAGTATCTATATACAAGAGTGAAAATGTTACTCGATTTTCAAAATTTGGAGCATAAGAAAAATTTTTCTGACTTTCCTGCCAACCTGATAAGTATGCATGAGCACTTCTCTAGCAATAGTTTTGAAAATCAAATGACATCTTTGGTTTTATGTATAGAAATACTTATTACAAAATAAAAAAATCCTGTCATTTGCTTTGATAAAGTCCCTCAGGGAAGGAAATGTGTTGGGTAAGTATTCCTTTTGTTTTGATATTCCCCTATATATATATATATATATATATATATATATTATTATTATAGTCATCACGGACAGATCTGTTTCGCTGTATTACAGCTCATCAGTACGGCTTAGACTCCGGTCGCTTCCTAACCCAGGATTGAACCCCGACCGAATTGGTGTCAGTCGGCGATTCTACCCTTAGGCTACGAGTGTCCAGTAGAAGAAGGCAGGCTTTTTAGTGCGTATAAACACGCCCAATAGCTAGAGTGCTCCAATTCATTATCGAATGAGCGGTGCGTAAATGCCGGAGTAGCTACTGTTTACAAAGTCTACCACTCTTCCAGAGTGCTCAATCAGGGTGTGAGAGCGTAAATGTATATATTTTTTTATACATAATCAAAATCTGAAAGCATGAATAAAATAAGTAAAAAATAGGTAGGAAAAAAGTGTCTTAAACTTATTTGACTTTAACAAGCTCCTTCAAAGATTTAAAGGTGAATGATTTCAAAAATCTTTTAAAACATCTTTTAAAGAAGCTTGTTAAAATGAAACATGTTAAATTAAAGACACTTTTTCCTACCTGTTCTTTATATATTCTATTCTATTATATATATATAGCCACACATCTTACTGTTGGCCCTAGTATCATGTTTTAAAATGTTCCCCTCTCAATTGACAAGTTTTTTTTCTATACATTTTTTTTTTTTTAGCTAGTGTTACATGGTGGCAGTTTTACGATATGTTTTTTTTTCTCGACAGTCCTTTTTTCTGCCTGAGGAAATACTTTCTCAGACTCAACAAAAATGAGTAAGCACTCCTAAAAAATTAAATCTTATATTAAAAAAAAAATAAGTAAATAGTTGATAAAAAGTTTAATATTTATTCTGTTTAAGAAAAAAGCTCCTTTACAGAAAAAATATTAAGAGTTTTTTGTTAGTCATCAAGATAAACAAATAAGTAAATAATGAAAGAAAATTTCAAAGGTTTGAAATAATAAATAAACCCTTTATATCGATATTACAATATTTTGGGAATGTTTTCAATTCATTATTTTAATGAAACAAAGGCAAGGTGATTAAAGTAAAATGTAAATGCTGTTTACCTTTCTGTCTAAGGCTCTGGCTCTGATGTGATCACATCTTTGCTGCACAGATTGAAGACTGGAATGGATCTTTGAAACGGATGGTTCACTGGCTTTTTCAAGTATCTTTTCCCCGTCATTTTTCAGTTTATTTGCAATACCTTCAAGTCGTTCAAGCTCAGCATAAACATCCTATAATAATAATAAAAAAAAAA
Source organism: Ascarosepion bandense (assembly GCA_037127315.1). Lineage (NCBI taxonomy): Eukaryota > Metazoa > Mollusca > Cephalopoda > Sepiida > Sepiidae > Ascarosepion > Ascarosepion bandense. The sequence goes on from JBBBDQ010001608.1 coordinate 478,493, forward strand.
TAAGCAGATAAGTAGAGCTCAAACCAACCGCACACACCCACCCATATAAAGGAAACAGAAATGACTTTGCAGGAGTCACTTGAAAGATAAAACTGATAAATTTTTTTTTATTAGATTAGTACATCAGTAAATACTGTAATCAAAATTACTTGGTAGTGTTGGTGTTGACTGCATCTTGTACAAAGTGATTTCTTTTTTTTGTTTTTGGCATTGCAGATAAAACGTTTTGAGTATAACATTTTTATAAAATTTAGTAATCACAAGTTTTTCTTAAAATAAAAAAAAACATTATCAAACAATGAAAAATATATTAAACGAACAAAAGAAATTTTTTTGACACTGGCTATGTCTGCAGAAGAATGCTCAATATCAGAGATATGAAGACAAGTGTGGACATAAAAATCAACACTGCATGGTAACTGTCAGTTTCACATCACAATGTGATATTTAAACCAAATGCCACTACTACTCCATTAATGGCCTCTATATATGTTGGACGTGTGTCGTGATGCAGTAGATATCAGCTCGGAATGAGAAATCAAAGCCAATTTCGAATTCCAGTTGAATTTGTTGCATTCACATAAGTGCAAATACCCTTGTGGAAAGGTATTAATCTGTCTCTTCCCTCTAGCTATGGGTTAAATAACAAGACAGATTGGGTTCTATAGCCTTGGTTGGCAACCAGTATACCCCAGAAAGCAATGGCACGATTTTGAGACATGACTACCCAAGCAAACAGACTGACTGACCGATATATAAGTCACTGGGATTAAAGGAAGTGGAGGAAGGACGAAACTGGCCTTTCTTATTTAGGGCTTTGGGTTAATGATGGTCATGATCTCTTGATTGCTTATATACATGTGTGTGAGGAGAGAGAAAGGGGTGGGTCTGAAAAATCTTTGGCCTAACCTACTTAAAAATTGTTCTCATGAACCCACTTTTCAAAATCAGTATTTCAATGGTCAATATTGAAATACTGATTTTCAAAAGTGGGTTCAACCAGGAACTTTTCAGCACCCTCACATTTTATAAAGACAGGTTGAAAAGAACAAACATGACAGTAAATTTGTAAATAGTTTTCATGAGAGCTATTCAAAACCATAATGTTGCTTTTATTTTTAATTTATTTTGCAATAAATGTTTCAATTTTAATTTTAATTTAATTTAATTTCCAGTTGAATTCCTTGCATTCACTTATGCGCAAATACCCTTGGGAAAGGTATTACTCTGTCTCTTCCCTCCAGTTATCGGTTAAATAAGGGGACAGATTGGGTTCTATAGCCTTGGCGGGTAACCAGTCTACCGCAGAAAGCAGTGGCAACCTACTGCGAGATAATTTTCTGCCCAGTCAGTCATGTCTCTTTCAAGACATGATTACCCAAAGCGTGTATCATGTATGGCACTTAACTAACTCATTTGATGTTTGATTCAAATGTTGAAAAATTTCTTTTTAAAACATTTAATTTAAAAAAGTATATTGTTTTTTGCCTTTATTGCTCAGTGCCATGCTTTGACTATAAATATGGTGACTACTATTTCAATTGTGACTTTACATTTGCAATAAATGACCCACTGAGGTTGATTTGACATAAAAACAAAACCAACCAACCAACATTTTGGAGAAAACCTTTTTCACTTTAGAGACTTTGGCTTTATTATCATATTAAAATACTAATGATTCTCCAATATTCTTCATGGAGAAACTACGGTTTCAAATAGAAAACTGTCCATGAAAATGTCATTAATTAATGAGTAATAGAAATAAATAAAAACATCTTTCTCCATTTACCAGGCATATTTCAATAATATACATTGTTATGACTAAATCAAAAACATCATCATTGAAAAATGGTCAGTAGTGTTCTTCTGTGCATGTGTTCCTTCAGGATAGCGCTACCTCTGTAGCTCTTAGTAAGTTTTATCTTTTTCTATCTCTCCTAATCCCTATTTTGCCATTTATGCAAAGCTTGTTAAGTAGATTATTGTTATGGGCCCTACCCTTTTTGGACTATAATGAACTCTTCCTATTATTATGAATACCGGGAGAATATGCCTCTCGGGGTTGAGCTGAGTTGGATTCAGTCACCCTGGTTTAATACTTGGCAGTCAGACTGATGTATAACACTCTTGTATTTGTTTTCTGGTTAATATATGTTTCACTAATTCCTGAGTTTGAGTTTTCTTCCGAACCTATTCTGGGTCCACAACAGTTATTCACTGCTGTTCTCTGTCTCCCTTGCCTTCAATATATCCAGTGAGTGTCAAATTCTTCAACCCCTCTTTCCGTATGACTTAACTAATCCATTTCTTATTTAATATTGTAGTTTGTAATGGTGTTCAGTAGCTTTCAATGCTCACTGTTCTTGTAGGTTATCTCACTTGACTTTGCTTAAAAAAAAAAAATTCTAGGGGAGGCTATAAAAAGGCGTGCATTCTAGTTTCTTTTCACTTTTACAGCTTTTGAGCTCTAGCTATAAAATGCAGTTCATATGTGGGTAAAGTGTCCCCCACTGGGATATGTTCATTCACATTATTTTCTTGCACATGTTTGTTATACACGCACAAACAAGTCCGCTCTTATAGCTAGTTTCATGTTTTTCCTTTCATCACATGTAATACATGCCCTGTTGTTTGCTTTATATTGTTTTGTGTTTCTCATTTTTACTTTGACTCACACAGCAAACTTATAACCTCATGGTACCTATTTGAAATCTAAAATGTTGCTCACTTGATGCCAAGTGTTTTTATAAGAGTTGCATATGCATTCAGCTAACAAATAAAAATCAACTTGTGTCCATGTTCACTTCTAATATGATGCCTGGTTAAAAAAAAAAAAAAAGTAACTGTTTTTTTTGTTTTGTTTTTTTTTAAATAACAGAAGATCACATCTATTCATCATTACAGAATATAAATTGTTTCTAAAGTTGATTTTTTTAATTTTTTTTATTAACAAAGATTTGCCACTAAAGATAATCTGCATCAGAATCTACATAAATCTCTCAAAACAAAAGACAATGTAATTAGTTACCATAAATTTGTCCAGCTGTTCTTTAGCAGTATTTGGCAGGCCACCAACTGGACGTGACATAATCAACTGATTTTCAATCTCTCCCAAATGCATCAGTAAGTCTTGCATTTCTCCTGTGAAAGACTGAGCCTATAAAAAAAAGTAAGAGGTCCCATTTTAGTTGTTGAAAAAAAAACTAAAACTTAATTGCTAAATATATAAAAATTACTCCAGATTAAAAATAATGTTTCTTTATAAATAAAACTTACCTGAATAAAACTTGTATAGAATTTAAAGATTTGAAATAATTTTCAAATGAATTGGTAAATCAAGCCAGAAACATGCTAAGTCAAATAAAATTAAAAATATGCAACAACCAGCATATTGCAGTGTTTTGTTGTGCAAAGACCTTTAGATAGTTTCAAACAAACAGAATTATTATTTAACAAATTCATAGTGGTTGCAAGTAAGACTAAACTTTAACAAAACAAAAATAAAAAAATGAATAAATAAAGCAATCATTGAAACTGACATTTTCTAAGGCTGACAAATTAAAACCATGTAATCCACAAGAAGCACAACCTATAATTTGCCTTATTTGTATAATTAACATTAAGCACAATTAATACATATGCATATTTAATCCTTAATTTACACACAAATGAAGGTATTTCTTTATCTAATAAAAGACATCAGTGGGTTAGCAGTTATTGTGTGTGTGTAAACAGATTAGTTTGATTTGGCCTTGTTAGTTAGCCCACCAAAAGAGGAGTATAAAACAAGAAAAAAAATCAAGATTGTAAATCGAAACAACAATTTATATAACATAAATTAATTCAGGTTTTACAAATAAATATGCATTTTGGTTAATACAAGATTGTTAAAAGGTTTGTAGTAGTCCTTGTAAGAATGAGTTTATGTGTATGTAGGCAGGAATGTATGTGTGAACGTATGTAGCAGTGTTTATAGTTGGGTCAGAATGTCTTTGGAGTAATCACTCAGTCTTAAAATGTTCTTTTTGTTTATCAAGTATAAAAGAAAGCAGACAGCTTGGCAGGTGAAAGTGGAAAATTAAAAAAGGGGAAGAAAAGAAAGAGGTAGTGAGAGAGAAGGCTAATAACGATCACCTGACATTTGTCAATGGACGGATTAAGATGTTTACCTTTTTCTCTCTGCTGATAGCCGAACTTACCCATAATTTTATTCAGTTTTTGGGGCTTGAAAATGTCATTTGGAACTTACTTGTGATTGTGATCTTTCCATTGGGTGACAAACAAACTTTGCGTCAACTCACGAAAACATCCGTAAAAAATTGATTTTGAGAATTGAAGATTTGAATTTTTGATTTTAGACATTTCCTAGCTTTATATTGACCGAAAAATATTTTGCATCAAGGTGTGAAATATAGAAGAAATTTCTTGAGTTTTGTTTTGAATCTGCTTTTGCATATGTGTTAAGTAAAGTTTGTAAATTCAAGTCTTTAATTTTTAACAAAAATCAACCAATCAGAGCTTAGCATTTGAAGTTTAAATCTGGATCTTCTTGTTTGCTACACGTCTACTACAATAACTTTTTAAGAGTTTATCAACCACCATCTTAATTATTTATGAAAACTAAAATCAGCACAAAAAAAAAAACTAAATCATTACTTACTTCTTTGAGAGCTTCCTCCAGACCATGCCTCTTGTTTCTGCTTTTATCCAACAATACTTCCCACTTAGCATTTAATTCCTCTAAGCGGCCTTTGATAACAGAAACTTCCAAATTGCTTTCAGCAGCTGCCATCTTTTGACCAACATCGTTGAGAGAATCAACACTTGGAAGATGGGCTTGAATGTCATTCTGCATAACCTGTTCAAAGTGTAAATTTTGCCAGGATAAAGGCTTAAGCAACATAAAAGATATGTACAAAATATGATAGATACTTGTATTAAGATTAATTCATTCTAGCATTATTAATATAGAATTAAGGTCTAATAAGGAATTTGGATGCAAAATCTATGTGGTGATTAGAAAGCATACTTAGGTACTGTAAAAATCCTAAGTAATTTAACATTGCAAACCAGGAAAGAGAGGAAAAATACACATATAGCTTTAAATATACAATCAGAAAAATTTTAGTTTAACATTTTGCTTAAAGCACATTTTTTTTATTTAAATCTTTTTGCTATACTTAATGGATGTCTTAAAAGGAAAAAAAGGAAAAAAAAGGAAAAAGGAAAAAAAGGAAAAAAAAAGGAAAAAGGAAAAAAAGGAAAAAGGAAAAAAAGGAAAAAAAAAGGAAAAAGGAAAAAAAGGAAAAAAAAAGGAAAAAGGAAAAAAAGGAAAAAAAAAGGAAAAAGGAAAAAAGGAAAAAAAAGGAAAAAGGAAAAAAAGGAAAAAAAAAGGAAAAAGGAAAAAAAGGAAAAAAAAGGAAAAAGGAAAAAAAGGAAAAAAAGGAAAAAGGAAAAAAGGAAAAAAAAAGGAAAAAGGAAAAAAGGAAAAAAAAAGGAAAAAGGAAAAAAAGGAAAAAAAAAGGAAAAAGGAAAAAAAGGAAAAAAGGAAAAAAAGGAAAAAAAGGAAAAAAAGAAAAAAAGGAAAAAAAGAAAAAAAGGAAAAAAAAGAAAAAAGGAAAAAAAGAAAAAAGGAAAAAAAGAAAAAAAGGAAAAAAAAGAAAAAAAGGAAAAAAAAGAAAAAAAGGAAAAAAAAGAAAAAAAGGAAAAAAAAGAAAAAAAGGAAAAAAAAGAAAAAAAGGAAAAAAAGAAAAAAAGGAAAAAAAGAAAAAAAGGAAAAAAGAAAAACGGAAAAAAAGAAAAACGGAAAAAAAAGAAAAACGGAAAAAAAAAGAAAAACGGAAAAAAAGAAAAAACGGAAAAAAAGAAAAACAGAAAAAAAGAAAAAGTATGCTACAAGATTAATGGGTAAATAAAGAGAATCAATACTGATTACCTTTAATTTAGCAAGTTCCATTTCAATAGCACGTGGATCCCCAAATAGTTGCTGGACGTCATCCACTGCTTGGTCAGTTTTTGCCAACCAAGAAATGATTTCATTAAGAGCATGATCAAATTCTCCAACATTCAAAAGGGCTGTCTGAAGTTTTCGCTGAAGAGAGAAAAAAAAAAAAACAACATTTTGAAAAATCTTACTGTTTTACATTTGCATAACTGTTTCTAGTCTGTTTAATTCAGACAAAATAAAAAAAAAAGGCAAATAAATCAGTATTACATTGGAATCATATTCAAAGGTCTATTCAAGACAAATATAATTTATACCTTTGTAAAGCTATGTAATACAATTTGAAGCTTAGTCAGCACTTTTGAATTTTTGAAGGGTTTCATTTTTAAACAACACCTGCTAGCTGGAAACTATAAATATGAAATATAACAATGAAAATAGTTCAGAAGGAGATTCCATTTTGTGTGAACTCAAACATGGATCACTCATCAATTGAATCAACATTTCCCACTTTGCCGATGTAGGTTCTTTAACAAAGTAATTGAACTTTCCTCTTCTCAAGGGTTTTATTAAACTCACCACAAAGTTTACAAACATCAAATAAATTGTTATTTGTTTTAAAAAAAAAAACAAAAAAACAAAAACAAAAAAAAAACACCCTTGCCTTACATTTCCTTAATTTGCTTGTTTAATTTTAATGCATGCATAAACATTATTGTGTTACGATTTTTTTTTAAAGTACATAGTCTCAAGATTGTTTTATTTTTGGACGACACCTGAAATAACTTGTAATCACTGCTAAATTAGATTGTACACCAGCAACTTATTAACCCCAACAAGTGGTGACATACCGACGCGAGACAAACTTTTAGAAACCAGCCAGTTATTTGTTTTTTCTTTACAAATTAGTGATTACAGACAATCTTCATGCTTTTAATGTGAAGTTTATTTTATTGATCATGGAGCTGGACACAGAAGCACATGACATGGAAATGGCAATAACCTTAAACCTTCCTTCTTTCAATGCAAACAATGTTTGGTTTTTGCAACTGCAAGCAATTTTTAAAGCAAAGAACATTACTTCTCAGTAACTGCAATACTGCCATGTAGTTGAGAAACTACTCACAGAAGTGGCTATGGAAGTTGCTGACCTGATTAGAATTCTTATCACAAGACTTAACATACAATACATTAAGGCAGGCAGTAATTAAGTGAACGGGCAAGTCTGATGAGAGCAAGCTCAGAGATTTAGTCAATAATGCCAACCAAGATAATGAAATGTCCTCACAACTACTACGTCATATGAGATCCTTGATAGGATCAAATATAATGTCTGATACTATCCATGACATATGTGGATAGACAAGTTCCCCACAACCACTCCTCAGATCCTAGCACCTATGACGGAAGGGAAGGATTTAAAAAAAAACTAGCCAATGTTGTCAGTCACATACATGACGGAGAATAACCATTTAATGCATTCTCTGACTAGTAACAGGCAAAATGATCAAGAAATTAATCAAATTAAAAAGGCAATCTCTGGACTGAGCATCCAAATGAGGCAGTTAATTAGGCATGGAAGCAGCAGTTTGTATTCGAGACAGGTCAGAGAAAAAAGGGGAGTACCAGTAGGCATAAAAACCAAACTAAAAAATGATACATTCTGTTGGAATCATAAAAGTTTTGCTAACAAATGCAGTAAGCTGTGCAGTCACCAAGGAAACAAATCAGCCAGTCAATAAGCATGACTTCACTAACTGGACAAATAACATCAGAGTAGTGGCTTACATTATTTGCTTGACAATTCAATTAACATGAATTTTCTTAGACATGAGAGCACAAGTCAGTGTCATTTCTGTCACATCTAATATCATTCAGTTAAGTACCATATGTGACACATGATTGGGCGAACATATCTCGAAAGAGACATAACTGACTGAGCAGAATATTTTCTCACAGTAGGTTGCCATTACTTTCTGCAGTAGACTGATTATCAACCAAGTCTATAGAACCCAATCTGTCCTGTTATTTAACCTATAGATGGAGAGAAGAGACAGATTAAGACCTTTCCCAAGAGTATTGGATGTAAATGAAGTCAATGAACGCAACTGGAATTGGAACTCGGTTCTCTGATTTCTTGTTCTGAGCCAATATCCACTGCATCACAAATGCACGTATACCATGAAAAAAGCAAAATGCCTCAACTTCAGCATATAAGCTGCAGGCAGCAAATGGATTGATTATAATGATGTATGGTGAAAAAAAAAATACTTAGGTTGGTTTCTTGTTTTAATCAAGAGTTCAAATGAGTATTTATAGTAGCAGACATTAAAATACCTATTATTAGAGCTGACTTTCTCACTCACTACAAATTATCTGTGAATTTGGCAAAAAAGACATTGTCAGATGATGAAACAAAGTTTCAGCTTCACCAAGGGAATTACCATTGCACTTTCCCTGGAAAGCAAATTTAGCCACATTCTTTGACAGCACCTGGACACAAACCGTCCTTTATTACAACTTAAAGTTGTTGAGCACAATTCATCACATTCAAACAAAGGTAAAGCCTACATAAGTTTCACTGCATAAACTGTGACCGGATAAATTTAGATTTGCCAAACAAGAGTTTCAGAACCTAATTGAACAGTGAACAATTTGTCCTTCTATAAGAGCTCTTGGACATCTCTAATTCATTGGCTTCAGAAAGCAGATTCATACTGAAGATTATGTGGTAGCTTCAGATGGGTTAATTCTGTCATAACACCTGATTGTTATTTATTCTGTACTATTAATTAACAATTTCCCTACATCACTTCAGAGAGCAACAATTTTTTTTCTAAAATTGATTTTGTGAAGACTTATCAAATTTCAGATGCAAGACAGTATCACTACACTGTTCAGTTTATTTGAGTTTACCAAAAATACCTTTCAAACTTGGACTACCTTTTATTTTCACATATATTGATGATTTCCTGATAGCTAGTCATGACAAATTAGAGCATTATGCACACTTGCAATAAGGGTTTGAAAAACTGACAGAATACAGATCAAGAATTAATCCCGACAGCTACAATCTCCAAGAATTTAAATGTAAAGTCAATAGTCATCTCCTATCTCACTAACCTGCATCCTCTCTTCTCTGTCCACTCCACTCATCAGTATTCTCAGCCTTCTCTTACCCACTTCCTGACACCCCCTATAACCTGTCACCCTTTCTCATAACTTACCTCCTATGTAACCCCCCTGCAAAACAGTGGCAGTAAAATGCCTTGCTTGGGGCGATATAATTTAAAAAAAAAAAAAAAAAAAAAACTGAAGAAAAATGCCTGAATGATGTCTGACAAACCTTTTAGGACATTAATTCACACCTTTTTAAGAGAAAGTTAACACTATTTTTGATTTGCCAATGCTGACATTGATGTGACAGCTCCAACATTTTGTTGAACTTATCAATTTTTACAGAAATTATATTTCTAATTGTTCAGACATTTTATCACCACTCACCTCTTTATTAAGAGGAAAGAATAAAAGTATTAAATTAAATAACGAACAAATTCAAGCAGCCGAAAATGCAAAAAAAGTCTTTATTGAATTATGCCAAACTAAGTTATTTGCATAATAATGACAACAAATTAGCCTTAACAACCGATACTAGTACAGTAACGGTTGGGCCTATTTTACACCAAGTTAGTGATAGTATTTCTCAGCCTATTTTATTTTTTTTCTAAAATGACACCAGCTTAAAGGAATTAAAGCACTTTTTCCAGAGAACTTTTAGCTGCGAGAAAGTATCAATATTTATTAAAAGGTGAAAACTTATTTTTACTGATCACAAACCTTTAACTTATGCATTGAATTCTACTCCAAGCAAATAATAACAGAGAATTGCATCAACTTGATTATATTTTGCAATTCACCTCAACAATTAAACACATTCAAGGACATAACACTGTTACAGATTCATTGTCTAGAAGATTACTTCATTTAGATAAAGCTGTTTTTGATTTTGATAACTATTGCCAAGGAGCAAGAATCAGACAAAACCAAAGAATTAGAGATGCAAGAGGCATTGCTCGAGTTGATTAAGTTACTATCACCGTTTAGCAACAAAATTATTTTGTGGGATACTAGTCTTAAGAACCCAAGACCTTATATTCCCATTAACATTACACAAATCTATTTTCCCAGCACTTTAGGCATGTCTTATTAAAGTATAAGAGCAACGGTTAAGTTGATCACAGCGATTCCTGTGTCCCGGTATTATGACTAACATATAGGACTGGACTAAATGGTGTGTGTCCTGTCAGTATCATAAAATTGGTAGACACACTAGGTCTCCCAGGAGAGTTTATTTTTTTTTAGCTGGGCACATGCTTCACCAAAATCCATATCAATTTGGTTGGTCTTTTAACATAATCAAGAGGCTATCAATACAACCTCACAACTGTCGATTGCTACTTACATTGGCCACTGGCATATCTGATAGAAGATAGCAGTACAGGAAAGGTTGTTACCTTATTTTCTGACGGATGAATTTCACAATTTGGTATGCTGAACACGATCATGACAGATTGTCATCCCCAGTTTAAATCTAATCTATTTAAGGACTTCCCAAGAGTTCTAGGCATACGCCATATCAAGATAACAGCATACCATCCATGCGCAAATGGTATGGTAGAGTAGTTTCATCGTCAGTTAAAAGCTGTATTAGAAACTGTAGATAACCCAAATGATTGGGCAGAAAGCTTGCACTGATTTTATAATCAATACAAAACACTATAAAACAAGATTTGTGGTGTACCGCAGTAGAAATGGGTTTTTGGTACCACCAAGGACTTACTGGGCTAATATTTTGAAAATAAGAACATTCAATTGTTGACAATATTTGCCCAAGAATTAAAAAAAAAATAAAAAATATGTTGCAATTAGAATTTTCACCAACCAGGCAAGTGGCTACACACATTTATATCCCGAAAGACTTGTCAGTTATGTACCATACGTGATACACGCTTGGGTGATCATGTCTCGTAACAGACATGACTGACTGGGCAGAAGATTATCCCGCAGTAGGTTGCCATTGCTTTCTGCAGTAGACTGGTTGCCAACCAAGGCTATAGAATCCAATCTGCCCTGTTATTTAACCCATAACTGGAAGGAAGTTCTGAGCTGATATCCACTGCACCACAACGCACTTGTACAATTGTTAAAAAGTTTTTGTACTTAACAATTTCATAAAGAAACTACTTGTGCCACGTTCTGATGGTACTTATGTCATTTGTGACAGAGTTCTGTGCAAGGATAAGAGAGAAACTATATCCCTTGACAGAATCAAACCAGCTTACATAGACACAAAAGACATGATTTTCTCAGTCACCAACATTTTCAGGTGATTATCACCGACATCACAAACACAACAGGTAGAAGTGAAGATCACTCAACAAAACACAGCACCATGATTCAAAAATCTGGGAGAATAGTTTCATGGCCTGAAAATTTCAAAAACTATGTTCCTCTTAACTAACAATCTTGGGGAGAGGGAGCATTGTGAGGTCAACCAGAAGTTGCCATCTCAACATCTAGAGTCGAATGACCAAAAATCAGGCACCTACACATAGGCCCTAAGTGGCACTTTTAGCAGTGTTTTAAAAAATTTCAAAAATAAAATTGATATTTCTTGACCAATGACAGCACTGCCTTTGCATTTTTGAAGCGTTTCATTTTGAGCTAACATCTGCTAGCTGGAAACTATAAATATGAAATATAACAACAAAAAGAGTTCAGAAGAAGATTCTGTTTTGTGTGAACTCAGATATGGCTTACACAACAACTGAATCAACATTTGTTGATGTAGATTCTCCAACAAAGTGAACATTTTCCTTATTCAAGGGTTTTATTAAACTCCCAAAAAGTTTAAAAACATCAAATAAATCGTTATTTATGAAAATAAAATATCCTAGCCTTGTGTTTTATTCTAAATCCACTAGTTTAATTTTAATGTATTGCATAAACATTAAAATATTGTGCAATGTGGCTTCCCTGTGTCTCTTCTACAAATACTTTCATGACTTCTGCTTTGATGAACTTAGCTCACTGGTGCCCACTATATATAAATTTACTCAAGCCACAAGATTAGCAACTAGGCCCCACCCCTTTTACTGTGAAACCAATGTAAATATAAATTCTACTCCAGCAGTTTCTTTTCTCGCATCTCTCGCCTGTGGAATTCCCTTCTGTTTACTTGCTTCCCCAACAGCTACAATCTCCAAGAATTTAAATGTAAAGTCAATAGTCTTCTATCTCACCTATAAAGCTTCAGAAATATACAAAATATTTTTTAATATGTAGGTACAAAATCTTTCTACAGACTTAATTTTAGATAATTTAACTCCATCCTCTCTCTCATGCTCCTTTTCCTGTCCACTCCACTCTCATCAGTATTCTCATCCCTCTCTACCCACTTCCTGACACCCCCATAACCTATCACTCTTTCTCCTAATTTTTCTTTCCTCCTATGTAAAGCCCTGCACAACAGTGCAGTAAAATGCCTTGCTTGGAGTGATATGAGATATATATATATATATATATATATATTTTAATATATATAGTGTATTGAGGCAGCAAATAATTTTCTAAACATATACTGTTAAATATAAGAGACAATGAATGCCTATTATGTTTAATCCTGAGCTGTTCTAAATGTATTTTGTATTACAACTGAAATTAAAGCCAAAATACGACGTTCAGAATGGCTCATGATTAAACATAATAGACATTCATTGTCTCTTATATTTAACAGTATATGTTTAGAAAATATATATTAAAAAAAAAACATTACTGTGTTACTTTTTTTTTTAAAGTACGTAGTCTCAAGATTGTTTTTATTTCGAACAACACCTGAAATAACTTGTAATTGCAGCTACCTAAATTAGATCAGATCCTCAACACAATAATTTAAAATTTGACAGACCGCAATGTGCAGAGTGAATTAAAGACCCTCTCAACAAGTAAACAATTATTATCAAGTTATTCAAAGTATCACTATATAAAATAGATTTAAAAATTGACAAAATGAAAAGACTGTACCTCTCTGTCTGCAATATTTCCAATGAGCATGTCCCAACGTAGATTGACATTTGTCATTGGCTCCTTCACGTAGGTGGCTTGTTCGGCAGAGCAGTCTTTGGAAAGTTCTGCAGCTTGTTGATTCAGAGTTTCAATTTCCACTTGCTTTGGCTCGACTTGACATTTGAATTCCTAGAAAAGTTTTGTTTTAAGAATATTAAAAAGTCCATTGAAGTAATACTTAAAAACATCAGGTTTTACTTTAAGAAAATATGGCAGTAATTATTGTGAAGTGAATATAGATTGTTTTGTGGTTGAAAAACTAAGTTCTTTTGATTGAACTAAAAGGATATGTATATTGATGAAATCTTAGATTTTACAAGCACTTGGATTTTATTTCTTGATGGCTTCATCAATAAAAAAGAAATACAAAATTCAAATTGTTCTACATATTGTCTAAAAGACTAATAAGAAGGTTTAACCTTTAATATTTAATTTTAAACAGATTAGCATTGAAGAAAAGCATGTCAAGTTTGAAAGTTATGTCTCATACTATAGAGCAAAGTTATTAATTTAAACGAATTAACATCTCAAAGAACTATAAAATCTTCTTTTAAGGCACATTGACATACCTTAAGTTCTTTTGTTTGTTCTTTAATGTCTTCAAAGTCAGTACCAACAGGTTTCATGGACTGAAACTTTTGTTCAGTGCCAGTTAACCAAACCAAAAGTTTCTGAAAGAAAATGAAAACTTATGAATTAAAAAAAAAATAAAAAAAGCCCCATTAATCAAATGAGTTTGATGACTGTATACAAATATACAAATTTGGCATAATGTGAAAAGGGGGGGGTAGAAAAATGACATTCAGATGTTATTATTGAAAAAAAAAATCTATATACTTTTAAAGTAAATTATGAAACAAATTTATAATATAATACATGAAATGGTATAAATAAAAATCCCACATAGCTTATCAGTGTTAGAGTCAGAGGTTTATAAACTTAAAATGTTGAAGGATAAAGCTTGAGAAATATACAAATTTTTTTTTTTTAATATGTAGGTACAAAATCTTTCTACAGACTTAATTTTAGATAATTATATTTATTTTTATATCTTTATATTAAAAATATTTTTAACATTAAAGAGCAGGAAAGACATTATTTGTACTTGAGATTTTAAGTAGATTATATATAGCAATATAAATTACAACTATAATTTATTTAAATCAGTGATTCATCTAATTTATTACTACAATATAAAGTGTGAACCACATTTTCTTTCTAAGAGAAAACTATTTACTTAAAAAGAAATTATTATTCATTAAACACAAAATTCTTTTTTAATTTGACGTTTTTCAAATAGTTCATCTAAAATTATACTACAGTTAACAGCATCTAAACTCATGCAGAGACTTTCATATAATATCTTGTAAATTTGAACTCTTATTAAATATTGATTATTTATCAATGTATTTTATAAAATAAATCTTTCTGAATATAGCTTTTATCTACTAATAAGCTACACAATTTTATTAATAGAATCAAAAAAATTTTCTACAGGTCAGCAGAGGATTAAAAGAAGAACTAAGTAATAATCAGATTAAATTTTAAAAAAGATTTTAAAATCCAATGTGTAAATTCCCTGTAGATATTTTTATTCGGATATTTCATTTCTGTAATAATTTTGACAATCATGTTCTTTCCTGTTTATGTAAATAAAATCTGAAAATGTCTCACACCAAAAGGAAATCTTGACAGGTAATTAATTTCTAAGCAATGCACAATTGATTAAATTGTAGAAAATTTACCATGAGTTCATCCTGGAAATTAACGGCTTTATGGAGAGCATCTTCCAGTGTCCTTGATCTTTTCATGTATTCATTGTTTATGTTGGCCATACTTGTATCAAGATCATCAATATTCTTCTGAACTTCTGGCTTGTCTGGTTCCCCACATAGATTGACCAATTGTTCACCTGTCTGGTGGACATCTTCCAAATCTGCTTGAGATGCTTGGATATCTTCTTTGATTGTCTAATTAAATGACAAAATAATTACAAACTAAAACCTTTCAAAGCATCTTGCAAGAAAATATTTTATTTTCAAAAGTAAACCACATTCTTATAAACAGCTTCAATATTAATAAATTCAAATAAGGAGGAAGCAATGCAAAATTTGATTACAAAAATAATGGGCTTACGCAAACATCCTGTTTAATAGGTAATAATAAATAACTGACAAATAAATACTTCAAAAATATCAATTAAAAAAAGTAACAATTAAAAGGATAAATATAAAAAATTGACATTTTATAATCTTAAAATCTTATGTTAGAAATTTTTATGAAAAATTATCAATACAAAATAAAAAAAAATTATCAATAGCAAATTACTGAAAATGGGGAGAGAGAAATAACTTGGGTTTTTTTTATTTTTAATACAATTTGTTAATTCAAGTAAATGAAATATATACCTCAAGCTCTTCTTGTTGTTCACGAATAATGGAAGGTTCTAGAGCTGGGGGTTCTTGATTAGATATACTGTCTTGGAGATCTTTTAATGTAGTCATTAAACTATTTAGATCTTCCCAGAATTTTTCAGACACTTCAACTGTTTCAGTTAGAGCCTTGCTTCTCTCTTCTGTCATACACTTAATGTTGTCGTAGAGATGAATGAGTTCATCTAACTTTTGTTTCACATCTGTCAAATGAAAACAAAATTCAGTATTAAAAAAAATTAGGAGAGGAGGATTTTGCAGGAAATGACTAATATTTTTAAAAAAGATAAAAAATACCAATCAATAAGTGTTACAAAGTAAAAAGCGCTTTCAGTGAATTTAATATTACTGGGAGAAATAAGCAAGGGTTGCTTCCCCCACCTTCCCAGTCAATACAGAAATCCTATTTATATACACTAGTTTTTAAATATTTTTTTTTTAAACATTAAAATCTAAAACAGGTTGAGATTAAAATAGGATTAAAAATTAAAACAGGTATAAAATGTACCAAACCAATTCTTTTTTATTATTATTCCATTATCAACAGCCATTGGAAAAGTTTTCTGAAAATTTGTAGATACTTCAAAATAAAATTAAAAAGTAATCTAATTTTCACTTGCAGACATGATTCTCTTAAAGGTAAGAGCAAAATTTGGTAAGAGCAAAATTTGACAAGGATATTTATTAAAATAGAATTACTCATTTTAAGTTGACAGGGAGAAGATTAAAAATATAATCAGTAAGGTTATTTTTTTTACTAAATGGAAGAGTCTAAATGTTGCTGATAACAGTACATTTATTTTTGAAAGAATAAGTATCAGTAAATAAAATAGTTTTAACATTTATCTTGACAAGTTAATAAATTCATTTTATATATATATATATATATATATATATATAGCTTGGGATTTATAAGAATGGTTTGGAATGGTTTTATTTAGTCTGAGCTTCTAGGTTAATGTTAATAGCTTGTGTCTGAATCTACATTATTTACCCCTCGTACTCTGAGATGATCATGTCTAATTTGCAACTTCATGGCATACATAATTCTTTTGAATAAAATATCACTGGGAATAATTCAAAAGTCAGTATCTTCCATGCTTTGGACTGTTTAAAAAAAAAAAAAAAAACTTTACTTTCTTATATTTTTTTTTCTGGCTAAAAATATAATTTCTTTTAACTTTTAAACTATCAAAAACATGTAAGAATTTACCAACCTCATTACAAATTTTATGCTATTAATTAAATGGGATATGCAAAAAAAAAAACTTTATAATAAAATTTGCTTATTTATAGCATGAAGAAATAGAGACATGCTGAAAAATAATGAAAAAAAAAAAATTTTTTTTTTTTTAAATTTTTTTTTTTAAATTATTACTTAATATTTTAACACTTTGAACCCTGACAAGTATGGATCTCCCACCCTAGGCAGTATATCAGCTGTTTATATGTTCAAAGAGTTAAATTTATCAATATTCTTTTTGATTATGGTTGATCAAAACTGGTGTCCACTTCAGTTGATTTACCCCCACCCCACACAAGGTTTCAACACTAATTTTTCTAAACTGTCTTTTTTGTACTATATTTAAGAAATAATTTACTTAACACTTATTATCAGAAATTCTTGCAGGATTTCATTTGAAAGAACAGGCAAGTATTTCAGAGAAACACACTATACTTCCAAAAGGATTCAATGTCCGAGTGGCATTATCTGTTCTGTTAACAATCTATTCATGAAATAATGGATGTTATTGACACCGACTTATTCCAATAATATTGTTTAGAGGAAAAAAAAAACAAACTTAAATTCCCCTTGGCCTGGAAGGGGTCTCGAGCCTTATTTAGCAACCTTCCTAGAAATGGTGTCTCAATAAAACAATTGCCCAAACTTGTGCTGTAAACAGGTTAATAGGAGTAGATAGGTTCACCTGGTCAGTACTCCTTCCATGTTTATTGAAAGAAAGAGGTTTACATATATATAAGTAGATAACACCTAATGAGCCAGATGAACCTACCTAAGTTTCACCTAAACGAATCGTCAGGGAAAGCTGGCTAAATAGGAGATGAAAACACAACATATAAGAAAGAAATTAAGACAATCTACATGACCATGAAAAGAGATACCAAACACAAGGAAGGGGAGTTAACTTTATTACAGAAAAAATTCTGAAGTTCTGTAATAAAGTTGTTAACTCCCCTTTCTTGTGTTCGGTATCTCCTTTCATGGTCATGTGGGTTGTCTTAATTTCCTTCTTACATGTCGTTTTTTTCATCTCCTATTTAGCCAGCTTTCCTTGACGATCTGTTTAGGTGAAACCTAGGTAGATTCATCTAGCTCATTAGGTGTTATCTACTTATTTGCTCTACCTCTGTATTGAGCGCTTTCTGTTAGATGATTACTTGTATTGGGGTTTTTTCTTTGGGCTTCATGCTGATCTCAGTCCGAACACTTTTGACTGATGTTCATGTACTAAGCTTTTTTTTTTTATAATCATTTTTTCCTTCCGTCAAAAGTTTTCGAGGAAGGTTTTTGACACAAATATAATTATAATCTTGATTTATATATATATATATATATATAAATAAATAAAAGAGTGAGAGAGGTTTGTTCTCTATTTAGGATATGGTTTACTGGTTCTTTTTTACATGACCATAATGATTTAACTGTCTTAATGTTTTGGTGATTTGATTGATCAGGGGGCTATGACTTGTCATTATGAGGGTACCAGGCTAGCTGACATGAAGTGGCAAGATTAAATCAATTGCTAAGTCTGCAGCTAAGAAAGTTGTTTCACTGTGTCATGCTAGACAGTTTTTCACAACAATATCTACCTTACATAATTATGTTTACCATTTATCCTTGCTTTGAATATTGCTACCACATCTGGGTTGGTGATCATGCTGTATATTTCACGATTCTTGATAGAATCGAAAGAAAATCTGCAATTTTTTGGTCTTGACCTGACATCTCAGCTTTAGTTCTTTTCCCACCATGATAAGGTAGCTTCCTTGTGTCTTTAGTATAAATACATTCATGGTAATTGTTCTGATTAACTTTCCTCTATGGTACCTAGATTTTATGAATTTAAACGTAGTACTAGTTTGGCAGCAAGGTCTAATCAATTTACTGTTGAAATTGCAAGATGTAACCATAAGTTTTAAGCTAATAGTTTCTTCTACTGCACTCCTCACTTGTGGAACTCTTCCAGATTCTTGCTTTCCAGTTAACTTTGATCTTCAAAAACTTAAATGCAATGTCAATCATTATCTTCTGTCTTAATTCTTATATTGTCCTCTCCTTAATTTTTAATTTTCTCAGTAACTTCTTGTGTCTTAGAGGCTTTATTGTCTTGCTTGCATTGAAAAAAAAAAAAGTGACTAAACTTACCATTCACAGCTTCATCTTCAGTATCACCTGCTTGACTGATCAACTCCTGAGCTGTAAACTTCACAGAATTTAAAGCTGTCAGTCTCAATTCCATATCTTCTATCAAGTGCTACAAACAAAAATTAAACCAATAATTAATTTTAAAGTTTTATATAATAACCTCTTAAGATCAATAATAGCAGTTTTTTTTAAGTGGTTTTATTTGACAAAAATTTGTTCGAAATTTTTTTTTTCTTTTTTTTTTTTTTTACATAAAATGAAAATTGATAATATACTCTATTTAATTTGATCACTAAAATTTATGAGGTTCTTTACATATTACAATATAGAGATACACTCCATAAATTTTTTTTTTTAATTCATTGTAATTATAGCAAATGAATTGTTGCTTCGGGATGTGATTAATGTAGAAACAATAAAATAGAAAATAATAGTAGTAAAAGAAATAATTTAGGCAACATTAAAGAGAGACTATCAAAGGATTCCCCCTCAAAAAAGTGATTCAAACATTCAGTTTCTTTAATCCTTAACTGAATTTTTCCTTTAAAATATTTGTTTGCACTATTTGTGGTAACTTTCCAATTACATTTTAAATGTCATTAAAAAAAACAATATTACAGAATAAAAAAAAGTATGAAGAAAGTGTGTAGGTGAGAGAGAGGAAGAAAGTGTGTAGGTGAGAGAGAGGAAGAAAGTGTGTAGGTGAGAGAGAGGAAGAAAGTGTGTAGGTGAGAGAGAGGAAGAAAGTGTGTAGGTGAGAGAGAGGAAGAAAGTGTGTAGGTGAGAGAGAGGAAGAAAGTGTGTAGGTGAGAGAGAGGAAGAAAGTGTGTAGGTGAGAGAGAGGAAGAAAGTGTGTAGGTGAGAGAGAGGAAGAAAGTGTGTAGGTGAGAGAGAGGAAGAAAGTGTGTAGGTGAGAGAGAGGAAGAAAGGTGTGTAGGTGAGAGAGAGGAAGAAAGTGTGTAAAGGTGATGAGAGAGGAAGAAAGTGTGTAGGTGAGAGAGAGGAAGAAAGTGTGTAGGTGAGAGAGAGGAAGAAAGTGTGTAGGTGAGAGAGAGGAAGAAAGTGTGGTGAGAGAGAGGAAGAAAGGTGTAGGTGAGAGAGGAAGAAAGTGTGTAGGTGAGAGAGAGGAAGAAAGTGTGTAGGTGAGAGAGAGGAAGAAATGAAATCTTATTCTAAATGAAAACATAGGAAGACTATTTTTTTTTTGATGATTAAAAAACTGTGCATCCAAAATGACTAATAATTTTTTTTTTTAAATAAAATTAAGATTTTTTTTTCCTACATCTTCACAAGCTGATACTTATCAGATAAAACAAAACAAAAAAAACTTTACATTTTTATTAATTTTAATTTTCTTAGATTTGGTGGTGAGAAGTAATCTGCTGAATCACTGGTCTAGTGAGGAAGTGTTTGCATTTTAAAGAAAAAACAAAAATATTTTTTTTTTCTTTACCGTGTTTTCTGATATTTGCTCCTTCAGTTTGTCTGGATGGGCAGATATAGGTTCTACATGTTGAATCTGTTCGGCTGTAGTAGCTAAACAATCCAACATATCTTCTAACTTGTCTGTGAACTGAAAATAGGCAAAGGTTAATACATCATAAATACAAACATTAAAAAAGCCTGTCAAGTGTGACAAGGAAAAGTAAAACAAAATTATTTAGGTTTTCATTTGAAGTTTAAACAGTCTGAAGCAGAAGAATTTGCAAGTTCTCAATAAGTTTGTGGCAATAAAATGAGCATCAAATTTATTAATGTAAAAGTTATAAAATTAGCAAAAGAGTTCAAAAGGAGATTTGATTTGTAAACTAAGACTGACAATAATTGAATAGATGTCATAGAATTATTTCCTTGTAATTTTAAAACAAAAAAGTCAGCATAAAAAAAAGTTAAATTATAGAAAAAATATATCCACAGTGAAAATAATTACAATTTTGCTGATTTTACATATTTTATTTTAGTGTTATGGCAAAATTTAGTTTGACCTGATAAAAGCATTGACCTTTTCAACTTATTTTTCTTTTTTCAAAATAAAAAATAACAAGTAATTCTAACATTTATTAACATGACAACTAAGAAATGTTTCTGTTTCACCCAAAGCCATATCGTTTGTGCAATGACTTAAAAGGTTAAGAAAATAAATAATCACCTACTCATTATTGTTTCACAGTCCTTTCTTACAAAAAGCTGACGGTAGCAATTTTTTTTTTTTTTATTCACAAGTTCCTCTTGAGAATCTTGATTTTTAGTGAACCATATTAAACTCAAGTCAAATCAGTAATTGCACACTTAATGTTAAAAACAAATAGAATTTTTTAAACTAATTTTTATGGAACAAATAATTTAAATTTGAAGTTTTGGAAAATTATGAGTACAATCAATTTAACATTAACAGGTTCTGATACAATAGATTTAAAACAGAATTGTGTGGATGGTAGAAACTAAAATATTCAATAAAGCCTAATTTTTTACAGGAAAAATTAAAAGATTTAACAAATGAGCTAGTTTGAGGCTTGGGTTAAACTACACTGAAGGAAACACGCACACAATTTTTTAACAAGTCAAACCTGTTAAAAAAAATGAATTCTTAAAATATGGACTCTTCCATTTTAAGGGAGATTCCATATTACATAACTAAAAATTCTTTCCTGCATTTACAAAAATAAAATAAAAAGATTTTATTCAAAACTAAAAATTTTGAATGCAGTTTAAACAATTCTTCTAGCTTTGTTAGAAACAGATTTTTTCACTTCAAAACTTTAGGGATAATTTTTCTTTTAAATAAATTATCTGTTAATTTATTTTAAAATGATTTGTAATCCTAGCCTTTAAACTAACAAAATATATTCTGAATGTGTTTCTTTAAAGAAGATATACCATCCCACCTCCAACTAAAAACCAAGACATATGTCTCCTTTTCATTTTTTTTAAATCATATCACCCCGAGCAAGGCGGTAACGCCACTGATGTGCCGGGGGCTACGTAAGAGTGAAAAGATTAGAAGAGAGAAAGCCGGAAACCACACCCTAAACAGGGAACAAGGGATGAGCCTCTACACCTGTTCAATAGATGTGGGTGGAGTGTGAACTGGGCGATAGTTTAGTCTATCTACTCCAATTATTAATTCAGGGTAGTATACAATAAGGTCATGGAAGAGATGAGACAAAAAAAAAAAAAAAAGTTTCTCATTTTCTGCTTTTGGTTTGTTTACAATTAGTGATTGTATTTGGTAGATCACAGGAAAAATCTGATATGTCTTGATATTCAGTCTAATGTTAAACAGTCATTCTTACCAGAGGAGTTATGAAGAACATCCATTTTCTTTGCATTTATTTTTTTTTTTTCAAACATGACCAATAAATTTTAAAAAATATATTAAAAATGATTACTTTCTATAAACAGTCATCAAAAAATATTAAAATAAAGATAAATCAATAATTTGATGGCATATAAGACACCCACTTCACATTTTTGCAGTGAATATTAAAAGAAAAAATTAGAGCAGTTATAAATATACACAAATTTCAACTTTGTATACAAAACAAGGGATTTTTTTTAGCCATTGCTTGTAAAAACTGTGGATCTTTTATACTGTCAAATACAATATCTATTATATGGCTCAGAAACTATAAAATGAACCTGACTATAATTATCATGTAAATTAGAAAACTTACTTCAGCTGATTGCTGTAGAGCCTCTTCTATGGAATTGGACCGTTCTCTCACAGCATTACGGATTTCTTCAACATGTTTGTTATCTTCATCTAACATTTCTTGCATTCGCTCAGAATCATCATCTCCACACAGACTAACCAAAGCAGCTCCAGTTTTGTTTAGTTTTTCAATCAATGGTTTATGATCAATCACATCTTGTCGAAGGACCTAGATAAGACATAAAACAACAAGGCTGTCATAATTTAACCACAAACATTCAATATTTTGCCCACAGTAACTAAAAAATCATCACAAAAAAATAAAAAAATAAGCTTTAACCTATATAATATCTTAAAGATTCAATCTATACACAACAATTTAGTAATTAGGTTTTGGAGAGAGAAGATCAAGAAAAAAAATATAAATTTAGTATGAATATAGATTTTTACCAAATAAAAAATAAAATCAGTATCCTAAAATATTTATGAGGAAGAGTTTGAGTTTTGTTGAACTGCATATCAACACCTCTGTGGGTTATTTAATGCCAAAAAGGTGGAGTTTCAAGGTATTTTTTTTTAATGTTCAGTTATAGTGAGAAGGTTGGTTTAGTCAGATTTTAATGAAAATATTTAGTCATACCCAGGACCATTATGAACAACCAAGCTTACTTTTGCTCTTTCCTGTTGCCGTTTCAACTGTTCTGCATTGATTGGAATGACTTCTAGTTCAGCCAAAGTGGGTTCAAGTTCTTCAAACCAAGCCTGCAGCTGATTGTGAGTGTCATGAAAATGTTTGGCTAGAGGCAGTGCTTGTTCAAGCTGACTTAGCCGGTCTGTACTGATTTTCATTACTGCATCCATTTGAAGTTTGAGAGTGTCCATCTTTTCTCTGATCACTGGTTCTTCATCAAGACTGTTTTCTCGTAAAAGCTTTTTAGCAGCAGCTAAAACATCGCGCACCTTGTTTTTACGATTTCCGACTTCATTACTTAGAATCTAGACAAAAGAAAAAGAAAAAAAAATGACAATTTTCGACTAAGTATTTAATAGGGGCAACAAAAAAATTTGTACTTAATCAGAACAAGTTGAAATTTCTGAGACATAATGAGGAAAGAGTGCCTAGAGAATTTAACACTTACTAGACAAATTGAAAACAAGAGAAGCAGAGTAATGTATTTATGTGAAGAAATGACAGAACAGGGACAAAAGATAGCAAAGAATAGAATGTTACTTAGAACAACAAAAGACTAGAAGTTAAGGAGAGCCATGACAGTCTGAAAGGACTTGGTACATAAAAAATTTGGTTGAAAAATATTTTTGTTAATCATTTAAAAAGTATATTAAGTAGAAAATTGACAATAAGTCATATTGTAGGGTAAAGACAAAGAAAAATCCTTACACTTAGTTTATCAAATGTATGACACAGGAGACCATTTTGAGATGAATATAAAATATTTTGTATTTTCAAATTTGAAGTTTATTAAATTAAGTTTGAAATATTGTTTAGCAAATTAAATCAAAAAATATTTCCAGTTTTGTTTAAAACAATCTTAGGTAATAGGACTTCTTTTAACTACCTAGGCAAAATTTTCTTGGTACAAAAAGGATTTTATATCATAAAATTTAAGAACTTTTACATAAATGAAGCTCAATAAAAATTAACCACTTTTTGTCAACATTTAATTAGTTTTAGCCATCAAATATGGAACTGACTACACAATTAGTAAAAGTAAAAAAATAAAATAATTCCTTTCATTTGTTTATTTTGAGCCTAAATAGAAAGATTTAGAATCATTTAACAGTATGTTTAGTTTATTATCAATTTCTAAAAACTTCTGTTTTTCAAAAATGTTTTATTTATTAAAAATAAACATATTAAGGCATTCAACAACAAGCACCAATCAGAGAGCAATAATACTTTATAGTTTCATGTATTTATTGTACTATTGCTTATTGCCAAATTTATTTTTTGGGTACTATTGCTTATTGCCAAATTTATTTTTTGGGTACTATTGCTTATTGCCAAATTTATTTTTTGGGTACTATTGCTTATTGCCAAATTTATTTTTTGGGTACTATTGCTTATTGCCAAATTTATTTTTTGGGTACTATTGCTTATTGCCAAATTTATTTTTTGGGTACTATTGCTTATTGCCAAATTTATTTTTTGGGTACTATTGCTTATTGCCAAATCAAAGACAACAATGTAAAAGGAGATTACAAATACATGCCAGGGAAAATGAAACAGCAAAAAAAAAAGAAGTAATATAAATTTGGGCTACTCACCCTCTGTTCATCCAGTTGGCCCTGAATTTTTTCAGATTCACAGCTAACTGGATCAGCCCAAGTCATTTGTTGCTCAGTGTCACCAAACCATCCAAGTAAATCATCAATTTCATTCAACACCTAAAAAGAAATTTAAAAATTGATTAATCTTTTGTTTTTAACATTTTATTAACCCTTTGTGAATTATTTAATGCCAAAACATTTTAAATTATAAAAACTTTTCTTTTTTTATGAGTGAATATTGCAATAGCAATTTTTTTTTAAGAATAATGATTTCGTTCATCTATTAAACCTATAACTGGGAAGAGGAGGAGCTAGATTTATACCTTTCCCAAAGAAATTTGCACAAAAGTGAATATAATGAACCCAAATGGAATTCAAACTCCACTCTGAAATTTATTTTGACTCCTTTCTATAAAAAGTGTATCCATATCAAAATTAAATCTCAATCTAATAGCAATTTGTAGCGTAGGGAGCTGGTTAATGTTTCTTTGATTCGCCCTTGTGTCAGACATAACCAAACTCCCTACATCTTACAAGCTTTATGCAGAATTATCATCATCAGAATTATCAGAAGGTTGGTTGTTGGCAGGATGAAATATGTGGAATTGTGTGGAATAGTGTAAGAATAAAATATACATTTTCATGTCCAAATAATTTAAAAGGAGGAGTAACAAGAATTCGTAGAAATTAATGTTCAATGAGAAAGTTAAGGGTATCAAGAGTTCGTACAAAATGTTCGTAGTAGTAATTGTTCAAAGAGATAAGGAGAAGGAGAAAGAGGACAATGTCCGAGTCGCTTGAAGATGAATTTACATTTTAGATATTTCGTCTCATGGCTCCCATCTGACTCTCTGTCTGACTGATGTTGATGAAGTCCTTTTATTGTAATCTAGATTTTTTGCACTTACTCGAAGTCCTTTTTGCAAGTCGCTCCCAATTCGTCAAAAATCATTTTAACACCTACTTGCAAATTCTGAGTTCAACTTTTTCTTTAAGCACATGGTCAATCCTTTTTCTATTTGGGAAAACCAGGATTTCACACATTGTGAATTTTTGTAATAGTGGAGGAGAAGGTTGATTTTAATTATGGCTACAAATTTATGATAATCCAAGTATTTATTGCTGATAACTGGCAGGCTCCCAATGAACTATAGACAAAAACATGATGCTAAATGAAGTTGCTGCAGTTTCAGCATCAAATAGATTGAACCGAGCTGACACTACCTTGGTATTGTCTTTCTCCTTATGAGCAAAACAGGAGAGAAATATATAATTACACAATGGTATTTAGTATAATACAATGGATTGTAATATTTTGCAATTTTGAATCATCATTCTAGTAGTCAAAAGCAATGTTCGACACAATTTTATTCTTTAAAAACTAAAAAAAAGTAAAATATTGAGAAAGACAAGAGGTCCCTCCTAAAAAACTACCTACCTCAAGTGATTTTTGCCTGGAAAGCCTGAATTTTTCTGCTCTTTGAATTATTTGGTCGCTAATTGCTTCAAAACGATTGTTGTCTTTGCTGATGACTTCTTCAACACGTGGACGAGCATCTTCAGGAAGTAAATCACCAAGTTTATTGCCTTGTGTACTGATCACTTTAAGCAATGGTTGTGTTTCGGCCAGCTGCTGTTCAAGTTTCTGAACAAAAAGAAAATGTTTTATATTATAATAATAATTTCTAAGATAATTTATCTTTATAATATAAACACATCAGTTATTTCAGAAATAAAAGTTTATACTTGTAATTGTACGGAACCAACATGGCCCATTTTGTATCTCAAATTACCCCACTGCTGAAGTTTTCATTTGAAGTCAAAATAGACCATGGGGAGAGCTGAGCTACATTTACTAATTAGAGAGGTACTTTTTCTGGCTACAATAAGTAATCTGTTTAAAAAAAAAAGAAAAAAGAAAAGGGGCCTTCAGATACTAGTTGGTGCAATAGATTAATCAGAAGGCTTGTATGAAGCACAAATTCTTCAATTTTAATTGGATATAGATTAAAAACATATTTTAACATTATTTGAACTCTTGGGTAAGTAAGTTAGAAGGCAAAATTATTTGGGTAAGCTAACTTTATGAAAAAAAAAAAAGATAATTTTCATTCAGTTTTTCAGGGTTTTTTTGTAACTTAAATTATTGCAAAAGATTTTGACTTAAATGTATTATTCTGAATGGACAAATAAGTAAAAGCTAAAGATGAAATAACCATTTGATAAAGAAGCTAATCCATGCCAAAATTTTCTCTAACTTTTAAAGCATAGGCACGTGTTTCAAGGTAAATGTTAGCCATTCCATCATCTGAGTGCATGCTTCTCAAAGCCAGAAAGACTTCTTGGTATTTTTCTTTCAAATTCTGCTATAATTATCTTCATAATGTAACTGAGGTAATTTAACTGTAAGGAGTGCTGATTGATTTAGATATTGAGAATTCCCAGACAACACTCAGAAGGATAAAAGAAACAAATCTAAATAAATCTCTTCCGTTCTCTGTACCAGAAAAAAAAACCCCACTCAGCTCCGCGATGTCTGTATGATCTCACACAATCCCAGCTTGTCATTCGTTTTTTTTTTTTTTTTTAATTGTCTCCCTGTCAACCGTTGAAAATTTCTAATACCAGCAAAATCTAGTATTTGCAAGAATATAACATTCTTAAATATTCGACCTATTAGCATTCATTTTATTTGTTTTATTTTTCTTCAGATCTCTAACCACATACCCCGCCCCTAATATTATCTGATGATTTCTGTTTATATTTCATGATCTTTTGACCGGTAGGGTCGTCTCTTCATGGAATTTCTATACCTGTTCATCATCAGCTTCATCCCGCAGGCTGATCCTCATCAATCAAAGTGCATCTCACTGTTCTAATGTATAAAATGTGTTGAGACACTGACACATTATTGACTGATTGAATCTCTACACCTTTCCCACCATTGAGTCATTCATCAGGTGGCTTAACTCAAACCTCCTCTATAATTTGGACCATGGCAGTTACATCCCCTTCCTCACTCCTTTGGATGCCTCCACTCCTAGCTAAAGAAGGACATCTGTAGAACTGTCTCTTTTGCTTATTTGCCTTATGAACAGTCATTTTATTTGTTTTTTTTTAATTCAGTTCTCCAACCACACACCTTACATACATTTAAAAACTAAACTTAAATACTGAACTCATAAGACTACATTTTTACAAGCTAATTTTAATGCACTCATTAAAACTGTTCAGTTATTTTTCTTTGAAATTGTCATTCTAAAAAAACAATCTTTCAGTTACAAAGAAAGTATTATAAAACAAGCAGTAATATTTGAACAAAAGGAACTTAATTGTTGCTGTCTTATTACAAATGCATTTATTGAAAATGTTTATTGCTTACATTATTTTTAAGTCATAAAATTATTTGGAGGATGTTTTGTTTTCTTTATAACCAAGGATTCACTCCTGTTTTAACTTTGTTTAAACAGGATGATAGGTAACCAACAAACTAGGGATCAGTAAAAAGTAACAATTTCTATAACAATGCATTCACTGAAATGTTCTTAAAAGCAACCAAAGTGATAGCAGTAAAATCATTAGTATTCAATTTTGAAACTTGAGAAAATAATTGAAAGATACCTTTATATGACTTTCTGCCTCTAAGCCAGCAAGTTCTTTGGGTCGTAATTCAGGTTCAACATTTGCCAACCACTCCATGAATTTGGTATGGGCTTCATTGAACTGTTTGGCCAACGGAATGGCTTCTTCTAGTTGCTGAGTCATACCTGTTACAGATTTCTTGATATTGTTAAATTTTGATGCAGCTTCATCAACTCGTCTCTTTATATTTGAAGCTTCTTCTTCTACAAAAGACAGGGAGGGGGGGGTAAAAGATTTTAATATTGCTAATATCTTTGTACAGAGGAAACAATCATTTTTATGTCTCTTAAATAACAATATGACAGTGAAGTAAATATTAAATTTAAAAAAAAAAAAATAAAACTTAGAGATTCTATAAAAAAAACATAAAAATAAAGGGAAAAAAAAAAAGCAAAAACCGTACGATTTAGGGAAAACTATTTGTGACTTAAAGAATGAAAAGTAGTAAGCATCATTTATTTGTTAGTAAAAACAATTAGAAATTCTACCTTTTATGTAAATAAATTCCACACAAAAAAAAAAAAAAAAAAAAGAAAAAAAAGATTACTTTTCATATATTTGTATAAATAGAGTTTCTAATGTTGATTGTTAGGAAAGAATTATTTTAGAAATTCATTTTAATAATTGTCAAAGATTTAATAAATGTACAAATAAAATTGTATAGATTTTAACTACTTTTAACAATTTTTGCAGAAACTTGTCAAGGTTTTGAAATTTCTTTTTTCTCCTATATAATAGATGAGCTTTGTAATCTTGGAATTTGGTTGATTTTGTTTGTAGCATATCAACGTATATGGCTTATTTAATGCTGAAATTTAAATATTTTGAGCACAATTTTTTTTTATATATAATAATGGTTTTAGTGATACAGTTCTTACTAACAAACCCATAGCAGGGGAAGGTGGATTCATACCTTTTCCAAGTATATTTACATTTAAGTGAATATAATGAACCCAACAGGAATTGAAATGCAACTCTTTGATTAACAATCCTGAGCCATTATCTATTACACCACCCAATATTCCCAAGCAGTCGGGCATCTAGGTAGTGACCAGGCTTGACATTGTTTACCTGGTGATCTTATGGGAACTGCTGTTTCAATGTGATGTAGCAGTAAGCCTTGAGCACTAAAAGCTATTTCTTTCACTAGATTATTCTGACAAGTAAAGTAACTTTCCAACACACATATCATAATAATTCTGATTGTTAGTTACTTAGTTCTTCCATCCGTTACAGTTACTCTCTACACGAGCTTTTCCTTTCCCTCTATCTTTTTATAATCTATAAATGCTACTCTCCTCAGCCTTTCTCTCACCTTTGCCAAACGGAAGGGTAGTAAAGAATGAGAGAGTAGGAGGAGAGAGCCTATAGTATTACTGTATCAGTAGCAGCAATTGTGTGTGTGTATGTGTTTGCGCACTGTACAATATAGTAAAAATAGGTAGGTTTGTTGTCATATCCTGCGACTTAATAATGAAATTTCTGGCCGCTACACCCTTGGCCATTACTCAGTTGGTCTTTTCTGTTTACAATGGACACAGGAGCCATGATTTTTCAGTAATAAAAAAAACAAAACAAAAAAAAAACATTTTCTCTTTCAAAATCTCTCACAAAATAGTATCTTGGTTACGATCTGTGCATACACTGCTTAATATAAGATTACAGTAAAGTAGCTTCCATGGACATTAATTTTATAGTTATTTAATAAAATTACTGTGTTATTATTTTATTAACCAATACCATTATGTTTGAAGACGTTACTATCATTTGTAGTATGACAAAGTAAAATTTTTCCAGGAAATCATAATTATCCTTCTGTGGAAATTTCACAGGTTCCGCCAGTGCATATAGTTACCTGAACAATATGATTGTAACTCTTTGGCCTTGTTTGAAAGTTCTTCAACATTTTTTTCTTGTTTTGCAATTTCTTCATTAAGTGCCTACAATGAAAAAATCAATATAATAATAAAAAATCAATATAGTATTAAAACAAAAAAGAAAAGAAAAAACTAACTCAACACTATGTTTATTGAATGTTTCCTTCCAAGATTATTTTTAAAATAAATTACCTTTAGAACAGCAGTAGATCTTTCCATGCTGTCCACATCTTGTGCATTGGTTTTAATGGAAGACATTTTATTCTCCTCAGAATCTAACCATGCCAAGAGAGGATCATAATAATCCTGAAAATCTTTGGCTACACCAGTGATTTTTTCTAGCAATTCCATCCGTTTGTTGCTTGAAGATACCAAGTTATCCCATCTAGCCTGCAACTCTGCAACCTGTTTTTCAATTTCCTTTTGTTCTTTGGGAATCAAGGAACTCTTTAGTTTTTTACCGGATTCTTCAACAGATTCAACTCCTGCTTTTCTATCATCCAAAAGTTTCTTAAGGAACTGAAATTTAAATAAAATCATTATTTCATTAGATAAATCAACTCTTGACATTATTGTGAAGTGGTTAGCTCAGATTACAACGTTAAATATTTGTCATTTTTTTTTAAGAATCAAACCAAATTTTAATCAAAAAATTTCTATTTACTATTTGATTGTGTTTCTATTAATTTGTGGTACTTAGAAGATAAGACAGGTTTATAGAAAGTGGTTATGAAGTGTCATTACTGTACAAAACTCATCACGATGACATCTGATCATTCAACCTAATTTTTGGACCTGTAAAAGTCAGATCTGAATCTGCATATAATTTTAAAATATACTCAGCATAATCAATTAACAACTTAATTCTTAAGCATTCAACTCACCCAAACCTGATCCATAAATACTGGATCTCAATGTTCAACCAGCTATAACTCACACCATGTATACTCTACCATAATATATATGTCAACTTCATAGCAAATAACACAGGATATCACAGAAACAGTGAGACTTTGAGAGCTGCTATACACATGACAGGTTGAATGTTAAATCATTAAAGCTATTAAAAATAATAAAATTTAAGTAAAATTTAACTTTTTAAAAAATATAACAAATGTCAGTTTAAGAATTACTTAGCATGTAATAGCCGAATAAAACAATTTCTTTACACAGTCATTTATGAAAATAGGACAGTTGCATATCAGAGAATTGTGTGCCAGGTTCCCTAAATAATTGTATACCTCAGATAATTTTTTTTTGAAGTTTTTAAAGACAATTATAAATTTTGAAACAAAAAGGCATTGGACATTTTTAAAAAAGGAATAAAATAAAGGAAAAAAAAAAAAAAAGTTTATTTTTGTTATAAATGCTATGGACAAATTAACAATATTTCAAAAATTGAAAATTATTGTAGTTTCACAAATTAATCAAAAGTTATGAATATTGTGAGCTATTCTTATCTAGTCTTCAGGAGTATACTTATCTAATAGCACCATGATTCTCTTAGTTGCAGTTTTATTTTTGATAACAGAGTTGTAATGTGAACGATCTTTTTGCTTTTTTTAGAATAATTAAAAAGTTGGTTTGCATTTAGCAACTTTTAATATGGTAACTTCGAAAAAATTACTAGAGATACGCAATTACCCAGAGACACAATATATACAGGTTATATAATAACACATATCATTTGCTTTTAGAGAGTAAAAAATTAAAAACTTTCGTACCAGATGCTGCCTGTTATTTCAATTCTTACCTTTTGTTCTTGGAGTTGAGCTTTCACCACCTTATAATCAGCTGATGGTGCTTTCTGGTTAGCAACCATTTCTTCAGTCTCCTTGAGCCAAGTTAGCACAGATTCTAAAGCATCATTGAATTTGCCAGACTGTAATAAAGCATCATCTAAAGAGCGCTCTCTCACTTGAAGCTTAAATAGAAAAAAGAAAATTTATAATTTTTCAAATAAATTCTATTTGCTAAAGATAATATAAAAATTAAATAAAGGGTACTTTATCATAAGAGGAACAACAACAGAAATTAATGACAACATTTTTTAGTTATTTTCAATACAGTTATGTGTCTAGTAGGACAGTCAGAGGTTCAAAATCCTAACTTTTCTTACCATTGGTTTTGGTCTGCATAAATTATAACCAACCACAAAAGTTAAAGATGCCTAAAAGTTTCTAAATAAAGAATTTTAGATTGTTCTGATTAGTTAAGATCACATATTTCAGCCATGAAATAATAAAGCATATCCGACTCATGTGGAAATCAGTCAGTTAAGTGCCATATGTGAATCATGCTTGGGCGATCATGTCTCAAGCCATGACTGACCAAGCAGAAGATTTTCCTGCGGTAGGTTGACAATTCTTTCTGCAGTAGACTGGTTGTAAACCAAGGCTATAGAATCCAATATGACCTGCTATTCAACCCATAGCTGGAGGAAGAAGAAATGGATTCAGCCCTTTCCCAAAGGTATTTGTGTGTAAGTAAATGCAACAAATTCAACCAGAATTTGAACTCTGGCTCCCTAATTTCTCATTTCAAGCTGATAACCATTGTACCACAATGCACATCCATGTATGTGGAAATAGCAGATCTTAAATGAAGTTATAAACTATAATCTCAAATATTGTACTATTAAAAATACTATTCTTTTGTTATGTGGTCAAAAATAGTAAAATATTTAGAAATCTACAAGGGATAAATTTTATAAAAATCAAACTACTATATGTAAAGTAAAAGTTTGATCAGAATATTTTCATTAAAGTCTAATTAACCTATATGATTAAAATTCTTGTACTAACAAGTTTTTCCTATAATTCATGCCAAATATAAGATTAAACTCGTAGAAATAACTCATGCTGTAAAAGGGGTAGGAAACATTAAACTTGATGAAATTGTGGATAGAGTTTGTTTAAAGAAAGAAAATGGCATTTTTTTTATTCAAAATATATTTTCTAACTTTACTTCATATTTAAATATATAGACAAAATTTAGCATATACTGGGTGTCCCAGAAGTCGTGCACCATATACTAATTTCTATTTTTTCTATGTTTCAGATTTGATCTGATATGGGTAAGAAACTAACAGTACAAGAAAGAGTTAAATTGGTTTTTATGTTTGGAAGAGAGGGGGCAACATACCACTCTGTAGCTCAAGAATTCAACTGCAATCATCCTGAGTGAGAAAAACCATTGAGCCATACCACTGTCATTCGATCAAACGCTTCAAAGAAACTAGATCAGTTGATGACCGTGAGAGATGTGGTCGACGAAAGAGTGCAGCTTATGAAAAAAAATCCACCATGGTTCTGGTGAATGTTGCTAGAAGCCCCGTGAAATCAGTAATAAAAATAAGTCAGGAGCTAACAATTAGCAAATCATCAGTACATCGTATTCATAAAACAGAAAGAGAATTGATGCATAGGTTAAGGCAGAGGGCGAACAATAACATGTTATGGTCATGATCAATAAAATTGATCAGTGTAACCCTGATATAAGAGAGTTGTCAGGACTAGACAAAAGTTATCTTATATCCGGGTCTGGTCTATTTTATATACATTACCGTTTGAGCCCACCAGAGAAAATTTCTTATATCCGGGTTTCTCTTATATCAGGGTCTCTGATATCAGGGTTATATTGTATTCATATGTATTTTTATAAAAATCTAAATGGTGCGTGACTTCTAGGACACCCTGTATATTGAGATAAGAAATGACTATAAACATAAATGATACAAGACTGACCTTTTCATTCAGTTCTGACCATTTGTCACCTAGAATTTCTAAGTCAGAATCTAAACCACTGGTACTGACTCCAGGAGGCGCAGACTGAATCAGTTGCTGTACTTCTTGACTTGTATTTTCGACCTCTTTATGTAAAGGTTCAACTGAAGTTTTTATGAATTCCTTCAAAAGAGTAAAAAAAATAAATAAATCCGTTTTATCAACAATGCAATGAATTATCAAATAAACTGATTAAATTTGTACTGTAACTTGTGTCATATATAACTTTCAGTATTTAAATATTTCATATACTTTTCACATGTTAAAATTTATTATTTTATTGCTTTGTTTATAGCAGACAAGCTCAATTTTCTCTATTTTAGGCACTTTTAGAACATCTGCATATCATTTTCAGAATTATTTCTCATGTCAGCTTTCATAATCAGAAGGAGCAAAAATAAGGTCACAGTTCCTTGGTATTTTGATCCTTTTTAACTTATGGATAATTAACTTTTTGGATAATATGCTAGAAAAATTGGATAAATTCAACTGAAAAAAAACAAACTATCAGTATTTGGTCAGCAAAATGTAACAAAACATATTTGAGAATAATTTTAAAATGCAAAAGTGAAAAAAAAACTGTTTTTAATGCTGGAAAATCTGCTAATTTGCAATATATTCATTTACTAAAAGTGAATTTAAAAAGAAAATGTCAAAGTTATTTTACAACATTTTAATATTTCCAAACTGAACTGAAACCAAGAGTCCAAACAATTCCATCAAAATACCTGATAATCCACATGGTGTCTATACAAAATGCCACTTGGTCCTTGTGAAAGTACTGCTGAATGTGCAAGTTGCATATAGACTAAAGCCCAAAATCAAATTTACTGCCATCAGACATTGTGCTAAAAAAAATTAACTAACCAGGCTCTTATTCCTTTTCATTACAACACAAGTGGACCTTATTAAAGTGAAATGCTGTATTTTGTTATATTTGAATAAGAAATAATATCTAATTGGTTAACTTACTCTTAATTGTTCTTGTTGATCTTTGATGGCAGCCAAATTGCCACCAACTGGTTCTTGTGATTGGAGTTTTTCAGAAACAAAATCAATAGAGCCATGAACCTTTCTCAGTATTTCATTTATATTGTTTACTTTGTCTAACATATTACCAGCCTCTTTTTCATAGCAATTAGATCTTTCCAGTAAATTGCCATAACGTTTGGAAAGGCATTCAACCTGAAAGAAAAGAACAATATTCAAATTATGAATTTTCATATTTTATCATTTCAGCATTAGGATAACAGATGAAAAATATCAAGCATATTTTCATTTTAACTAGGCATGTCATAATTACCTGTGGATATCGTTATTTCAACAAAATGCATAATTGACAAAAATTTAAGATAACATCAAAACAAGCTTTAGAATAAAGGAGCTTATCAAATTTATTTAACATTTAAAACAGACTAAAATTAAAACAATAGAAAACGTGTTCAGAAAGATTTCTGAAAATGTAATTTTTGAAAATATTTTACACAATGATGTTGCTTTCATTAAATTTGATTAGATGATTTAGACAAGCAATTCTTATAAGCGATAGCAAATCTTCTACAAATAATAGCCTCTCAATATCACAGCAAATTTTGTGTGATACTCAAACTGTTGATTTTGGGCATCAATGATAAAAGGGATTCACTAAGTGGCATAGAAGTAAAGTACTTACTTGATTCATAAATGTTTTAGCATCAGATATGTAACCTGAAGAAATCATTGATTGGCAATCTGTTTCCAATTTATTTAGCAGTTCTTTCTTTGTTGCCAAATTGTCTTTGAATAACTGTAAAGAAAATAAACATACAAAATTAAATCTTTCGTAAAATCATTTGGTTTTATGCAGTGCACAAAATTCACTTAAAATATTACCAAAGTGTTTAAACGATTATGGTATCACATTAAAAAAGACAGAAAAAAGAAGAGTATTTCTAAATATCTTTGCTAACTGTTGATTCCTTAAAATCTTGCCATTATACCAGAAGATACTAAAATGGTTAGAGAAAAATTGAGATGAACTCCTTTAAAATATAGCTACAATATTTTATTTGAAAACATAGTACATTAAATATTTAAACAAGTATAGTAAACTATGAGTATAATTTTTCAAGAAAAGAAATATTTGAAGATTTATTGATACTAGGCATTTGGATGGTGGCATAATGCGTTGATTGTGATAAGTTTTAATTTATATAGTAAATGCCGGTCCAAAAAGGCACCTCTTTAATAGGTGAATTTGCCTGCAGTATATTGTCATGCCAATTTTATGTAAATAAAAGACAATTCAATAAAGTGGGCATGGGAATATACTGTAGGCAGATTCGCCGGTAAGCACTAACAATTATCTTTTCTGCATTATTAACAATTATTATGA
>JBBBDQ010001608.1:520000-765000 GCA_037127315.1 Ascarosepion bandense
GGAATCTTTTGCCATGTTTCATGCTACTGACAATGTTCTGATTTCTATTGTCAGACTTCTCTTTCACATCTGAAAGTCCACTAGACAGATTTTCTACTAATGAGTTCAAATCTTCAGTGCTACCACCGTTGGACTCAACATCCTTCATCAGTTTTTGTCCTTTGTCCATTAATTCCCTTATACTAACTTCGTGGTCATTGAGTTCTTGCTGCAAAAGCTGTAATCAAAACAAATATAACTTTACTAATAGAATATGACTTCTGACACTTTATAGAGTATATAACCAAACTATTATATATTTTTCATATATCAACAACATAAAAAAAACCTGGAGTGATGTACGACAGTTTCTTTTCAGGCAAACCATAATTGAGGAGTGGTAAATTTGAAACAGATTCAGAAATAATAAACAACTAATTTTAAATTTTAAATTAAATTTTTAAATTTTTCTGAAATATCTATGCTTTGGAATTGTTTGAACTTCTAAATTAAGAATAAAAAGCATTTTCAGCAGAAAGAATATAATAAACTAAAAGCTGAGATGTAGACTCAAGTCTTATCTGTAAATCTTGTGAGAATATATGTACACATTCAATGCAAAAACTTACTATTGACTAGAAATCATAAAAAATTTCATAACTAACCTCCAAGTAACTAAGCGGGGAGGGAGAATAAAAATTAAAATTGAATTCTAACCTGATCTTGGTGTAGTTGTTCCTTAAGGACATCCATGTTAGCAGAAAGTGGATCAAGATTTTGCAATTTGTCAGTAAATGCACTAACCCAGACAAGTTCGTTGTTGCAGTTGGTTTTAAATTTCTGACCCTCTCTTTCTGCTATGTCAAGGCTGTTTCGTCGTGAAACTGATGAAATACATTGTAAGCATTGAATTTATTAAAAATTAAAACAAAATGGAAACAGTGAAGCAACAATAAAAGGAAACTATTTTTTTAAAAATATTTTACAGAGTAAAGTATTGAAAATTTTTTTTTATCAGTGGGTCAATTTCAACTGAATAAAAACTAAGAAAAAAAAAAAGATATTTATTCAAAAGCAAGTATCCAAAAATCACCCTACCGTCTATATATAATTTGTATTTAAATGTGTAGTAGCTACTGTGAATTTAATTCATCTATTTAAGTATTTAGTAGCACTATGCAAAATTAGAGATAAGCATTTCCAAACAAAGAATTTTTAACATTCAAGCCAAATTATGCTTATATTTATCTATTTTTTAATTGGGTTGGCAGATGTTACAAAAAAAAAAAAAAAGTCAGCTTTGAAAAGTGGTTGGTTTAGGATTTAATACTTATTTTCGTTTGTTTATTTGTGACTACTTTTTTTTTTATAGTTCAATTTGTTTCTAATTTTCTCAAAATATATATCTTTTAATTTTAAATTTGTTTCTTCATTCTTTAAAGCAAACCATTCACAGTCTGCATGCGTATGCATAACTAAATGGATACCAAAATATTTGCAGGTTATTGAGTAATTGTATTTTCTATTTTTTTCAGTTCCCTTTAATTTTCTATAGAATTTCACACATGGAATTCCTTCCATTGATGTTTGCTATTTTGTGATGTCAAGTTTGATTTTTTTCTGTTAAATAGTACAGAAATAATCACTAAGGTAAGAAATGTTATTACAAACTAGAAAGACTTATTTGAAAGTAATGTTACAGTTTTCAGGATAGTAATTGCTAAATCTGCAATAACCATAATATAAATATGTACATTGCAATGATTTATACAGCATTAAAGTAAACCAATACAGGTCACAATTATAAGCTTAATTTTTGTGTCAGTCATTTATATAGTGTCACCAATTAACTGTGTCAGTATGTAAAATACCCTTTTCAGTGCAGATGTAAAATATTTTTATATGAAACAATACTTTCTATACTGCATAACAATGAACAAGTTTCCTCTTTTGAATATTAAAAAAAACCAAAAAAAAAACCTTCCTTTCCACAATAAAAAAAAATTTAATGTTCCTTTTCGACATTCTATTAACTCACCAATTTTCTTCTCAGCTTCTTGGAATAACTTTTCAACATTTGAGAGTTTGTTTTTCAATTCAGTTCGAATTGTCATGTCTTTGGTATTGTCACTCAGTTTACGACCAGTTTCTCTTATCTTGTCAAGGTCTGTTTTCAGATCATCAAGTTCAGACTCATAATCCTGAAATAAACAAGTATTGACTTCACTTAGAATAGCTCACAAAAAGAAAAATTTAAATACTTTGTTACTTTAATATTTTATTTTATACACAAAAGCAAAACAAAGGCCAAAATTACAAAAGTTTATCTACCAATTCTAAATCAACAGATCTCCATCAGTAAAAACAAATAACCTGAACTTGAGATATTATTTAGTTATGACAAAAATAAATGAATCTGTAATTTTTAGTTAAGATTTTAGAACTCAGTACAGAAGTAAACAATTGCCTATGAGGAAGAGATAATCCACTTTATTAATTTTGTAGACTTATACAGTTGGTTCCGTATTAAAAAAAATAAAACTTTATAAAATAAGCAAACAGTAAGAATTTTACCTTTAGTTCATCAAGAGACTCCTTTTGTTTGTTAGAACAAACAATAACTGGATTAAGAGTATCAATCTTTTCAATAAAGTTGGTCAGGTTTGGCTGGAGACGACCAAGTACATCCTGGAAACTGGCACTCAAATTAGTCATTGAGGAGAGACTTTCCTGCCTCTCTGTAAGACGACTTTGTAGCTTCTCCCAAGCTTTACTGATAGCATCCATTCGTTGGCTGATATGTACTGAATCCTTGGAAGCTGGTTCACATTTATCAAGCACCGAGTGGCCAGCTTGAATAAATTGTTCATACACTGGCTGTTGGCCATGTAGTTCTTCCTGAAGGACCTGCAAAATTATGTTCAACAAGCAAGGTACTGTAAAAAATAGGTCATTGTTCACCATTATGTTTGCAGTCTAACTGAAGAGAATTTTAATATTGTAATATATCTGAATAATTCTATTTAAAGCAAAGAAACAAAAATCAAATGCACAAAGAGAATTTTGGTGT
Source organism: Ascarosepion bandense (assembly GCA_037127315.1). Classification (NCBI taxonomy): domain Eukaryota; kingdom Metazoa; phylum Mollusca; class Cephalopoda; order Sepiida; family Sepiidae; genus Ascarosepion; species Ascarosepion bandense. The sequence continues at coordinate 523,050 of JBBBDQ010001608.1, forward strand.
GAGTGAAAATGATCTGTGGAAAATAATTCTTCAAATTTTAATATGGACATCTGTGAAAGTAGAGCTATAAATATTATTTGAAGAAAGAAATATGTGAATTCAAGCAAAAATTTTCAAGAGACATTTTGGTAAAAGTTGAAAAGAATAAAAACATAAGTTTCAAAAACAGATGCTAATTAATTGGAAAACAATTTAGTAAAGAAATGTATAGTATGGATTGATATACCAACTTAAAAAAAGAAAAAGTATATTAATTAATGAGAGGAAAAAAATCATAAAGACAAATAATAAAAGCCATGACTTTAAACCAGGACCAAATCTTAAAGAAAAACAATAAATGCAAACTTAAGAAAAGGAAATGTTCATGAGAACCAACTACAATTTTAATACTAACAGTAAGTGAGAGAATTTTCGTACCTTAACTTGTTCCATTTGGTTTTGGATCATAGATGGGTCAATAGCTAGTGGTCCAAGGACAGCAATCATCTTTTCTTTCTGAGCCAACCAAGTATCTAACTGATGACCAGATTCACGGAAGTCTCGTAAATCTGCAATAACTTCTTCTAGAGCCTTTTGCTCATTTTCAGATTTAGTCTTCAAAGATGTCCAGTTTGTTTCTAAAAAAAAAAAATAAAAATAAAAAAATAAATAAAATTCTTAAAAATTCTTGAAACAGATTTTGTGAAAAATAAATATTGAAAATCTGCTGGTTGGTCGATTCTTTCTTGTTATAAATTATTATTTAGAATTTTTTTCAAGTTACCTTAAGATATCACATTATAGAATAATAGAGCTATCAATATGAAACAATAGATTTTGACTACATTGAAACTGATCCTGATGGCAGGAGCTAAAGTATTAATATAAATCTAGAGTTATAAATTTTTTTTTCAATATTGGGGAAAAATAAAATGAAACTGTACCTAAATTGGTTAATTGTTGTTGTACAGCTTCTACACCAGCAACAGAATTTCGACTCTTTATTAGCTCATTAGCCTTCTTCCTTACATCTTCCATCATATTCTCCTTTTGAAGCAATTCTTTATAGAAGACCTGAGAATAAAAAAAGATTATTGATATCAATACATTTTCAAATGAATGTCATGTAGACACTAGTAAGTGGTAAAACATTTGTAGAGAGGAAGGACCGGCGTTAAGATGATTCTGTTGTTGGTGGAACACCAGTTTTCACCAGGTGCTACACAGACATTACATCAGCCTCACACGGGTACATTTGGACTGATTCAAGTCAACTCTACATGGTGCCGTGAACAGGATATACCTATCAGAAATTTGGATGTTACAACATATTATTGAATTGAAGTTTAATAGAAATGGCTTTGGGACAAAGTGGTAGCAAAAAGTATCTACAACTAGTTCAACAGTTGGTATAACTAGAGACAGAACATTGTGCTCACACACCAAGAAAATGGATAGACCTGTTATTGAACACGGTTACACGGATGGGCACTGTTCATCAACTCTTGGAATTGATATAAGCAAATGAGTAGCCTAACAGAAATCCATAAGGAGTTAAGGACAGCTTGTTCAGTGGAAGTCAACAGATTGTTATTCCATCTAGTAGATCCCAAAGCTCTTAACACAGCCACAAAAAAAAAAAACAACTCCTATGGTATATATGACTCATTGCTGTGAAAGGCATGTATAAAGTGCACGATGAGAGAGACCTATCACACTTGATACTCATTTAACCAAGTATCCGTTGTACCCACCCAAACCAAAAAGACAGTCCTAGATGCATGGAATGGGTACCATAGTTTACCACTCTCCCCAATGATGTGAGATGCAGCCAAATTCTTAATGGACTGAGGTTTCACACATCTGGAGATGGATACACCCATTGAGTTGATGACATTACAGTATATACACCTAGAAAGACTCGCTGCATTGATGATACCTTTCTCTGGGATGAAACCATGGAATCTGCTTTCTGGCACACACTGGGCTACATCACCCACTGTGGCAAGAATGGAGTTGTATTCAACCCAAATAAGTTTCAGTTTGCTGGAGATGAGGTCAAAATCACCAGCTTCTTAATTATGGCCAGTGGTATAAAGCCAGCTAAAAGAATGACTGAAGCCATTCTTAACTTCCCGACTCCCACAAACATTACAGGTATCAGGTCCTGGTTTGAACTGGTCAACCAGGTCTCGTACACATTCTTGCAAGCTGAGGTTATGGCCCCCTTCCAGGAATTATTAAATGTGAAAGATTGCAAGATCTATTGGGACAGTCTTTTTGAATAATCAAAGAGAAACATTGCTCAGAAGATTGAGGAGGTGCTGAAAACATTCGAGATGAACAGGGCGACATGCAAAACTGACTACAGCAAAACTGGCATCGGGTAATTTCTCTTCCAGAAGCACTGTCAATGCCCAAATGAGTTGGGTCCAAACTGTGGTGAGAACCACTGGAATATAATCCTGGCCAGATCCTGATTTACAAAGGATGCGGAATTTTGCTACACTCCTGTGGAAGGGGAGGCTCTGGCATTGATATATACGGATTAGAATCTTGCAGTATGTTTATATTAGGATGCCCAAACTTGCTAGTCACAGTGGACCACCAACTACTGGTGAAAATATTTTCAGATCACCTCCTTGAAAATATGAAGAACCCTCACCTATTCACTTTCAAGGAATGATTGTTAATGTACAGGTTCCGAATTAAACACATCCCAGGAAAACTTGTTGCACCTGACTATACCTCCAGATACCAGATATTACTGGAGCACAGTGGAACGTCAACTATCAATACCACTCAGCACATCATCCAGAATATGTAAGCATTGATTATAGCTGCATAAATGTAGGATCTTAAACTATGAGCCATATCTTGGAATAGAATTGTGGAGGCTGCTGACAAGGAATGTCAAATGTTAGCAACATTCATATAAGATGGATTCCCAAGGGCACACCATGAACTACAGTTGAAAATATGACAATTCAGACCAATGGCAGACCAACTGTATTGTTTGGAGGGGGTAACCTTAAGAGGAGACAAAATTCTGATACCAAAGCAGCTTAAAGCTGAGGTACTGGAAGCACTACACTATACACCAAGGTGTGAAAGAGATGATGGCCAACATAAGACAGCGTTTATTTTGGTCCAGTTTAGACACCAGCATCTTACAGACAAGGGCACAGTACAAGAAATGCAACACTATTGCCCTGTCCCAACCGAGATAACCCCCTGACACCACCTTCAAACTTGGAATTTCCATTCCAAAAGATGGTCACAGACACATTTGATCTGCATGGGAAAAGTTATATTTGTGTATACTGGCTGGCTGGAAGTTACCTTGCTACCATACAGTGCACTGGAGGAGATATTGTCAGATGGTGGGCCACCATTTGACTCACAGGGATACAACTCATTCCTGGAAGATTGGGCATAAAGACATTGTCCATGCATTACCTACAGAGTGACGACAGAGATGAACTGGCCATAAAGACAGTTAAAAGAACGCTGATGGACTGCGTCGATGGTTATGGTCATCTATGCCATGCTCGAGCGATGTGAGCTATGATTAAGTATAAAAACACATGCCATCAGGATCTTGGCTTGTCACTAGCAGAAATGTTACATGATCAAGTAATAAAAGATCAGTCAGTCAGTTAGTTAAGTGCCATACATGATACACGCTTGGGTGATCATGTCTCAAAAGAGACATGACTGACTGAGCAGAAGATTATCCTGCAGTAGGTTGCCATTGCTTTCTGCAGTAGACTGGTTGCCGACCAAGGCTATAGAACCCAATCTGTCCTGCTATTTAACCCATAACTGGAAGGAAGAGACGGATTAATACCTTTCCCAAGGGTATTTGTGCGTAAGTGAATACAATGGATTCAACTGGAATTCGAACTTGGCTCCCTGGTTTCTCGTTCTGAGTTGATATCCACTGTACCACAACGCACATAAAAGATCACCTTCCCATAATTCATGAGAAGCACCAGACTCATAAATGTTAGAGGAAGACAAAGGGTGATGGTGAAAAAACACCTGGTGAACCTGTTATGTTGTGTGTAACAGAAATAGTTGAATAAATAATCACAAACAACGGAAATAGAGTAAATGAAATATATTACTGGAAAATAGTATGTACAACAGAGTGGTTAGTATAGTACAGGAACAATGGTTTAGTAAGTAATAAGACGTAGAGTCTGTGTATAGCACACTTCTGGTTCGCTACCGGAAGTACTCGACTGACTTGGTATTGAGCTGAACAGTCAACGCGACGCACTACGCTACAACCCTGAGGTCTTTCTACTACCACTTTATATAGTGGTAGGAACAGTCCATTATAAGATAAAGGTGGAGAGTGCCTTAATAGAACCAGAAACAGTATAACACACACAGCTGCCCACTCCTAGGCCTTCAGGTTGGTGAATCAGTACAGCTACTAAACCAGGAGGGACCATATCTATAGTGGTAGACAAAAACAAGAAGGATCTTTGAAACCTTGGGCAACAGGCAATACCGTATACGGTTGCATGGCAGTGGCAGTGTTACATTGGAAGATTTTACCAGTTGTAGACTATTCACCTGAACAACCACCCCAACACAGGCCAAAACCAATCGACAGTGAACCTCCAGGTGTCACACCTGAAAGGATGGAGGTAGATGCGGCAGATGACGAAGAGATGATGGCAGACCGCCACACAACAGATATGGAGGTGAAAGAAAACCAAGACCTGATCATCCACCCACCAGCCTGATTCTACAGCGCAGCACAAGGGTAACACAACCACCAAGACCACTATCCCCACAAACATGAGGACCGACTCCTGACTACTCAGAGTCATCTCGACAAGTGACCACAAAGTGTAGGCATTGTGATCATAGGAATGGGGGTGTAATGTAGAGAGGAAGGACCACTGTTAAGATGGTTCCGTTGTTGGTGGAACATCATTTTTCACCAGGTGCTATATAAACATTGCGTAAACCTTGCATGGGCACATTTGGATTCAAGTCAACTCTGCAATGTTCTATCAAAATTCATAATGTCTAGCAGTAAATTTTGAGAAATTTCATGTTTTTCTTTAGTGCAAATTATTTTAGTATCAAGATGAAATTATACTAGCACAAAAGCTAAATTATGAAATTGCCAAATCCATAAATCACAAGTTAATATTTACAATGTAACTATATAAAGTATTGTTAAATCTTTCAATGAAACTAAAAAAAAACAAATAACTTATGTAACTGCATAAACAGATGATAGTGAATAACAATGAGAAAGACTAAATGTCTTTTCCCATTTTTTTCAGATCTAAAAAGGTTGTTATTTTTTAATTAAATACAATAATAAATAACTAATTCATTAATATTTCCTTACACAAGTCATTTTTATGTGATAAAAAGATAATCTACCTCAAATTCTGCTAAAGCAGCTTTGGCATCTTTTTCATTGGTTGGTACAGCTTTATCTTCATGTAAAAAGGATTCTTTCAGCTTCAACCAAGTCAAAATATCTTCAATATCCTGGTGGAAACTCTGCACATTACCCATTGTTCTCTTTAGCTCATCTTGTCGATCACTAAGTCGTTCACCAAGAATTTCATATCTTTGATTGATGTCAAGAAGTTGTTGCTGAACATCAGTAAGGTCTAAAAAAGAAAAAGCATTTCATTTAGAATATGATTAATGTAATCATTTGTAACTTTTCATTTTTTAATTAAGTTTATAAAATACTGAAATTATGTATTTTAAATTCTATTTACAAAAAGCAAGAAAAAATAACCAAGTGAAATTTTCCAAGTATTCTTTGATAACAAAGTGATAAAATTTGATGATTTTAAATTAAGTGCATTATTTAATTACCTCTAATCAGCACACTGATCCTAAAGTATAGTTTATGTCCATAATGTTTCTATAGGAAAATCTTTGATGGAAAATCCATATAGATCAAGCCTTGCTTATAAAATATTGTAAATATTAATAAAATATCTAGATAATTATTTCCTCAAAAGCATAGAAACTCATCCCATAAATTCTATTAATAAAAGAATGACATAGAAACCTTAAAACTTCACAATAAAAAAAAAAATGTTATTTTAACAATAAGTTATACTTGTATGCCAAATACCAAAAATACAACTGACATTTACTTAAAAAAATATTATGTGCATGCATAGAAAAAGCACAAGTAAAACCTGAATATGCCTAACAAAGTCATTCATATTTGTTTTTAACATTCAGGGCCACAAAGACTCCTAGGTTTTCACGTTTGCAACATGCTGGCAAGGGATTTTGGTGGGCAAGTAGAGGGAGTGAACAAAAGGATGAACAATCTTATACAAGATTAGGTCTCTAGTGATCAATATGAAAAAGGATTTTAGTTCAGTGGTGTAGAAGTTTGATAAGAACTTTGAATTATGTTAGTTAAGATGAAAGAAAACCAAGTTAAATGACAAGCACAAAATTAAGTCAGTCTTATTTTTGCTTTATTTTTGTTAAGTTTTTTTTTCAAATGTTATATTTAATTGCTGGCATCAATACAGGTAATACTAACTGAATACAGGTTAGTATAACAATGCAAAAACTACACAACTATTAATTAATAGAAAAATGATCAAGGTACTATAGATATACCAAAGAATCCACAGGCTTACAAAAAAATTGTGGGGAAAAAAAAGTGAAAAGATTTTATTTTGAGCTATCAAATAAATTAAGGATACAATTTAAAGGGGAATAACTCTTGACAGATGCTGATTTGCAAGAGTTTAGTCTTTTTTTATTTTTAAAACTAAGAATAAACTAAGAATACTTATATTTAAGCACCGTTATTAAGGTCTACAGCCACATCACACTGAAACAATGATTCTCATGCAATCACTGAAGTAACAGAGCCTGGTCACAAGCTTGATGGTAATCCTAGGTGCTGTAAGATTGTGTAGCCGGTGTAATGAATAAGAAATCTGAGAACCAAGTTCGAATTTCAGTCGAATTTGTTACATTCACTTATGAGCAAATATCCTTGGGCGATAAATCAAAAAGAGACATTATTGCCCAAATGTGTTGCATTCACCCCTACCAGCACGCATTGGGCCAGCCTGGTAGGGTAATAGCCTATTCCTCTCTATAAATTTGATGAGAAGACCATCACAGACTGAGAAGAAGCCTTATATTTGTGGCATTATGTCAGAACTAAGCTGGTCTTAAATAACCTTTTTTTTTTTAAAATATGCTGATCAATATTTTATATTTCTTCTCAAAAGTTTATCTAAACTAAAAGAAAACAATTTCAATACTTTAAGATACAAGCTTTTATTTATTTTTAGATAGCACACACATAAAATACATCTTAATAAAAAGAAATAACCTTGAACTTTTAAATTTTTTTTTTTATAAAGCTTTTATGAAAACTCAAATACTAATACATTTTCACATTGTGTTGGCATTTCTGATTTTTTTCACAGCCATTCCTTAGAAAGGACACCAATTTTAGTAGACAAAGTACCTTAATATACTTTTAAGGCGACTTTGAACCTTGTTAAGAATTTCAGCATTTTATAAAGATAATTTGGAATATATGTTAAAAGACTAGCATACCAACACTGTACAAACCCCAATGTCTTAAAAAAAATTAAAAAAATTAAAAAAAAAGTGGGAGGACATAAACTATCATAGATTAAGATTTTTAAGTAATTATAGATAAATGTGTTAAATTATTCAGTGACACTCTAAAATAATGTAATTTAAACTTGTTTTTTGTTTTTTTTTTTACTTTAAACAATATACGGGTCTTCAAAAGACTTACTTTTCAAAGCTCTATTCTGCAGTTCTCAAAAAAAAAAAAAAAAAAATATTAATAGAGAACAAGGTCTTAAAAAGTTTATAAATCAGAAAAATTAATGCAAAAATATTTTCATATGCTTTTCAATTTCTAAAATGTAACTTATCCAACTTATTGATATCCTTAAATATTAAAAGTGATATACCAGTTCTATAATTTTGAAATCAAACTTAATCAAGAATTTCAATAACAGATCACAGAGTTGAAGCAATCATAAGTTTAGCTTTAAAATTGCAAGAAATAGATTTTATAGTTTACAAAATTTTTATCCTTAAAAGAAATTATACATTAGAAATTAATAGAAATTTACCAATAAAGTTATATTACCCATTTATGTAGACATACATCAAGCAATTCTCAGTTTTTTCTCTTCTGAACATTTATTGCTTGTTAGTTTTAATATAATATGCTTATTAAAAGAAGAGACATTTAACAAAGAAAAAGTTGTGCCATTAACAGACAAAAGCTCTGCAATCTTCACTGATTTTTTTTAGTACTTATTAAGTTAAAATGAGAAACAGATTTGGTTTATTTTTTGTAATTTTTTTCTAGCTAATCTTATGCATTTTGTAATTATTTCAACAAAATAGTTTTAAGTAAAAATGCTTTACTTTTGCAAAACATTATATAAAAACAACTACATTCAGAGTTTGGTCTGCTTTTGGTAATAATATTTTTATCTTTGTTTTTATTCTTATTTTGTAAATGATGTGCTCTTCATCCATCTTTGATTGTTATTATGTTTAGATATACATGCAACAACTTCCTTTCATTTTGTGGACTGATTATGATGACTGGAGAACATTGTGAGTGAAATATTGAGGGGGTCAAGGGGAAACAAAGCAACAAAGACTGCATTTTTGTTTGTGTTTAGATTATAGCATAATGCATACAAACTTATTAATCTTAATATTAGCATTAGACTTTTTGACAGAATATTAATATAAAATAAGTTTTAATTTTGGTCTGTGAATATCAAGACAAAATGCTTGAAGATTTCACACATACTACACCATCAACAATGTAAGTTTGTAACTTTACAGTAACACATGTTACAACTAAAAAGATATCTCTTGAGTATAAAAAACATGTTAACTGTTACCATTAGGCAGTTGTCAGATGTTGCAGATCACAGGAAATTTGTGAAATTTTAAAACTTTAAAAAGATATTTGGTATTATACAGAATGCTAACCAATTTTTGTTTATTTTATATAATGTCAAAATGCCTGATGTAGTCAGCATCAAAAAATACAGCTTTTTAAAACCTGGTACAGTTTTGAAAATGATGGAAGAAAAGTGAAATAAAAAAAGACAAAACATCTAAGGCTGAAGTTTTGCTGTGAGTAAGCACCTCCATCACCAGTTGACACACTGAAAGCCGAGAGAGAAAAAGAGAGCACAACTTGCAGGAAACAAAGCTGGGATTATTTTTGCTCAGTCTTTCACATCATGCATTCATAGTTTTGTTGAAGCAACAAAAAGAAACTTAAAGAAACCAATAACGAAAACATTAGCTCCTTAGCAGACTTGTTGTAGTGTGGCAAACTAATGAGAGACACGCAATACCTACCATCAAGTAATAAATGATCAGATGAACTTTTTCTGCTGCTCACACCACTGGACTCACTAGACATTGGGCTGACTCCAGCCATAGTAGTAGGAGAAGTAGGCAGAGTGGGGGATGGAGTTCGAAGATGTGGAGAATGTATTCCTGGAACTTTTCTGCTTCCTGTGTGAGCAATTTTTGTAGATCGAGTAAAATAGAAATTGAGAGTGCCAACTTGACTGGGAGGAAGGGAGAGAAAGAAGGTGAGAGAACTAAAGAGCTGTGCAGAATCACCGAACCGTGACAAGGAAATCGTCACTTAGATCATGAAGAGAAAGAGTGCAACTTCAAAACAAGATGAATACCATCAGTAAAACGCTAAAGAAAAATTTCAAGACACTAAGATACAAATGTCGATAATGATTCTTTTCTGACACTAGCCTCTGCATTTAGAAGCAGGAATTTTAGTCAGTTTTTTATTCAATTAAATGTTATGTTAAAAGTTATAACTAGAAAAATGTTTTTTGATGAGATCAAAGTAATGAAATGGAAATAGATTGATAATCTAAGTCTATACTAGAAACATATTCTGGGCACACAAGTTATTGTCTTCATGATCAATTCAGACAAGTCATTTTTTATTTTATAATAAAATAAAAGATCTTGTTTAATCCTTACTAATATATCATTACCAATTACAATTAAGAAAATGATTGGTAGAAATCATAAAGAAAAACTTAATTACAGTCTGACATAAGTGACATGAAAATTGGTGTATATTTAGCTAAAGGTTAATACAATAATAATATAATATATTCACAAAAAATGAGCTAAGCAGGATTAACCAATTAGTTTGTGGATTTGACTCCCAATGGTTACTGTTATCAATATTTTATGGACACATGTACGTCAATGAAGTGATGGGTAAGATAATTCCGTTTCAAAGATTCAGACTTCAAACAATAATTTTACATTTCTAATTTTGCATGTAATAAAATATCTGAAATATCATTTAATATAATCTTAGAACAAAATAGGCAAAGTCACTTTGATAAATATTTGGTTTCATTCAAATTTACTTTGTACTAAAGCAACAAAATTTCATTCAAGTTTTAAAGGGAGCCTATCTTTGCATGGTAAACTGGATGGGAGTTTTGGCTTGACACTTTTCCAAGAAAGTGGCTAATATCCACTAACATTTCCAATTGTAAAAACTGGATGGCGATACCAACATACCCGACCCCAATACAATTTGGCCTGACAGACTTAACTGTATCCACTTTCCCTACCAAAGTCGGCACCAATAAATCATTCTTGCTTTAATATTTGTTCAAGAACCAACCAGAAAACTTCAATCTTAATTTATGTTGGTAACATTAAAAAGAAACTTTTCTGATTGTTTTTGTGTGTATATTCATTGTTGTTTTTTTTTTTGTTCTTTTCACTTTTCTATGTGTTATAGTGGAACATCCTGCCATTCCCTGAGAATAGAATGCTTTAATTGATAAAAGATGGTAACAAGCGGTACGAAGAAGGAAGGTCTATTCCGCTCCAACCCGTGGCTTGCCTATATGTGTATTATTGTTAATTGTACCATTAGTACAATAAATCTGTTAGACCTTATTCCTGGTGTTGAGTACCATTCTTTAACTGATCTATTTACACTGTATTCCATTTCAGGACATATCACTATGCCATCCTAATTCTGAATTTTTTTTTCTTCCTTCATTGTTTTAAATTTTATCTTAATATTTGCCTGAGCATGTGTGTGTGTGTGTGTGTGTATGTGTATATATATATATATATATATATATATATATATAGGAATGTCTGCATAAATTACTTACACATTAATTTATTGGTAATTCTCAGTATCACATTTAAATGGAAGTTTATTCTTTTATTGTATATTGAACGATAGTTTAAGTTTGACATTTTTCTAAGAAAGTGGATATTGGGATTTATACTAAGTTAAAACTTTATAAACCTACATTTTAATTTGCTTGATTCAATTGTCTCTCTCTCTTTATATATATAATTTTAAGTTTGCCATTCGTCTGTAGATCATTGGTTGTTCTTGGTCTCTGGAAATAAATTTCTTTGATAGAATTTCCAAAAAAGACATTTACTCTTGCCTTGATAGAAAAGTCGATCAGCCTGACAAGGTCAAAATGGCAGCCAATGTCCAAAACAACTTCCCATCCATCATTAACTGGAACAAAAGATGGCTTGTTAATTTTAATGCCTCCAAAATCAAACTTCTCTCCATTAATCATCTGAGAGACCCCCTTGCTCCTTCCATCAGCATGGCTGATGTTAATATCCAGGAAAGGAACTTGTGCCTTCTTGGGCTCATGTTCACCACTGACATGAAGTGGGAAGATTATATTGAATCCATTGACTAGATCAGCTGCTAAGAAAGTTGGCTCAACATGTCAGGTGAGACAATTTTTCTCTCCAGAATTTATCTTGCATATCAATAAACCTATCATGTTCATGCTTAGAATATTGCTGCCACATATGACCCGGTGCCCCTGTTTTTTTTACCTTGAGCTCCTTGATATGATCCAAAGAAGAATCAGCAATATTATTGGTCCTGATCTGGCGATTCAGCTTCACTTTCCTACCTCTGTAAAGTTTCCTGTCTACGTCTTTTCTATAATATTTTCAGGGTAATTGAATGAGCTCTTTGCTGTGGCATCTAGTGTTTTTGAATTTAAGCACAGTACTAGACTGGATGTGCGTTGTGGTGCAATGGATATCAGCTCAGTACGACAAATCAGGAAGCCGAGTTTGAATTCCAGTTGCATTCACTTATGCACAAATACCCTTGGGAAAGGTATTAATCCATCTCTTCCCTCTAGTTATGGGTTAAATAAGAGGACAGATTGGGTTCTATAGCCTTGGGTGGCAACCAGTCTACTGCAGAAAGCAATGGCAACCTACTGTAGGATAATATTCTGCCCAATCAGTCATGTCTCTTTCGAGACATGATCGCCCAAGTGTGCATCACGTATGGTACTTAACTGACAGACTGACTAGACTGGTGACAAAATCTCAACAATTTACAGTTGAGCTGACTAGTTATAGGTGTAAATTTATGCAAAGTTTCTTTTCTCACACTTCACTCCCAACTTTAATCTGCAAAGAGTTAAATGCAATGTCAACTGCTATCTACTGTCCTCCTGATCATCATTACTGTTCCCAATTCTTCCACACCCAGTAACCCCTTGTGTTTTGATGGCTTTACTGACTTGCATGGGGTGATAACGAGTAAATTTATTTTTAAAAGTCTACTGACACCATTTTTTTTCAAAATATGAGGAACAGCTTCACTTGTCCAATAGCAAAAGAAGCATAGATTTTCAGGCCATAGTTTTACGGAAGCTATTACTTCAAGAATATTTAATCAGACAAAAAATGATGCAATCTTGTTGAGGCATAAAATAGGATCAAACAACATTGGCATTAAATTATTCTTGGGATTTTTTTTCTTCCGATTCTTCAATAATTTGCACTTTTTTTTCCTATTTTCATTTGGGTCTATTTTTCTTTCGTAAGTAATTTTTCCTTGTGTTTTAGTGGCTTTACTAACTTGCATGGAGTGATACTGATTAAAAAAAAAAAGAAGGTCAACTTCCTAAATTAAGAATTCTTAAAGGAAAAAAAAAAAGCATTTTGTAAAATTACGTGTGTGTGTATGTGTGTGCTTTCCACTGGTTTTTGTAAAATGTTAAAGTGCATCTAGTTTTAATATTTAAAATGGCTTTTAATGTTTCTATTTCTTTACAAGTTTTCCAATAAGACTAAATTAGATTATATGAAGATGAATGTGAAAGTTATTTTGAAAACAAATTCAAAAGGCGATTTCATGAATAAAATACTAACAAGTAAAATAAAGAGAATTCAATCAAAGGCAATCGAAGATGTGTTTTTATGAAAGCTTAGTACTAAAGAAAAGAAATTCATTAGAATATGGCAAGAGGAAATAGTGATCTTGATAGCATTATGAATGAATTCTTGAAGAGTAACAAAGTCAGAATCTGAGAGAAGGCAATTATTTCAAAGATGATGGCACATTTAGGGATATAAAATTCCTGATAATATACACAAGAAGAACTAAAAAAAAAAAAGAAAAAGAAAAAGAAAGGTTATGATATAGAAAAATCTTTACAAAAAGAAGTTCTTCAAATGAATTTCACTTTTGTGTTTCCTTCCCAGTGGCTCTCACAATATTTATGTAAAATAACAACTGTATACTCAAAAAAGCATTTTTTAACAAAAGCACAAATGATTTTTATTTGCAAAGCAAAACTTTGAACCAGGATTCAGTCCCAGTCGTCTTCCATCAAGCAAAACCACAAATGACAATTTTAAATACTGATGACAACAGAATACATAATAACAACAAAAAACATTCATACAATGAATCATTAACTATGTGTCTTCATAGTCTTTTTAATAATTAGAACTCACTATATCTTCAAATTTTCAATGATAATAGCCACACATACTCTAATGAAAATCTTATTTGTGTATTTTTATCACAAATATCTTTTTAATTTCATTGTTATCTACTTAAATTTTTTTCTTATTTTTGAATTTATCTACATTTGTATCTTTCTGAATAATTGTAGAATTTAAAAGAACTTTATTTATTCTAAATCATTTTGATACTTAAATTTATACATAGAAATAGATTTTTCTATTCTACTTATTTATAAAAGTGATATCTATTGACTTAAATGTCTAAACATTTCAAATTATTATATCATCTATTGTAATTGAAAAAGTGATGATTTAAAAAGGGAATTTTGTTTTCTAGATTCATTTCCATATAATCCTAAAACCTAATATAATCAGCCAAGTTCATAATACTGGCATTGACTCAAATGACATATTTTTAAAAATTTGGAAAGGCAAAATGGGTTAAATATATAAATAATGCATAAAAAAAAAGCAACAAAGTTATTTTTTAGCTGAATTTGATAAAGTTAAAAAAACAAGACTAAGAGCAAGGAGGGTCTCGTATAACAGTTTATGTTCGAAAAATAACTTACTGCTTATCCTTCTGGCAGGACTGGCTGGTTGGTCTGCAGTCTGAAGTGAATCTAAAATATTTCCAAGGTCGTTGATTTCATCAATTTTTACATTCTGAGATGTATGTTCTTTTAAAATTGGCTGACAAAAAAAAAAAATATATATGTATGTTATAAAAATATTTTAGTAGACATTATCTTAAAGTGCAGAATTTGCTTTTCTTTAATACTAGTTATATTTTTCATAAATTAGCAAAGGTTTTAAAATGACTGATTAAAAATTGCAGTCATATAGGTGCATCATTTGTAAAAGGAAAGAGTATTATAAAATACTGTATATGATCATTGTTCAATTTTCATAAAATCTTTTTTTTTTTGCATAAATGTAAAGTAAACTGTAATAATCTCAAATAATCAAATTAAAAAAATATTCAAATCAATTTACTAAAACATTGTGTAGACTTATTAAATATTTATTTAACAATTCATTTAATATTCTGGAAGCAGTTGTAAGAATATATAATAATTATTAAATTGTATGGGTTTATTTCTCAGATTTAATGTCAGTCTCTAGGTAGTATTTTGAGTTTTGATTTCTGCAACATTTAAATACCCTCAAACAGGAATGCTTTTATAAATTAAATATTTATAGAAGCTGAATATAGGCATCGGATATATTTTTTTGCAAATTTAAATGTCTGCATACTAGAATGTTTATAACAAAACTTATAGTGCTAAGAGGGTGACGTAGATTATTAAAAAGCATCAAATTAATTTATGCTTTTAGTATAAACAGCAATTTTAATATAACCAGAAAAAACTGAATTTAAGATCGTTTTACCTGTAATTCGTCAAGTTGTTTCTTAACAGCCTCAATGACAACAGCAATTGGTTCCAAATTGTCTGTCTGTGTTTCCATGTTGGTCAGCCAATCTAAGACAGCATTTTTCTTCTCCTCAAACTCATCACCTTTCTTTTCTCTGAAACTGACATCTTCTTCTTTCATGGCTAACAACAGATCAAAATTTGTCCACCTGCGTTCCAGGTCTGCAATAGCTTCTTTGAGAGAAGATGCTTCCCCAGTTTTTGGATTGGAAATCAGTTCATTTCCAGAACTTATCAAATCCTTTATGGGCTGCATTCTGCTCTCACGCTCTTTTGAAACGGTCTGAACACGCTGCTTGAATATTGCTGTTGGTAGCTGAGCCATTTCCTTTGACTCTAGCATGTCTATACAGCTGACCAACCAATCATTGCTGATTTGCAGATCTTGGTGGAATTTGCTTAGCTTGTCAGATATTTCTTGTAGACTGTTACTTCTCTGAATTGCCCTGCTTTCCACGGATGAAAACATAGTGCTGAGGTCACCGATTTTCTTTTCAACTTTCTTTGCTAGTTCTAAATCACAAGTTTTCATGAGTTCATTGGCAGCCTGTTGCACTGAATCAATGCTGGGCTTGTGGCTGTCAATATCATTTTTAATTGCTTTGATCTCATTCAATTGTTCAAGAAGATTCTCACGGTACAGGCTAATTGGTCTTTCATTAACCAGAGAAACTTCAACATCACGAAGCCATAACAAGAGACTATCAATGGCTTCCTTGACATCTTGAGACTTAGTGAGAGCCATTTGTAGGGTATTATATCGGGTATTGATCTCCTCATTCAGTGAATCACAGCGGAAGGAAATCTCTCTAATTATCTCATTGACTTTTTGTAGCTGTTCGTTGCTGGTATCAAATTGCTTCAAGATCTGAGTAAGATCTCTTCCACAGGTTTCTAAGTCTGCAATCTGAGACTGTTGAGCAATTGTTTCATTGCTCATGGCTTTCAGTTGCTCAAGCTGAGCTCTAAGCTCTTCAGGGTCACTTGAGATTCCTTCCAACTTGTCTTCTACAGCAGTTATTGAAGTCAGCAGCTTGTTACTTTGATCATGAAATTCTCCCTGCTTGTGAGAAAGGTCACTTAGTCTATCGCCTAGACTGCTACACTTGTTCTTTAATTCTTGGTATCGGTCAGACGATTCTTTAAGTTTGTCTTTCACAAGTTCAGCATCAATAGTATCCATAGACACACGACTCAGGCGAGTAGGTTTCTGTTTGTCAGCTTTGAAAGCATCTATTTCCAGCTTATGAAACTGAGAATAAAAATTTAATCATTAATTTCAATAGCTAATTGAACTGCAATCAAAAAATCTTAAATAAAATCTTATTTTCTCAGCTCTAATATCTTTATATTTCAAGAGCAGAATCTATATTTTTCAATCATTAAATAGAAATTTATAAGGTTTGGTGATTGTGACTAAAGACTATAAACATTTATAAAATAACTGATATAAATATCCACAACTTTGTTTCAATAACAAAATATTCTGAATATTGTTGAACACCAAAATTGAACAAAATTATTCATCTATACTTTTTACCTGAAGATAACTGAAGAATAGTGGATTTTTGTTGAGTTATGTTTTCCGGGTGTGCATTGTGGTGCAATGGATATCAACTCGGAACGACAAATCGGAGAGTCGAGTTCGACTTCCAGTTGAATTCTTTGCATTCACTTACGCACAATTACCCTTGGGAAAGGTATTAATCCATCTCTTCCCTTCAGTTATGGGTTAACTAGGACAGATTGGGTTCTATAGCCTTGGTTGGCAACCAGTCTACCACAGAAAGCAAAGGCAAACTACTGCAGGCTGACCTTCTGCCCAGTAGGTCATATCATTTTCGAGACATGATTGCCCAAAGTGTGTATCACATATGGCACTTAACTATGTTACTGAAACAATTATACTAAAGAATAATTAATTTCTTAGGTTTCTGAATTGGAAGTTTTTTTTTTCAATTGTCTGAAAGTGTAAATGATCTGTAATATTTAATAAATAAATACTTTTTAATGTAAACAATCTGAAATAAAATTAATGATTACCTTGGCTTCTTCAATATATTTCTGCACAGCCATTGACATGAAACGAATGTCAGCATGATGTGCCATAACATCACTCATGAAGTCCTGAAATTACATATTTTAGAAATTTCTTTTCAAATGAAAATATCAATGTAAAAAATGTTGATTTAATTAAAAAAAAACATTTCTTAGAAAACATCTGAACCAGTAATAGTTTCATTTATATTTATTTGTGGTAAAACTTTTGATAAAGAAAATGGTTTTAACTCTCTCGAAATAATTTGCTCTGCTTACATAGCACTTCTTCATTCAAACAAAAATATTTGATAAATCCAACCCATTCTCAGATCTTTCTAGACTCTGCATATTGTAACTTATGCTTATTAGATTTTGAAAGTTTCCACTCCAACTTTTATTCAAGACCTCAGAGTACATTGAGTAATGATGTAAATCAAATTTACTAAAAAGTGTAATTTAGTAATCATGATTTATAATTTACTTCTCTAAATATTATATACATACATATATATATATATATATATAATTGAAAATGAAAATGGCATGTAGGTAAAATCCCTAAACAGATTCTATTAATCTCATTAATATTAAAAATGATCCTGGTAGAGGGTTTGATGTAAGTAGTGTTATCTATTTACAAAGCGAAATATGTATATTTTCAAATTAAACTCTAAAATTTACATATGCGGTATGGCCATTTCAGCAAACTTAAAATTAGCTACTCCTGCACTCATAATATGGGCAATACTATCAATTCACATAACAATCAAATTTTAAAGAGTTTGGAAATAACACAAAAACAGATTTTTAATTCTTGTAATTTTAGATCCCTAAACAACTGTCTGATGGAAGGCAAATGTAGATCTACCCAAGTAATCTACCAAGCCCAAATCTCCCAAAAAAACAGGAAGAATTACCAAACTTATATTGGTATTCTGCAGGTGAACTTAAACAATGTTACTACACTCACAAACACTCCTTTTCTAACCCCAATCTAAGATTTCAAACATCCCTTTACTGAAGATTTTGGGAAATGAAAGAAAAGGGATTAAACCTTATAGTAAATTGGAAACTGTTAGGTTCAGCCCGTGACCCCAAAAACGTTTAAGATAAATGTAATCTACTAGTTGAAGAAATTAAAATAAAAAAAGTATCCTAAACAAAATCTACTTTTAAATATACATAAGGAATTCATAAGCAAATGTTGCCATCAATCTAAATTTTAAATTATAATATGAAAACCATTCTAATAGTTATCCAAAATTAATCTGTCTTATAGAAGCTTTCCTCCCCTCTAGAGTATTAAAATTACCATATAGATCTAATTTTTTAATCCTTACATTTTCTGAGCCCATGATTTTAGATAGCAACTAATCACAAATTCCGAGTGATTTCCCAATCCCTGGATACTTCTGCCTAAAATTTTCATTTAAAATTTTTTATCTATTTTTTTAGTGGTTCATTCATATCAATAATCAATTTATTGATCTAATGAGATCAATAAAAGGGAATCTATGATCTGCACTCCAATTATCTTTAACCTTAAAATTCCCTATAACAATCTTTCTACTGCCATTCTATTTTTGTGTATTCATATTTTCTTTATAAATTTTATGTGTGTGTGTACACATATTTATCAAAATCCTCTTTTTAAACCTCCTCCAATGCGATATTTCTTTTTCTGCACCTCCCCTTTTATTCGAGTAGTAGAATTTAAAATAATTTTATCCCTACAATACTAAGATGATGTTATTTTAAATGGAAAAATTTTTGACAGAGCTGAATATTACATCATGTTAACTTTTTCTCTATTTCATTTTTTTTCACCTTTTTCTTTCTCCTTTTCTTTTTCCATTTTATGTACCTATTCCTTTCTTTCCATTCTCATTTACCTGGTGTTTCTTTCGACGGTTGTCTAGCATGATTTTTTCTTATTTCTTTTCCCCACCCCACTCCCATCTCTCCTTGAACTTTTTCCCTGTCTACCCTGTTTTCTTTTTTTCCTTTCCTCCACTTACTTTCTTGTAACATGCTTAGCGTTTGATTTCTTAACATAGATGTAATCTAAAAGTCATTTTCAATTACCATGTCTTGAATCCTTTTTGCCGCCTCTTTTCTTTTACTCTTTTTCCCTACCCTTTGTATCAATGTCTAGATGACAAAATTTTAACAAAATCTACTCTTTTTTTTAACACCCCCCTCCCATTATTCTTTCTTATTTTATCTTACTTTTTTCTTCTTTCATATAAACTTCCAGGTAGGATTTTCTTTTTGAGTAAACTTCCAGTAAATGAATTTTGTACTGTATTAGCATAATAAATGAATTTTGCTGCTGAAGAAGTGAAGTTTTTCCTTGCTGAAATGGCCATACAGCATAAAATTTCAAAGTTTTATTTGAAAATATATATCATTTAACATTAAGACATGTAAATAACTAGTGCAAAATTATACATTTTGTTTTGACACTGAAAAAAATAATGTCTCATCAGGTAGTCAAAACAAAATGTACAATGTAGTAGTAGTTATTTATATGCTCTTATATATATAGATAGATAGATAGAGAGAGATAGAGAGAAAAACACACACAAACTGGATAATAATTGTTGGAATTCAAATTAGAAAATTAAAAAATGAAATCTGTTGAAACGACATCTTTTAAAATAATTCCAAGGAAAATTCAACCAAAATTTAATTAGACGTAATTCAGTAAGATTGAGCAAAACCAAGACTATCTGTCCTTCCACAATTACCATCAATAAGAAAACGTCCGTTTTGAATCAGCCACCCAGAAGAGAAAGGTCCTCACAGAGATCAGCCAGCTTGACACATTTGTTTATTATAATTACTGTGACATTCATCTAGAAAAGTTTTATATTCATCATTAATATAAAAATTCCTTTGGATACAAGTAATAAAGAAAAATTAATTACTATTTTGAAGTGATCATGGACAAAAAGCCTGTGGTCTTGATTGATCATAGGGAAAAAAAAAAAAAAAAAAAGATACACTTTTGTTTTCGTCACTAAAGAGATTGAGAATAATTTTCTTTCCCATCCATGAAAATTCTTGAGTCGTCTCGTCAATCAAGAAATCAACAGCAGGGGACAAGGTGATAAAGATTGATGACTGAAAATCTCTTTTGTTTTTGTTTACACTATCTGAAAGTTGGATTCATCAAAAAGATAGTGTACTGGCACTTGGAATCTAGATGCTGAGACAGAGAGATATTAGCACTACCTATATGGAGTGATGGTGTGACATGAAGGGAGTTGGAGTGAAGGTGCAGATTGATTCCTCTGACCACTCTCAAAAGGGGAGCTGGACAACCCCAAATTTAGAAAACCATGTGAGTAAATATATTTTGAGAATATGAGATTTTAGAAAAAGATTGATGCTAAGGGTGGAAAACAACCAAACTCAAACCCAGGTAACCCCACCCACTGCTGGATATAGGACACTACATAAACTAAAGAGTTCCCACACTGCTGTTAATGGAATCCATATGGCTTGCTGAGACCTCCTGACCAAGATCTTTTGCCAGCCCTGAAGGCCATAACTTAAATTCAAAAGTTACTAACATAAGCTGAAAACTTCAAAAGGGATCTCAATGTCATTTGATTATAACAGTAAGTGGGAAGGGTTAACAAATTATAAACCAAATCACTGTTATATGTTCAACTCGAGTTAATTCTTTATTCCAAAGGATTCTTTTTTGTGAACCATCTTCACTTCAGTTTACTTCAGTGATCTTCTCACCCTCTGAGATCAAAAACACAATGTGGCAGAGGAGTGACTGGTTGTGAACAGACAAATGTCAGCTGAGTGGAACTGTGGCCACCATCATGATAGCAGCAACAAATGAGTTACACGTTAATGAGTGATGAGTCAGATTGTAACCATGGTGGTCTGAAGTAACTTAAAAATCAATGTGGGGCATAGGGACACATTGATGATCGTTGACGAGTATTGACTAGTGAGGTGACACACATCTCAGGATAGCCTGATGATTACATTTAGGCATGAAACAATGTCCCCACTGAGTGTTGACTTCAATGCCCACTTTTATATTTTCATAGACTATGCCTAATATTGAGCACTTTAATCCCTAATTATAGCATACCTCAAAACTATATTTTTATCATTCATATATATATATATATATATATATCAGTATGCAGTGTGGGTATAGAAGAATCCAAAGGAGTATCCTGTACATACAGTGGTAGGATAACAGAGAGCTCTAAATATATATGTATATAAATACATATAGAGCAAATATAAGAAAAATTAAGGCAGACACGTTATTTCATGGTAAATTGGAAGTGTAGGCCTGTTTCAGGCGAACCATCATCAGCTTCTGTCTTATTTTACAAAGGATTCATGTAAAATCCTTTGTAAAATAAAGACGGAAATTGATGATGGTCCGCCTGAAACAGGCCTACACTTCCAATTTACCATGAAATAACGTGTCTGCCTTAATTTTTCTTTATATATATATATATATATATATATATATATATATATATATATAATGAATTAAATTTTAACTGTTTTAATCATTCAAATTTAAAGAGACTAATCTTCAGTTTTATTTTTATAAAGAATTCTTAATGAACTAGTACCGTTTATTTTTAAGAAGAAATTTCAGTATATAATTTCGAGGCTATTTGAGATTTTTCAAATTTACCTTATGCTTGTCAACCACAGATTTCAGAGTATCGAGATCTTTGACAACAATATGAAGTTCTTTATCAGCGGTAGTCATCCATTTGTTGAAGTTTTTCAGTTCACTTTCAAATTTACTCAGTTGCTCAGTGGCACTTTCCAAGTGTTTCATTCTGTTCTCTGATGTTTTGAGAATCTAAAATAATACAAATTCAAGAACAGTGTTAAAAGAAAAATGTACAATGTTTTTTTTTTAAATTGTTAACTTAATAAATTAAATACTGAATCATTCAGAAATAAATGTTTTGAAAAAGATAAAAAGTGATGTAAAATCTATTCAAATCAAAAATACTATTTACAAAAATACAGTATTAAAAATTACAAACCTGTAGGCTGTTGTAGGTAACAGTTTACATGATCAAACATATTGCAAGCTTATGTTATAACAAATATAACTTTTGTTTCTAAGTAAGATAGTTTTGACTAACAGTAATTTCTAATAGCATTATATTGCAATAATACTTTTTCAATAAATAGGACTAATGAACATTTTCACAATATAAAAAAATTAACCTGGAGAAATTGATTAATACACAAGTTTTTTGTCAATAAATTTTAATGTCATTCTATAACCTCAGTATTTTAATTTTTAACAAAATAAATTCAAATTTCTGATTTCATTAGGTTTCTTTTTGAAATTGTGCAATTCAAAAATAGTTCAGAACAGATTAAAAAAAAAAAGAACTGTGTGTTACTATGTAAAATTAAAATTAAAAACATTTTACACATTTGTACATATATAAATGTACAAAACTGATTACCCTCAACAAAATTACCTTTTCTAGAAGTTCTTTGACATTAGATGATACAGACTTCAGTTCTTCAACCTGTTCAGGTGTAATTTCTTCTTGATAGTGTTCCAAGATCTGTTCAGCTTGGAAGATAAGTGATAACACAGGTTGTTGATGACTAATAATATCTTCATGTTGCCTCTGGAAAAAAAAAAAAAAAAAAAAAATATATATATATATATATATATATATATATATATATATATACATACACACACAAGACAAAACTTTAAAATATTATATAATTATAAATTTCTTTATCTTTTTCCTAAAATGTATTACAGGCATGTAGAAAATCCTGTTAAATTCTTATTCTGATTATAATTTCCTTTCTAAGAGAGAGAGAGAGAGAGAGTCATAATGAGCATCTGTCAATGCATAAGCATTAGCAGAAGCTATATTTTAGTGAGTTGCTAATAATTGTTAATTTCAAATTAAATATAATATTTTGTTTTACTTTTGATAATCAAGTCAATGTTACTAAAGACAGTATATAATTTCAGGTTTTCCTAATCTAGTAAAAAATAATGTGGATAAAGAAATGCTATTAAAATAAAATGAGAGTGAAAGGAAAAAAGCAAAGGCTACTAAAATGTCATATGTTTAGTTGCTGTGTTTTTTCTATTAACTATGGGAGAATGATAATGTTTTTTATATATCAGAACAATGTGAAACAAAATGACATGGTGGAAAAAAAAATTCACGAGACATTTCATTCTTTGGGCCTTTATTATCTAAAGCCTTTTCTAAGAACAGAGACATATTTTCTCTTAATTTGCAGCTATCATATTTCTTCCATTTCAGTGACTACATTAAAGAGACATAATGATTTGACCATATGAAATTAAACTTAAGCCTCTTAAGTTATTAACTTATATGAGGATTAAAAATGAGTTGTAAGTGAAATAATTTAATATGCAGTTCTGTAATAATGCTCACCTTTTGAACATCTCTTTGTCCAACAAGTTCTTTCCAAACATGGCTGATAGTAGTATCTTCTTTGAGTAATTGTTCAGTGTCTATAAACCAGTTCAGTTCAGTGTTGAGCTCTTGCATGAGCCGATCATAGGAATCAGGTAAGCGACCCTAAAGACAGGAAGGTCAGAGGAATTAGAGAAAGAAATGCATTTTACATATCAAATCTTTATTTAGGTCTTGAAAGATTATACAACATTTACTTAACCTATAGCCCTGGATCAGTTTTTAATTAATTTACATTATTCAGACAAATCCTTACTTGGAGAGAGAGGGAGTGATCTGAAATCAAACGAATGGCAGTTAACCTGACCGTTAATGTTCTTGGCTCAATACAAACCCTTTCAGTACACAAAGCAAAAAAATGAGATCCACCAAATTGCAACAGAACATATCAAAAGACAAAGGTGCATGAGTGCCACAAGAAATGTTCTTGTTCACAGTAAAGTCCCTGCAATACAAATAGACGATCACTGTGGAGGAGTTGGCAGAGGTAGAGAACCTTGGTGTGAAGAAAGAGTTGGTTTGAGTGAAGACTGGTTATTTGCCATTTAAACTAAGCAACTGACTGGATATCAAGCTATAGTAAAAGCCTTTTAAATAAAGTCAGAGAGAGAGAGGATGATGCAGCTTTGCTTGGAGCTCTAATTATGTGCAGCAATGGTCTATTCTTTTAAGCATAAGCATAAGAGGAAGACAGTAACAGAAGTCTTTCTTATTTTTTTAAAATCTGTGTTAAAAAATGAGTAGATGACTGAAACTTTCAATGTTCTATTTCCACTCCATCAAACAGAAAAATAAAAAATAAATCAACGTATTATTAAGTCTTAACTTAAGGCTATTATAATTCTGAATTCATTTTATATCAAAATTTATCAGATTTGTAATGAAATATGTATTCTTTTAATTATCAGATACAATGGATAAAAACAATTTATACACTCATTATTTTTTAAAACTGATGAAAGAATAGGAAAGTTTTGTAATTTGCTTGAAGCATTGTGTATACTAGGTGTATGGTTATGTCTTGAAGGCTGTCACAATGCGTTTAGTAAAATAAAGGAAGGTAAAGAAGCACACACAAACACATACATGCTCTAACACACACACTGCAATTAATGACAGCAGCAGGAGCAGCCAGGAATGAACATTCATTGAAAGGCATGAACTCAAACACAAGCTCTCCTACCATTCTGAAGATGATATTTTGATCTTGAAATATTAATGTATAATAAATAGGTAATACACAACAACTTCTTTACCTTCCTTTATTTTACTAAACACATTGTGACAGGCTTCAAGACATAACCATACATCTGATGAAAGAATATTATAATAGAATATCTTCTTGATACAAGATAGAGTATTTAAAAGTAACAAATATGAAAAACCATTTTTTTTAACAGCTCTAGAAATATTTTAAATTACTATGAAGAAAAAAAAACCTTTGTAAATGAGACATTGGAAAATCAAATCATTTTATGTTTTTTTTTCTGTTTCAGTTACTATCATGAATAAAATTTTGATAGACAAGTCCTCAAAACAGTTTGAACTAGAATATGAAATTTTAATCTTTTTTGTAAATAAATAACCAAGATATTTTCTCAAAGTATTATAACTTATAAATTAACAGTAGAATCTGAACTCTTTTTATAAAATACTAGTACAGTATGTATAAAAATGACATGAGTCAGAAGTTCAGTCTAAGATCAAAGTATCTGCTTTTTGTTTAGGATCAAAGTGTCACTCCTCAGCAGTCCTATTTAGGATCTGTGTACAATGCTATGCACAAAAAAATATGCACATTGCAGTAATTTTTTTTTTCTGAGACAGTAAAAAGCTCATGAAACCATTCTCAGTCAGTAGTAGAATGGACCAGTTCAAAGTGGGACTGGAGAAATGATTCAGATAAGACTTAATAAACCCTTGCTACCCTTGACAACTTGCCTGGATGTAAGCAAGCCATATCTTACAGACTAAGCTTTAGATTCCCTTGAAAACAACAAAATTATACTACCTTTTATTAAGTTTAATTTGACATAATCTGTGACACTAAATTTGGCTGTTAGTTGACTGTGTATAATTAGCAAAAACCAATGGTTCACTTTTTTTTTTTTAAAGCTAGATGTTTTTTTTTTCATTTACAAGTTACAAGAAAAAATGTGTTATACAAAAACCATAATTAAAATATTGCAAATACTACCATTTATTATTTAAATGATAAGGGATCGAGAAAATTATTGGAATTCAGAATATGAAGAGAATATTCTGGTATATCTTTTGAAATTATATTCTTTTATGAAAAATATATAAACAGGAGAGCAATTTTTTTTTGCTGACTTTCTCTAGTGAGTAAAAATAAACCTCTCATTTCTAAGATTCTAATTTTAAATACATATTTTTGAATTCTTACAAAACTAAGTTTTTTTTTTAATAGTTCACTTATAAAATGCAATCATTTTGTAAGTAAAACTACCCTCCACTTTTTTTTTTTATTTAAAAGAATTGGTAAAATCCCAGAATGCAAATTTTACAACTAATTTTCATAAAAGAATTGTTGAAATGGGTGGCATTGAAAGAGTAGTGCAAAAATTGACATCATTCCAGTTTTCCCAAAAAGAAAAAGAAAAAAAAAGCCATTTGCTTTTTACTCCAACAAAATAATTTCAAGGTTTTCTATAACTTTACAATATTTTCTGTAGCTTTTAAATCATTATATTCAGTAAATGCTTAAAGATATTTTTATATAATATTTTCATGAAAACTTGTATTTAGGGCAATAAACAGAAAGAAAAAGCAAACATGAAAAAGCTAATGGCAATTTCTGCTCCCATTTTTATGTACATTATTTGCCACAACCTGATTTTTATTCGTCTTACAATTGTACATCAAGTAGATAAACAACTGTTTATATTTACATATACATATATATATATATATATATATATATATATATATATATAAAGCCTAAAGCCAAATGACAGTAGATAGCTATGAAAAGGAGCTGAAAAGTTCTGTCTGACCAAGAAATGATGCATAAGAGAGAAAAAGAAAATCTCATGTTTGGTTAGATTTGGAGAAGCGAGCAAGTCCTACAACTTTTCAACACCTTGTATAATCAAGTCAGTTAAGTGCTATACATGATACATGCTTGGGCGATCATGTCTTTAAACAGAAATGACTGACTAGGCAGAAGATTATCCCGCAGTAGGTTGCCATTGCTTTCTGCGGTAGACTGGTTGCCAGCCAAGGCTATAGAACCCAATCTGTCCTGTTATTTAACTCATAACTGGAGGGAAGAGCCAGATTAATACCTTTCCCAAGGGCATTTGCATGTAAGTGAATGCAGGGAATTCAATTGGAACTAGAATTTGGCACTCCGATTTCTCGTTCTGAGCCGATATCCACTGCACCACGATGCACATCCTCTTGTATAATAATTACCCTAAAATTCAGCAAAGTAGCTTAAGTCAAAATAATATAATTACGAAATTTATAATAAAGTGATAGTCATATTTTTATTGTTTCATTGTTTTTGTAATTGCTGATATTTTGCTGCCATGACTATGCAATGGCCACTCTTAAAACTTAAGGAACAGATAGCCAACCACATTCCTAGATTTTGCCACAATAAAATCTTCAGACAATGGCTAAAGCATATAATTTACTGTTCAAACTCAATTCTAAGAGAACTTAAAATTTCATTCAAATTTAATTCATTGTTTTATTTATCATTGCCTATATAGGTATGAGGAGAGTTATAAATTGGGACTGTCACCTAAAACTAATTTTTATTCAATAATTTTATAAAATCAAAGCACTAAAGTGTACTGATGTTGACTCTCAAATATTCTTTTTTGGTTGTATAAAAAGATTTGAAATATAAGGTAATTTTATCTTAAATAAAATGCCTTTTGAATGCCAGGTTTCAAATGAATATTTAAACGAATGACTGACTTACTTTAAAGCAAAATAAACTAATATCTTTTAGTGTTGTACTTTTTTTTTCTTTTTATAAGAGGGATAGATGTTTGATGTATAATAATGGTCAAAAATCATGTTGTGGCATAAGATATGTGCACATCACTCTAAAATATACATCATTTTATCTTTGTAAAATATTGTAGAGAATTAAAAAGGTGTATATGCAATAGGAGTTAAGTTCATGCATGAAATAATTGGACATGCTAAAAGGAAAAGAACAGTTGTTTTTTTTTGTTTGCTTTAATGAGAAAAATTATCACACCAGTTCAAACCTACAATACAAAGCAAAATAAATTAGAACATAACCTAATTGTTATAATTAAAATGGACAGAAAAAAAGCATACATGATCATAACGAAAATAATTCATGATATAATCTTAAGAAATATTAATAATTTAGTGATTAGTGAAAAGAAATTTCCCCATTTCTTCATTGATATTACTAATCACAGAATTATATAAAAAATATATTACAGTAGCCAAAAATGAAAAGAAAGTAATTGCTAACAAATAGCTTATAATTAAATAAAAAATAACCCTCTGAATACCAAGATTAGTATCAACTATGACAGGCAGGAAATATTGAATTATATATCACTTGATAATATTTTTCTCTCATTAATATATATATATATATAAATAAAGTGATAGAAATGTAAGCAAGAGATTTAGATGCACACTATCATATAGAATCACATCCTTGTAACATAAGTCACTTTATTGTAGTTAGGATATAAAATTATAAAGTTGAAAATATAAATAAGTTCTGTTAATTTTAAAAAAGGTAATGGAATGGAAAATCAATAAGAAAAATGAAGAAAAAGGAAAACTAAGGGAGGTAATCACAATGGCAATTTACAAAATTTCAAAGACACACTATCATGCAAGAAACACAAACAAAAGCCACCACAAAATGACCCTTTCATAATTTTCCTTAAATTGATCAATCTATTTAAGATATTTTATAAAACCCAAAACCTATAGTTAACTCCATTATAGCCAAGTAAAGCTACAGATTAAGCAAAACAAGTAATAAATGATTGAATCAGTCGGTTTTAGTTATGACTTAAACATTGCTAACCTTATAAGAATATTTTAATACACAAATTCGCCATTCAATAGGGAATTCAATTTAAGATGACGTATTTTTATAAGTTTAAACACTGTTTATTTGTAAGAAACAATTTAAAAAGCAATCTATTTATAAACTGATAGTTCAGTCCTGTTTACTTGATATCAACAGTATTTTTTTTCTTTTTCCTTATCAATAGAGGAAATAAAAAACTCAAATATTCCTTTGTAAATGAACATTTCACTTATTCCATCCCTAAATCCTAATCAAAGAATTGTTGGGATTTTATTGATGATTTATGCCATGAATAAATGAATGAATAAATGAGTGATTAATGAACAAAAGTGGTGTGATATTTTTTACTGAAAGAAATCATAAACATAAGTTTCCCATAGCTTAACGGACCCCTTGATATTGATAAAATAATTCTTTAGGGAAAATAGTATAAGATATTTGATGTATCTATTATGGTTAGCATTTGAGTGTATGTGCTAACAAGCTGATAAATTTATATGCAAATGAGCTAATCCAGATAGAGTCATGTATTATTATTAAGCAAAATACAGTATTGAAAAACCCTCCACTATTATTCTTATTATCTAAGGCAGTGATTCTCAAACTTTTTTCTCTGTGTCGCACTTTCAGAATTAAAATTTGCTCGTGCCTCATGAAATTCTATATTGCAAAATGTACATTTAAAAATAAAAATAAAAACAGAGGGGTTTAAAGCAGATAACTGCAGATTGATTGATAACTCTCTCCTCTAACTTGCAGATCCTGGTTTCTAAATTCTTAATATAATGCATAAATATCACAATGATGAAATCAGTCGATAATAACTATTTATACTGGGACTCAGACATGTAATTACATAATATTTTGAAATCATATTTATTCTTGGCATATGAATTTTTTAAAACTGTAAATCTTTGATTATCTTTCAATCATTCCGCCTCACCTGTCCTTTTCCACCACACCTATAATGCATTGTTTGGAAACCACTGATCTAAGGTGATAACATTGGTTAAATATTTAAATTTTCATGATGGCTTGTGGCAGTGAGAATTGTTTGGAATGTGAATGTTTATTCTTGTTTTGTTAATATTTAAAAAAAAAAATTACGTTAAAAAGTGACTATTTGATCCATTAAACATAAAATATACTGAAAATATAGTTAATTACTTTTCAAAATGTAAGCTAAGTTAAAATGTTTCAGACTTGTACATTTTTCTTTTAAAAAGATTACATCATATGGGAACATCGTTTAAATAGTTTTTATTTTAAACTAGGGATGTAATGGATTCAAAGTTTTTTTTCTAAAATCTTTACTATTATTTGCCGATTTGTCTATAGTTCATTTGCATATTTAATAAGCTTTACTAAATTATTAGTTTTGTTTAAAACTCATTAAAAGGACAATAGTGTTTATAAACAAACACGATGCACATATGCTTGAATAAATCCAGTCATCCATTTTATAGCACTTACATACTTGAAGAGAAGAAAATGACAAGTTATCATGCAACACATACTGAAAAAAGAAAGATGTTTCTTGAGTAGAAAAAAAAAAAAATCTAAAAAGCTGTTATTTGATAAATTATTGGGAAACTATATGTAGTCGCTTTCTAATCATTAGTAAAAATAACAATGAATCATTAAAGTCCATCAGAGATAAAAAAAAAAAAGAAAAAGGAATAAGATCAATGCAATGAATAAAAAGATAAGGAAAAACAATTCACTCAGAAGTTGACAAAATTGTCAGCCAACTCTTGTTTGGCAGAACAAGTTGGTCAGTTTGTCAATCCATGACTATACGTATTAAGACATGGTTAAGACAGGACTCTCCAGTCTAACGTGTTTATTGGTTAGTTGGCAAACATGAAGCAAAGCCAAATCATCAAACTCCGTAAGAACTCCATTCCAACGTCAAGCCTACCTTACGGCTAGCCCGGTCCAAAAACTGAGTCCAAGATTTGGGGCGAATTGACACATCTGCTTTTGAAGAAACTTTCCTTAGAAACACTTCACTTTCAAGTGTTTTTGTGGGTGAAGGCAGGGTTTCTCCAGTGACAGAGTTATCTTTATCTTCAATCAGAATTTCATCATCTGCTTTTATGATATTTGGCTTACTTTGAATTTCATCAGATAAAACAGCTGATTTTTCAGGTAATTCTGTGAGATTTGTAAGTTCTTTCTTGGCTGGTGGAAATTTCTGGTCTGCAGCAATATTTGCATCATTAAGATCTTCAGAATTTGAGACTGCTTCGAAGGCAGCAAAGTCCCGAGGTGAAGCTGCTTGATGTTCCAACTTTTCCGTACCAGAAATCGAAGATTTTTTTGCACTATTATCTTTATAATTGACAGATTTGTCATCATTGCGAGAGGGATTTGTCTGGTCGGATTCTTCTCTCTCAGTTTTACTAGAGGCACTTATTGGATTGTTTACAAGTGCAGTATTTGGTAATGGCATTTTAGAACCAGGCTGGTATTTGGGATTTTCACCATCTTTATTCAAGTCAATTACATTTTTCTGAGGTTCTGGTAATGGTGACAAAGGCAGAACAGAGATGTTACTTTCGTCATCAGTAAAATTAGCATTAGTTAGAGGACTAGATCCTGGAGTTTTGTCAACTGGATTCTTATCATTTTGAGATTGATTAATATCTGTCAAGTCTATGTTACTGGAACTTGTATCTTTCAGTCCCTCCCTTGCACTGTTACTGACTATCAGTCCAGCAGCAATTGCCTCTACAAAATTCAAACGCTTTTTATCACCTGGTGTGATGTAAGTACCTTCATGAGAATCTATGATTCCACGGTTGATCGCTTCATGCAAACTGATTATTGAATCTTGATTTAAGTCTCGAATTTCTGTGCAACTTGTTGAAACCAAACCATGTTCAATAACAGCTACCAGATCTTTATTCTTCCCAGATGAAGGATCTATGAATAAGCCTGTCCTAACATTATAAAGACCTTGATCCACAGTGCTGTATAAAGTAAGACCACTTGGACTTATGATAAATCCTCGCTGCAGAGCCTCAGCCAGTGTCATACATTCACCTGTCTGAGGATTGCGGAATTCACCGGTCTTGATATCAATCAATCCTAGACTTGCAGCTCTTCTCAATGTAATTGGCTGAACCGTATCAGGATCTATGACCTGAGAATTGGAACGACTCAACATACCAGAAGCAAAAGCCTCTTCCAGGCGAATATGTCCTTTGGCAGGATCATTCAGTGCAGAAAACTGAACAGTGTTCACTTGTTCCATTGGGCATGAAACTGATTCAGTATCTTCATTGCTGTTGACCAGGTTATTTTTTATTTGATCTCCTTCTTCTTTAACTATCCATCCTTCCTTTTTGGCATCATATAAATTCATGATAGCATTAGACACTGGGTGTTTGAAAGTTCCTTTCTCTAAAGACAACAATCCAATTGAACTTGCTACAAGAATATTCATAGATTCTTGAGTTTGGGGACAAACAATTTCATCAACCACTGGGTTCAAGAGGCCCATCTTAAGAGCATTTAGTATAGTCATTGATTTATCACGGTCTGGATCTTTCAAGTGACCAGTAGTTGGATCATAGAAGCCTTTTTCTAAAAAATCATTCAAAGTAGTATCTGGCTTTGAATGTTTCAAAGACAGGGGCAGCATGAGTTCCGAGAGTTCAGAATTGTGCAATATAAGAGGACTCCGAAGTGATTCCTGCGGCTTAGGGTTATCTGAATTTGAACATGTACTAGTAATTGATATATCTTGTACTACTATTTTTGATTTTTCTGTTACCAAAATTTCTTCAGAATTCTGAGGGTTTTTAATCAAAGACAGTCTACGTCTCTCTATTCCTACATTAGTGCTTGGGTGCAAAATTATTGAAGCAGCAGTGTTTGACCCTTCAGCAGAAATTAATTCCATTTCCTGAAAACTAATAGGGTCCAGTGAGGTTAATTCAGAATCCCTAAACTCTGCAGAATCAAATAAAATTTTTTCAGCCACAGCCCTTGTTAATGATAATTTTAAAGTTGGATTATAAACTGTGCCTACTTTTAAATCAAAAAGATTCCTTTTGACTGCTTCAGACAGAGGTAGATTTTCAGAATCACCTGTGGCTAATACTGTGCAGTTGATGCTAATAAAACCAGAGTCAATACTTTGCTCAAGCGTTTGCCTCTGTCCAGTCAGTGTATTTAACACCTTATGAGAATCCTCATCAAATAAACACCGACTAACAGCGTCAGCAAGTTGTAGTTGCTTATCATTGATGCTGAAAATGATGCCAGATTTTACAGCTTTCTCCAAAGGAATTGTAGTTTTCTTCTGCTTATTTAACACAGAAACGGTTTTACTACTTATGATACCTTTCTGCAATGCTTCCTCCAAAGTTACAATTAATCCACTTTCAGGATGCTTCACCAGGGATTTCTTACTATCAATGAGATTACTTGCTAAGGAATCAATTAAATTTTTATAATCCTTTGTTCTTGGATCAAGAAACATTCGACGCTGATTATCAAATATGCCATATTCACAAGCAGGTTTAAGTCCCAGTTTGGGAGATTTGGCATCAACAAGCAAGCAGGTTTCTAATGCTTCTTTGTAAGAAAGAAGACAACCTCCAGGTAAAGTGAGTGTATAATTATCAGGATTTAGAATTCTCTTTCTAATGGCGGCTTTACAGGTAATATAAGATTTCAGATGTGCATCCCAAACCAAAGGTTCCTTGAGGTAATCTTGCATACAGACTACATCAGACCGTGTCAAATCCAAGTCCTTACTTTCTGACTTGTATAAACTATTGGATGGTAAAATGAATTGTGATTTTAGACTTTCTGTTATGGAGAGTTTTCCACCTTCACAGGTGAATTTGCCACTTGAATCTAAGATTTCTTTTTCAATTGCCTGCTTAAGGGTAAGGGGATGGGAATGGCCATGAAATATAAAATCTTCATCTGTTATAATAGTAGAGTTCACAGCATTGGTAAGTGACATACTTTCACCTGTATAGGGACTATAAACAGTATTTGTATTATCATCATAGAGTTTCAACTGCACAGCTTCAATAATAGACATACCATTAGAAGAAACATCTGTCATTAGATTCCTACTCAGAATGGAAGTGAGATCTATATCTGATTCTTCTGAATTATTAAGAGTTCCATCTGTAGCACTGAACCAGTCTTCATCAATTGCTTGCTCTAAAGATATGTAAGGTGCATTCAAAGACCT
The DNA here is from genome assembly GCA_037127315.1 of Ascarosepion bandense. Classification (NCBI taxonomy): domain Eukaryota; kingdom Metazoa; phylum Mollusca; class Cephalopoda; order Sepiida; family Sepiidae; genus Ascarosepion; species Ascarosepion bandense. The sequence goes on from JBBBDQ010001608.1 coordinate 557,163, forward strand.
CTTAACCAATGTTATCTTGGGATCAATTAAACCAGCATCAATAGAATCCTGGATAGTAAGTGGCTTTCCTGATAGAGGATCGATAACATTTTGGAAAGTAGAATCAAATAGTCCTGCTTGAATAGCAGCGATCAGGCTAACTGAAGATTGGTGACTTGGAAGCCTGATGAAACCTTGATCAACAGCAGTTTTTAAATCAACAACTTCTTTACCCGTATCAAATTCAGCTTCTGCAACATCTAAAATTCCTTTAGCAACAGCCTCATCAAAAGATATAAATTTGTCATGATGTAGAATTTTTGTAAGGTCTGGCTTTAGCATGCCACTCTGTATAGCATCCTGCAAACCTTGAATACTACCTGTTCTGGGGTCCATGAATTGATGAGTTTTTGCATTATATATTCCTTGCTTTACAGCTTCAATGATACTAATCTCGGAGGCTCCTTTATCCTGAAGTACTAAACCTTTTCTTACAGCCTCCTCCAGTGGGAAGATTTTATGACCAGCATTATAAGAACCATCATTAGCATTCATGATATTCTGATAGATAGCACCATCAACAGTGAGAAGAGTTTGGCTCCCAGGATCTCTTACAGTGATAGTATCTTTATCTAAAAGTCCTGATTCTAAAGCGCTAGTGAAAGAGCATGAAAGTGATGAAGAAGGATCAAGGAAAGTTCTTGTGTTAGGATCATAGATTCCTTCTTCAAATGCTTCTTGCAAAGTGAGTCCTGGTTGAGAAGATATGTCAATTATGAAACCTTTCTGTAAAGCATTTACAAATGAGTGTTCTACATTTTGTGAGATGTAACTTGCTGTTTGTACATTGAATATTTGTCTAATGATTGCGCTCTCAAGAGTAAAAATATCCCCCAAATCATCCCTGATTCGAATGAGTTCAGTATCAATTAGCCCAATGTAGATAGCATCTGAAAAAGTTACTTCTTCATTTGTATCTGGATTCAGAAACATATTACTGGACTCATCATAAAGTTCTTCATCAAAAATCTCTGTGAGAGACAACTTCAAAGGAGCACGACATCTGGTAATCAAACCTTTTTCAAATGCAAAATTTAAAGCAATAGCCTGCCCAACAGAATTCATCATCTTCCCTGAATCAATGTCAATTATTCTTTTTGATATTGCTTCACTTAAAGCCATCAGGTCCCAGCTAACAGGATCTCTAACTAACGACTCCATGTGAATGATGCCTTCTTTCAAAGCTTTAGGTAAAGGAATAACTGATTTATCAAGGGGGTGGGTGATGGTATTACTAACAGGATTGTACATCCCTTGCAAAATGGCTTCATCAAGGGTGACGGGTATATCATTATTCTCTATACATTGTTGGCTAAATAAGGAAGAGATACTTTCACGTCTAGTTCCTGATAAGGATGCTTTTCTTTTAGTTGTCAGACTTGGTGTTGAAGATCTTCGGGTAAGAATGTTTGCGGAAGAGGCTAAAGCAGGTTCTTGCCTATCAGAATAAAAGGGAAAACTTTCTAGAGTTGAATCGGTATCTGTGTCTTGCACAGAATCTAATGAATAAGTTTGTTTGAAGGATTTCAATGGGGAAAAGCCTCTTTGGACTAAATCTTTTGCTTCTGTTGAGATATTATGGGATAAAAGAAATCCAGCATTTACAGCTTCCGAAATAGATATCTTTTTGTTACTACTAACATCAAAGAAATAGCAACAACCAGGACTGCAATGAAGAAGATTTTCATTAACAGCTTCACTAAGCTCAACAACTTTAGTTGTCTGTGTATTAATCACTTCTTGAGAAGCTGGACTTAAATACCGAAAAGCAATCATCTGGGTTAGATTCAGCCATTCTCCAGTAGAAGGCTCTTTAAATAGATCAACCTGATCATCATAATTTCCTTCATAGACAAAATCAGCAATAGTCATTTCTCTTTCATTAGTTACAAACTCTTTTTGAACTGCTTCAGACCAAGAAAGCCATTTGTTGCTTAAAGAATCATGTATTTTCCCTGTCTGGACATTGAAAAGAAGTCTTTGTTTAGCAGCAACAGCCAGGGTTACATATTGCTGGTTTTGGACATCCAGTAATCGTGTGCAAGCATTAATGAAGCCATCTGTTATGAGGTCAAATAGACCTGCACCTAATTTTTCGCGAAAGTCAAAGACATCATCTTCTTTTACTCTGTTGCTCTGTAGCTGAATGATGCCAGCCTTAAATGCTGCATGCAAAGAATATGAACATTTACTTCCAGGAATGGATACCTTTCCACTTTTTGGATCAATATAACCAAAGTCAAGAGCCTTCTTCAAATTTATACAAGAATTTGGTTTTAACCATACCACCAGACTGTTTTCTTGGAACAAACCAAAGTCTAGACTTTCAGTAAAATTGAGTAATTTTCCTTCCACTGGATGAACAAAGCAGTGACTGACAGGATCCCAGAAACCATCCAAAAGATGTTTCAAGTAAGATTCTAGTGAATAGACATAATCAGGATTACCATTTGTACCTGAAATGGCACTATCAAACTGGTCTATGCTTAAAGGAGCAGATTTAATGTGAGCAAAATTTTCAGGTTCCTGGTTCCAATTATTGAAAGTTGGACTGGAATTGTGAAAGCCGTTAGGAATTGAATGGTCATTGCTTGCTTCTCGTGTCACACTTAGAACAGCATTTTCATATGTCTTCCCCTTTGGATTTGCAGAGACATTCTTAGCCTGAAAATCAGAATCTAAATCTCAACAAATATTTACAAGAAACTAGCCTAACGAATTAGAAAACAAAAAAAAAAAATCAAACAATATAAAGTTGTGTAATATTTTTCTGTAATTAAGAGTATAAAAATGTTCATAGGAATAAAATCAGACATTAGTTTCTACATGATTTTTAGGATAAATTTTAAATCAAAAATATTTTTTGTTAAAGTACATATCAAAATCACCATGTAAAGTAAAATAGCAAAAATCTATTCACTTTATAAACTGGTATAAAGGTATACTTTTTTGAATGGATAGGTTAGGCCCTTTACAAGAGTCTGTCTTACAGGAATTCTCAATATGGGATGATGAAAGTGAAAGAACATGTAACCAAACAAAGATAAAATAAAACAACACATACATACATACACTCAAAGGAAAATACACAAGTACACTGTGAATATAAAACACAAAATGATAAGTGCCCTAAATATAGATTACACATATATTTAAAAAAAAAAAAAAGTTATGAAAAGTTTTTGCTTTAATTACATATAAAAACCCTTTTCCTTAATGTAGTTAACAAAGTTTGTGAAGAATTATAACAACTAATGTGAAAAAAAAAAAATCTAAAATATGGAAATAGATAATGTCACTGAATTTACTTCTAACAACATGAATTTATATATCATATTTTTTTTATTGTCAAGTTTAATTATAAATTCAAGAGAGAATTACTATTATGAGTTGAACAAAAAACTTTCAGAGAATGCTATTGCTACTGAGAGAAACAAATTAATTTTGATCTGAAGGAAATACAGATTTTTTTATATTTCCATCATACATAGGAAGAAAATTATTGTAAAAATATATTAAAAGTAATAGTTGAATACATATTGTAATCACTGAATAAATAAACAATTCAAATTACTATATAGTATTTGAAAATGAAGCAAGAAAGTCATTAAGTTGGAGATATTCAAGTATCTAATATGTGCAGCACCAGACAAAATAATTGTCCCCATTTTTAAAATGCTTTTATTTTGTTCTCTCCATACAGCTATGATATACGCCAACTTTCTAGTGACATGATTTAATCTGATTTATTCCATTTGTTCTATCCCAGGATTACACATGTTGGAAATAATTTTTTTGGTGCTGAAGGTGTTAATAAAAGATTGTCAGTGTTTTACAAATCAAATTATATAAATCAGTAAATGTATGATTCTAATGACAAAATGAAATGAAAAGGAATCTGTGAAAGTGTACATGATTTATGAGAATTCCCTCCATTTGTGTTCAATTAACATGAGAAGTAAACTATAGATTACTAATGAAGTACCCAAGCTATATTAGATTTTTTTAAATTTTTTTACAAAATTCTTTTTAGAGTAGTTTGTTGTTTGCAAGACATGCAAACAATTATTAATATATCTTGCACTTGTATAGTTATTACAAAGTGAAATTGTAATGTTAAGTATTTTAAATATTAGTTTGTTATATTTTTAAAAAGAATTATGAAGCCTTTTTCTACTTTTGAAAATATCTAAGCACAAAAAAATTTACATATTTTCATTATAGAAAATTAATAAAAACAATTAGATTAGTTTTAAAGGCCTATTTTAACACCACTTAGTTCACATTTTTATAGTTTTTATGATTTGAATTGACTAATTTATTTTGTATCTCAATTAGAACTGCTAGACATAATTGTTACTTTGAATATCTCTTCAGAATCATTAAAAGAAAAAAAAAGAAGTCTACAAGATGTTTTAAATATTTGATTCAGATACATGTTCTTTAGTGCTAACAATATGTAAATTTTAAAAATCATTATTTAGTATTAGCTAGTTTAAAATAGGACTTATTTACTTATAACTAAAGTAAAAAGAATTAATTTGGTAAACTTATCTTACTAAAGTGGGACTAATTGATACCTACCTCAAAGATATTAATTAACCAACAGCAGCAAAATCTTGTAGGTGATTTTTCTTCCATACTAAAGCACTAATGCAATATCACAACTAAAGCTTAAGTCTAACAATCTCAGCCAACATAATTCTAAACTGAGTAAATTAACATACCGGAGGGGGAGGGTTTATTATTAGGTTAGGGAGTGTTTTCTTTTTTTCCTTTGAATAAATAATTTGGTCACAAAAATAAATATTAAACAAAGCTAAACAGAATACAAATTCCAGATGAACCTTCTTTACTCAAAGACTAAGAAAATCTGAAATCAAGTTGCTAGAATGATGGTGGACAAGTCAGTAAATATCAGGGGAGGTAAATTAGAATAGACAAATGCTTTATGGGATATAGCTTGTTTTGATATGTAAATTTGCTTAATTTTATGTATACTGAACTAAAATGAGAATAATATTGATTTGTTACTAAGAAATGTTTGTCTTAGAATTTTCTCTATGTTGAATATGTTAAAACTTCATATGTGGAGCTTAGATTAAGTTAATTTTTTAATAAAACAAAATATCTTTACAACTTTTTATAATTATAAAATTGTCAAACATTATATTTTAGTTTTTAACAAACAAATGAACAATTTTTTTAAAATATTGGACTCAAACATTAAGACATATGAATGAAAGTCTTGACATTAAAATGAACAGACAATATTTGAAAGAAAGCTAACCAGTGATAAAATTTAAAGTTAAATAAACTTAGCATTTCAAAACAGTATAATTTGAAGTTATTCTAAAAAATGAAGAATTAAATCAGTTGAACTAAAATTTACCAATTTAAATAATAAAAAAGTTATTTTGTAAGAAAAAAAGAGTTTGCTAACATATGAGTGACTAAAATAATTTGACACCCTTTTTTATCAGAAAATTGATTTATTTCTTTTCGATGGTTTATCAATCTTTGCAGGTTATTTAAAGCCAGAAAATATTTTTAGATTGTAAATTTTTTTTGGGGGGGTGAGGAATAATGATTTAGTGATACAAGTTTTACTAATTAACTCATAGTGAAGGTAGAGGTGGTGTTATACCTTTCCCCAGGGTATTTGCATATAAGTAAATATAACAAATTCAACTGGAATTGAAACTCTGCTCTTTGATTAAGAATTCCAAGTCATTATCCATTACACCACCTGCATATCCAAGCTTACAGCACTTGGTATTCCCAAGCAGTCACTCATCTAGGTACTAACCAGACTTGATTTGGTGATTGTACAAGAACTGGTGTTTCAATGTGATATGGCAATAAGCCTTTATGAGAATAAAATTTGGTTGGAAGAGGAGTATCTTCAAAAAAATACAAAAGCAATTGAATACACATTTGGTTTTATTGAATTAAACTAATCAAATATAATTGCAAATGGCATATCATATGATCAAGCAGACTGTATTTAACAGAAACTTTGTAAAAGAGGGTGCCAAGTAAAACAAAATGAGAATGACACACTAGGAACAAAAAACCTGGGTTGGGGTAAAAGAGAACAAAGAAAGGAAAAGTCATATTTACTTACTGAGTCAGTAACATCACTCTCCAAAGCAGGTGGGGTCTGCCCTCCAATTACCTGAAGAGAACTGCTTCCTTCAACAGCCTCTGAAGAAACAAGTCCAGCAGCAATTGCATCCTTTAGTGGCATCACATCACCAGTCACTTTGTTAACGACTTTACCAGCAGAATCAATATAGAAACCAGGGCTTGTAATATATGTGGAGCTTGTAGCTAGTGTCCGTATTTCTGTGGCACTTTTTGAAAGTAATTCACCATTGACATAAAGAGAGCTCTCTTCTGGGCTGAATGGAGAGCCTTCTGTGACAGTAACATATTGGTCTTGGGGTGCAACTTTCTCTTTCCAGGGTTTGCCTGGTTTGGTATCAACCTTGGCTTCAATGTAGCCTAGCTTTAATGCTTTGTCTAAAGGCATTGTTACATGGCTAACTGGATCAGTATAGATCCAAGTGTTGGCATCAAGGTTTCCTTTTTGCATGGCTTCTGAGAGAGAGATTGGTTTATCTGTATTGGTAGGCATTTTATTGTCTTTGGTAGTTAGTACATCATGAGTTGGGACTAAGAAACCACACTGGAATGCTTCATCAAGAGAAAGAGATTCATTGGTCACAGGGTTGGTGAAAGTACCAGTTTTTGAATCAATAAGACCACATTTTGAAGCATCTTCAAAAGTCATCAAGTCTCCGCTGGTTAGGTCACCAAGTAAGCCTCTTTTCACTGCTTCTTCGACACTTATATCCACTCCCTTTTCCGAATCATGGTATCGTTTGGCTTTTATATCAAGAAGACCTTTATCAAGAGCTTGTTTAAAGGTCATGTCAGAAGCCAGTTTAGTTTCTGTTGACACCTGAGAACCTTTCAGTATCACCACAGATTCTTTCTTGGATTTCTTTGATCTACTCAATTTGGGAGAAAGATATTTTTGATTGATTGCTTCTTGGATTGTGTAAGCTGCCCTTCTCTTTGGATCAATGAACATTCCAGATTTGGGATCAATTAATCCAGATGTAATGGATTCTTGGAAAGAAGAGGCTCGAGGAGATGGCGGACCTTCAAGAAATTTGAAGGGCTCTCCATTTTCATCAGAGAGAATCCCTAATAAGATAGCTTCATCAACAGAATAGGAATTTGTAGAAGCTGGATCGGTGAACATACCAGTTTTGCAATCAATTAACTCTTTAATAAGAGCACCCTTAAAAGTCATAATAGGTTTGGCAGATTTTATATTTTCATTTTCAACTATTTCGGCTTGAACAAGTCCCTTCTGGATGGCTTCAGTAATGGACAATGTTGTATTACTCTTGATATCAACATAATTTCCTGCAGGATCTAATATTCCTTTTTCAAATGCATCTGCCATGCTTATCATTTGCTTAGCATCAGGATCGACGGCACCTGTGACATTATAGGTGACTCCTGGTTTCTGGGAGGAGACGGTTGTCTTTGTAGTGACTACAGACTGCACAGAGCCTGATATAAATCCTTTTTTTATTGCCTCTTCGAGGTTGTATACTTTGTTAGATGCTAAATCTGTGTAAATTTTCTTTTCATTATCAATGATATTTTGCTGAATAGCTTCTTGTAGGGTTAGATCTTTTCCTGTCATGGTATCTAGCACAGATGAAACATTCACATGCAAAGATGTTCCCTTCTGAATATCACACTTTTTGGTTTTCTTAGTCTCAAACACTAGATTCTTCTTAATAGCATCAGACAAAGATATTGTTTCACCAGTAAGAGTGTCGATGAATAGATTTTTTTCTGTGTCTAGAATTCCAGCTCTGATGGCTTCTTCAGCAGACAATTTTTTGCCAGTTTTTGCATCCTTCACTGCACTAATAGAAAAGACAGATTTTCCAGCAGAAGGGTCTGTTGGAGAGGTTGAAGCAACTTTCACCAAACCCTTAGTAACAGCTTTCTGAACTGGCAGATGTTCTCCTGTTGTGACGTCAATCACCTCTCCTTTTTGCGGATCAAATATTCCAGCTTTTATAGCTTTATCCAAAGATAAAGACTTTCCTGTTCGTCCATCTACAACCTCAGTTACACGGATCGTTTCCTGTTCTCGTGTGCTGACAATAGAGTCTGCAGCAGGCTTGATCATTTTCAGAAGGTCTTTCTCTATTGCTTTTGAGATTGAAAACACCTCATTTGTTTCCTTGTTGAAGTAATGACTCAAATCCTTGTCTACAATACCTTGTTCAATAGCCTCAGTAACAGTTAGGTTACGACCAGTCCGAGGATCCACCACAAATTTAATAGGCAACAATTCAGAACCATCAGCTTTGGGTTGAGTAGAAACCTTTTGGCTCTGGCACAAACCCTTCTTCACTGATTCAGAAATGGACATTTTCTTCCCATCTTTATTTGTGTAGGTGCCAGACTCCAGATTGATGATGCCTTTCTTCATGGCGTCTTTGATTGAAACAAATTGGCCTGATGCTGGGTCGAAAACTGATTGAACTTGCAAAGTTTCCTGGGAACCTGAAGATGCCAAATCATCTTTGGGACAAGAATCGGGCTCTGAAATAACTTCTGATCCTTTTACCATTCCTTTCTTGAAAGCTTCTGCCAACGGTATTTGTTCTCCTGTCTTTCTATTTCGAATGACTCCTTCCGAAAGATCAACCAAACCTTCTTCCACAGCATCACTTATTGGCATAACTGTGTGTGTCTGAGGATCGGTCACATGGCTGATACTGATTGAATGCCTCTTTGTAACTGTCACTTCATCTGCGGCTTTATTGGGCTTTGTTTTACGAGTTTTTACATCACTTTCTTCAGCAGAGATGTACCCTTTGCTAAGGGCTTCATCTAAACTCAGTTTCTCACCAGTTTTTTGGTTTATAAAAGTTTCTTGTTTTACATTAAGGATTTCCTTTTGAACAGCCTCAGAGAGAGGCATTTTTTCTCCACTCATCGGGTCAGTGACAGATGAGATGCAAATATCTTTCTGTTCAGAGAATGAAATTGCTGCTTTGTAGCCTTCTCTTGTCTTTTCTTCTCGTGATACAAGACTGTCAAGCATGCTTCCACGGATAAAATCACTATTTAGGGATTCAGATAGATTAATAGTTTGGCCAGTGATGGGATTGCAGTATATTCCTTTCTCAATATTCACAATACCCTTCTTTATAGCAGAATCCAGATCAATGAACTTTCCAGTGGTTGGATCCCAAACTTCATCAATTGATAGTTTATCAGTTACTTTGATTGTAATTTTACTTGAAGAGTGGCTATCTACCACAGCTTCTTGGATATCTCCAGATTTTATTAAATCATCCAATGTTGTTTTACTTTTTGATTTAGGATCTACCAGCTGACCTTTATCATTAAGCAAGTTTTGTTCAAATGCTTCTTGCAATGAATAAGATTGGTCAGCAATTGTGATGAAACCAGATGCAGGATATATATAACCAGATTCAATTGCTTCTTTCAGTGTAATAGAATTTCCAGAACTTGGGATTTTGTACATACCTGTTTTGGGATTAAGGAACCCACTGGAAATGGCTTCCATGAAGGTCATCGCTTCTTCATTGATGGGTGTAATTTGTTTGACTTTCACAACCTCAATAACATTTGGCTGAACTATAGATGACTTTGTAACTTCAATAGCTACAGGTGCTGTTGAGGAAACAGGACTAGTTTGTTTCATCAGAGATTGTTTTGCTTTAGATACAAGAAAGCCTCCAGCAATAAGTGGAGCACCTGCAATGCCTGCCACAGCAATAAGTCCCATTTTGGCAGCATCTTTCAAAGAGTGTTTCTTATCACCATCAATAAATTTTCCACTAACTTTGTCAATCTTCCCTTTCTCCAAAGCATCTTGCAGAGTTAACATCTTCTGACTTTTCAGATCATAAATTGCAGCTTGACCATTAATGAAGCCACGGTCAACAGCCTCCTCGAGATTCATTTGTTGCCCAGACATGGGTTCAGTGAACTTACATGTGCTCTGGTCAAATAAACCAGCATCAATAGCTGTTGTCAGACTCAAGCTTTTCTTGGCACTTGGCTCGGGAGTTACTTCAGATTCTGTGGTTGGATCAATAATTTGTTCTCGAATGGCATCTAAAATTGCCATACGTGACCCAGTCTTTGGATCCATGTATTGGTTTGCTGCTAGATCAATGAATCCTTGGTCAAGAGCTTCTGCAAAAGAGAGTCTCTTAGTCATTTCATCTGGTTCTTTATCTTTGCTCACCCTTTTCACTACTGTAATATCACTGCTTTTCTCTAATGGGAAATAATCTCCATTTTTGACTTTGGAAATAGTAGTCTCTGATACAATACTTTCTTTTGATTGTGCCATGATCTTAGACACAACTGCAGGTTTCTGAGATACAGTGCCTCTATTAAATTCTATATCAGTTTTGGTCTCTTCTGAAATGGTTGTTTTCCTGCCCTTTGGTAAATCAGCTGGTTGGCTCTCAGCAGATGGTTGAGCAGCAGATATTGTGGTTTTCTGACTGTCAAAACCATCCTGAGGAAGCTCAAATGAACCCAGCTGAAGCTCTTCTCCAGCAGAATCAATCAATCCAAACTGGATGGCAGCTGCAAGAGACATTACATCTTTAGTAACTGGATCCGTAAATGTTCCACTTTGTTCATTAATTAATCCTTGATCAATTGCTTCTTTTAACGAATAACATTTTGTCACTCTCCTCAAAGGTTCACTCACACCATTAGAGACAGCAGATGAAATGATTGGCTGGCTCGTGTCAAACTCATTATGCACTACACTTATTTCAGTTGCGGTTGTATCATCAGGAATTAATCCTTCAAGCAATGCCTCATTCAAAGGTATTCGTTCTTTGGTTTGAGTGTGGATAAGTTCTCCAGTTTGTGGATCAACAACCTTTTCACAAATAGCTTGGTTAACACTGAGGGCATTTCCACTCTTTGGATCAATTATAACCGAATTGTCCCCATCAATCACTCCACTGCGAATTGCCTCTTTAACTGACATTGTTTTCCCAGATTTGGGATCGATAATTTTGCTGGTTTCAGCCACAAAATAGCCGCCATGCACAGCATCATTCAACGTCATCACTGGCTCTGATGGTGAGGCTCCAACCTTCTGTTTGCCATTTGTTGCAATACGAGTGACAGTTTCAGTAACACTTTGATAAACTTCTGAAGTGCTGATATCAATTTGACCTTTTTTAGAAGTAACAAATTTCTTCTCTTCAAATCCAGTTTTGAAGGTAGCTGATGGCAGCTGTTCACTAGAAACTTTAGCTAGGGAGTGAGCAGTTGATGTATTGATGAGGCCTTGATGTAAAGCTTCTGTAACACTTAAAGGCTCACCTGTTTTGTTGTGTGTTACTTGACCTTTCTCCCAGTCCACTGTCACATCCTTCGATATAGTTGACTGGGGAACAATCTGTTCAGCCAAATTCTCTACCATGTCTGTATTTAACAATCCCTTCTGGACAGCCTCAGTAACAGACATCTGCATTCCTGTTTTGCTGTCAGTCACTAAACCCTTTTCCCAGTCAATAATCACATTACTGCCATCTTTAAGATTCATGCTTCTGGAAGCATCTTCTGGCTTTGTCAGATGACTGTCTGAAGATGGAGCTGATGAATAAGAAACAGGTTTTCCCAATATTGATTCTTGGGCACTTGAAACACCTGAATCAGATGATGGAGAATCACCAACTTTACTCTCAACAGATGTGGATTTGATGAGAGACTGGGTTTCACTAGCGATCACTGAACCAGGCTGACTAGGCTTTATTTTATCATCTGGCTTCGCATAAACAATTGTTGTAGTTGGTTTTTTAGGAACAGGAGGACCTTTCTCTTGTGTTTTCTTGGCATTCGCTATGGAAGTTGGCTGCTTCTCTTTTGGTACTGGTTTAGGGGGAACGTCAGGTTTCTGTGTGGGTTTGCTCTTTTCATTTAATTTCTTTTTGACTGCATCACAAACTGCTTTACCAGCCAATACGGGGCCAATAATTGGAGCACCAACAACAGCAAGAAGTCCAATTTTCACAGCTTCTTTAGCATCCAACTTTTTGCCACTTTTTGAATCGGTAATCTCTCCAGATTTCTGGTCAACAAGTCCTCTTTGTATAGCCTCTGACAATGGAACATTTTCATTCTTTTTACTATCATAAACTTCCATTTGGGATCCAGAATCCAGGCCCTTTTGTATCACAGTGTCTACTGAAAGCAGCTGCTGTGTTTCTGGATCAAAGATGTTGCTTGATCCAGACTCGTACATGCTTTCAACAATGCGTTGATCAATAGCAGATTTTAATGGAATCTTTTTAAGGTTTTTAGTATCGGTCACTTCTGCAGTGCGCTTATCAACTAATCCTAGTTTTAAGGCTTTTTCAAATGGAATTTTCTCACTGGTTGAAAGGTTTTTTACAGAAATAAAGTCAGTGGAAATAACGTTATTTTTTATTGCCTCCTCAAGAGTGAATGTATGTCCTTTCCTGTTATGGAAGAGGCCTTTTTCAGCATCAAAGTATCCAAGAGCAACTGCATCAAGAAGATTCATTAGCTTCTGGTCCTCTTCTACAGCTAAATCTTGCAGATATGCACGATCTGCTTCATTTTCTATCTTCCCAGTCTTGGGGTCAATTTTTTTAGCCTGGAAGCACTCTTGCAATGTATACTTATTGCCAGTTTTAGAATCTGTAATGGCTTCTTTCTCGGGGTCAATAATTCCTTGACTAATTGCTTCAGATATTGTCAATGATGTTCCCGAAGAAGGAATAGTGATCAAACCTGAGTTTTGGTCAATAAGGCCTAATCGAGTGGCTTCGGCATATGAAATGCCAACATCTGGTGCCTCACCATCTTGTGTGGCACTCACCTCAGGAAAACATTCTTTTGAAGGAAATTGAACACTTCCAGAATCTTGTTTCTTTTCTACATCAAGTTCAATATTTATAGATTCTGTAGCTACTGACTGATTATCCACACCCCCAGAAGCTGTTACTCCAGATTTTTCTAATTTCATATCAACAATTGTAGGAGATTTTGATGCCACATGAATATTATCAATAACTTCAGTTTGTTCCATAGCTGGAGCTTCTCTCTCTGGAATTGATGAACTAATCTGGGAAATATCAGTAGTTTTTGATAGTTTGATAAAACCTTGGTCTAAAGCTTCTTTCAGATTTAGATGTTCTCGAGACCTTGAATCAAAGAATGTGTTTTTGTCTACATCTATGATACCTTCTTTCATGGCTTTTGATAAAGATATTTCTTTGCCTGTTCTGGGGTCAATAACTGAAGTCACTTTACTTAGGGGAAATTCAGGTGATTCTGCCATGATACTACTTTTCAAAATGCCCTCTGGAGTTTGCTGTGACGTTACTTCCCCATGGATCAAACCCTTTTCAAGGGCTGCTGTTATAGCCATTGTTTCACCTGTTAAGGGGTTTGTATAGAGACCTTTTTCCACACTGAGAACTCCTTTCTGTACAGCACTGTCATATGACACCATTTCCATTGTGACAGGATCAACAACACTTGTAATGCTCAATGTGACCATTTTAGAAGACACATCCTCCACTATGGTTGTCTCAAACGTCTCTTCATCCTCGGTGATATGAATGCTGCTTATTTCAGTCCTCTCTGTTCTGGGAATCTCAGCAGCTTCTGTGAATATCAGTTTTTTGAGAATTGCATCATCTAATGTTAATTCTTCACCTGTCAAAGGATTAGTGTAAGTTCCTTTCATGTGGTTCAATATTCCTTCTTTCATTGCTTCATTTACTGTGATTTTCTTTCCTGTTCTTGGGTCAACTACAGAAGACACAGCTACAGTTGTCTGTTTTGTTGTAATAATACGATTTCCATCTTGTTCTATAGTAGGCACCACTGAAGACAATTCAGCATCAATAAGTTTCTTTTCTATAGCTTCCGTGATGAGCATCTTTTCCATTGTCAAAGGGTTGACATAAAGTCCTCTGCTTTCATCTATTATTCCTTCGTGTATAGCTTCTGCGACAGTCATCACTTCACTTGTAACAGGGTGAATGACACTGTTCAGGTTAAAGGTTTTAGTTTCACGCACCCAGTCAGCTTTTACAGCTTGGGGTACTGAGCTCAAGTCTTCAGCAATAACCAAACCTGTTTCAATGGCTTGACTGATTGGGATTCGCTTTTCTTTGCCATTTTCAAATCCAACATACTGGCCCCTGTCCTGATCCAGAACACCTCGTTGAATTGCTTGGCTCACACTTAACCGTTCCTTGGTGACTGGATCAAGAACTCCAGTGATTGAAAAGGCAACTGTCTCTTTAATTGGACCCTCAGCCACTTGAGGTGGCTCACTGGTATATTCAGCTATGATGAATCCCTTCTTCACAGCCTCATTTATTGGCAACTTATTGCCAGTTGTGAGGTCTGTGAAAAGACCAGAAGCCAAATCTATAAGTCCAGTTTCAACAGCTTCATCCACATCAATACTTTTTCTTGTTCTTGGATCAACAACAGATTTTATAGACATATTACGAACTTCTGAAATAATTGCTTTGACTGGTTTTGTCACAGCAATTTGGGTAAATGTGTAGTTTTGATCAGATTTACTGACAAATGCTGACTCAACTACAGACTCTTGAGTTCTGGCTGTGTCTGGAGATGTCCGACTCACACGATCTTTCCCAAATTGCCTGATAGCTGGTTTTGGTTTATCGGGAACAATTGATGATGAATCTATACTATCAAGGGCTATTCCTGGAAATTGTCCAGGTATATTACTTGAGGGCCATTCTGAAGATAAGCAAAGTAATCCTCTATAAATTGCATCTTCAATAGTCATGATTTCTCCTGTATTGGGGTCTTTGAATGTTCCTGCTTGCTCAGCTAGAAGTCCCTTTGACACTGCTTCAGAGATAGTAACTGGCTTGGGTACAGGCTTTACAGGCTCAGAATCCACACAAGTTGTAACTGTTGTAGAAATGACCAATGGACTGACTAAATCTAGCAGTATTTGTGCACTGTCAGGAGTTAGAATCTGTTCCGCTACAGCATACTGTAGTGGCATCACATTACCCGATTTATCCAATATATTCCCAGATTCAATGTCTAAAATTCCTTCATTAATAGCTTCAACCACAGACAGCTTTTTGCCACTTGGATCTTCAATCATTTTTTGAGTTAATCTCTCGGCAATTCCTTCATCAATAAAACCATGTCTGGCTGCATCAGTGATTGATAGTTTCCTTCCCGTCTGAGAATCCACAAACTCACCCTGAGATGTTAAAACTCCTGATTGGAATGCTTCAGGGATAGATAACAGAGAACCTGTGCTGATGTCAAGTACAGTTTTAAGTGGGAACGAAATATCTTCGCTAGCAATCTTGATATGTCCTTCAGAAAGAGCATCATAGATTGAAAGCTTCTGTCGCGTGCCAGGTACAGTAATTTGCCCATTGTAATCCAAAATACCCCTTTGAAGGGCATCATTGAATGAAAGAACATCATTGGTTTTGGTCAGAATCAAACTTTTTGTATCAGCGTTGAGAATTCCATTATTGATTGCAACATCAAATCTGATGGTCTGATTTGTGTTTGCATCAAAAATTGAGCCATCTTCTCTGAGAGCACTTTTGTGCACAATATCTGACAAGGTCATAGGACGAATTAGAAGCTGTCTACGATGAGCCTCAGATAAAGAAATCCATTTGCCAGAATTCACTTCTAAGAATTGTCCAGATTGTGGGTGAATAATACCCTTTGCCACTGCTTCTGTAAGAGATATCAAAGGAGCCCCCTTTGAGGGGCGAATCTCTTTAAGGGAAGGGTTAACATAACCCTTCTCTACAGCTTCCAGGATTGTCATCTCTTGGCCTGATATAGGATCACATATTTTACATTTCAATTCATCATACATTCCCTTTTGTAGAATTTCAGCTAACCCAAGAGCTTTATCAGCACCTGGAAAGCTTTTCAGTCCAAACAATGCCTGTGATTGTGTAATTTCACTAACATTTACAGCAGGGCTGATGCCAAGCATACTGGGTAATTTAGGGGAAATTAATCCGCGTTCATTGGCATCTTTGACTGAGATATTTCCAATTAAAGGATCAGCCATTATGTTAGTGACTGGATCAAATAGACCTTTCTTAATAGCATCTGTTAGAGTGCATTCCTTGCCTGTGCTTGGATCAAGGAGGCCACAGGCTGTATTGAACTGCTGCTGGATTTGCGCACTAACATAACCTTGTTTAACAGCTTCTGAAAGAGGAATTTGGGCTTTTGTCTTTGGATTGATGAACATACAGGATTTCTTATCAATTAATCCCGACTGGAATGCCTCCAATACAGTTATTGTTTGTTTGGTGATTGGATTCACAACACCTGCAGTATGTAAAACATTACCCTGAGTTGTGTCAACCTTTGATTTTACGACACTAATCACATTTTGTATTATTTTGCCACTGGCTTTTGAGATGTGCTGGGAAGCACTCTCAGTAGATAAGTCTCCGTTAATGGAGGATACTTCAGGTGCTTCAGAAATATTTGATAAAACTTCACCTTTGGTATCTTTGCCAATTTTCTGTATAGATTTCACTGTTGTTTTGGTTGTAGATGCAAAAGAGCTAATGGTATGTGAGGTTGAGGAAGTATGTTGGGAGATTGTTGAGACAGATGAAGTGGATGTTGAACTCATGTAACTAGCAGGGATACTTCCAAGGCTATCAAATTCATTAAGTTGTTGGAAAAACTCTTGCATATCTTCATCAACAAGCATGGAAGAACGTTTTGCCAGTTCAGCACGGAATGTTCGAAGAAGGGGGATATTTTCATCAATTACCATTTGGAACTAAAAAAAAAAAAAAAAAAAAAAAAAAAAAAAAATTTTCAGAATCATTTGAAAAACCATTTCAAATATATTAATTTTTATTTAACAAAATATAAATAAAATAATGCATACTATTTAAAAATGAAAAACATTCCATTCTAAGAAAATAAGAAATAAGATTTTATAATATCAGTCAATTAAGTGCCATACGTGATACACGCTTGGGCGATCATGTCTCGAAAGAGACATGACTGACTGGGCAGAAGATTATCTCGCAGTAGGTTGCCATTGCTTTCTGCGGTAGACTGGTTGCTGACCAAGGCTATAGAACCCAATCTGTCCTGCTATTTAACCCATAACTGGAAGGAATAGACGGATTAATACCTTTCCCAAGGGTATTTGCGCGTAAGTGAATACAATGGATTCAACTGGAATTCGAACTCGGCTCCCCGGTTTCTTGTTCCGAGCCAATATCCACTGTACCACAACGCACATCCAATATACAATTCCTAAAGTAGAAAAAAATTAATGTAATTGCTCGATCAACTGTTTTAAGCATTTCGCCGAAGTATCATTAATTTGGTAAACACATTGAAAAGGTAAAACAATTTTTTATTGCAAGGATTGAGAAAATTTAAATGCTTTATTACTTCATAAATTATTTCAAATTGATTGTAATGAGGTTAACAAATAAATTCTTAAAATTTGGAAAAAAAAAAAAAAAAAAACTAAACAAAACCAAAGTAAAGCAGGTACTCTTAAGATTCTGAATTCTACATAATTTGATTTTAAGAGCATTAGAATGATTACTGTAGCATTATCTAACTGAAGCTTGCATATTGTATCCTATTTCTAGATACTCGGCCGGTGGGGGGGTTGAATGGCATAGCATATTGCTTGATTAGAGAAAGTGTAGGTGAGAAAGTAGTTGAGCAAACCACTTCCCCATAACTACTTCGGCTTCTCTGGTAGTCAACATAAGGAGGAGTTCAATCCATATCTAGCAAAATCTGATCATTTATAAGTTTGTTGACCCTGTAAAATATAGTAACAATCAATGAAAGTGTTTTTATATTGTGTGAAAATAAAATCTCAAAAACATTACCTTCATATCTACATTAGCTTCAGATAAAATAGCAGTTATATCTTTTAGTCGATTGCTAGTCCAGTGAACCATATTCATGTAAGTTGAGTTGAGTAAGTCTAACTCCTCCCGAATAATTTCAGCACCACATTGAATAGAAGGCTTTTTGGCATCTGCTACTGAAGAATCATCCATGTCGATATTCTCTTTGTATTGCTTCAACTTTTTGTCATAAATCTTCAAAAACAAAAAGAAAAAAGTTTGATAAGTAATTTGTTCAGTTTTATTTATATTAAGTATTTTGGAGACCGCAGTAAGACCACCGATATTCAGTTTAGTCTTTTTACCTCATTTGAGTAATTAAATAGAAAACCACAAACACACATTTTTAGAAGTAGTACAAATTTTGGGGTTGGCAGTCCACTGTAGTGATTTACTTTATTAAAAAGTGCTTGATACTTAGTAGAGCATTATATATGGTAATATTTTTTTATTATAAGTTTATAATAAAAACATAGTAATGAAACACAATGGCTCTTGTGTTACGGTAAATTACGCTTTTATTATAAACTTATAAAAATATTACTATATAAGTTTATAATAAAAGCGTACTTTACTGCAACATAAGAGCCACTGTGTTTCATTACTATGTTTTTATTATAAACTTATAATAAAAAATATTACTATATATATATATATATATATATATATATATATATAATATTGTTTGACTGCATGTGTCAAAAAACAGAAGAAACAGAAAAAAACAGAAGAAACAGAAAAAAACAGAAGAAACAGAAAAAAAACAGAAGAAACAGAAAAAAAAACAGAAGAAACAGAAAAAAACAGAAGAAACAGAAAAAAACAGAAGAAACAGAAAAAAAAACCAGAAGAAACAGAAAAAAAACCAGAAGAAACAGAAAAAAAAACCAGAAGAAACAGAAAAAAAAAACAGAAGAAACAGAAAAAAAAACAGAAGAAACAGAAAAAAAGAAAAGACAGAAAAAGAAAAGAAAAGAAAATAAGAAAAGAAAAAAAACTCACAGCTGAAAAGAATTTAATTTCTAATTCAATAAAAATCAGGAAGAAAGGAAGGAAAGAATAATAAAATCATCTACATGTGGAAATAGAAAAGGATTAAAAGAAAAGGACAAGTGGGTTGTGGAGGAAAATATTTAATATTCCAAAGTAAATTCTTTGCCCCAAATGTGTTTAATTATAAATTCATTACTTCTATCTACAATTTTTAGCCCTTTAAACAAATCGATAATTCTACTGCGATCTATTTAGAACATTGACCAAATCACAGACCCCATCATAAGATTTTACACAATAAACAAGAATAATTGAACATTATTAGATTTACCAAGTATTTTTTTCAAACAAAGAATTAAGACTTGAATTACTATCTTTATTGTATTATTATATCTTATATTTTTTTAAACTCATCATGAACAGAAATTAAGTTAGAATAAATACTAATATGAAAATACTTTGCAATTCACAAAAATTGAAACTGTATTAAACATTGGCTGAAATTCAGCTGCAAAACTCAATTCAGAAATAGTAACAAAGATCAAATGAAGCTTTTGATACATTACTATAAATATTTTTAAGATTCTGAGATAAAAATAACTTCTACTCAAAAGTAAAACCAAGTTTAGTTTAATAATGTAGAAGAGTTTTACAAGTTTTTAAATTCTTTACTATGATCATTGTTATTGCTGATTTATATTTATACATACAGAAGACAGATGTGGATTTAGGAACTATAAAAACCTTTAAAAATAGTAAGTACAAAGAGTGTAATGTAGAATAAAAATAATTCTTGCTAGCAATATTCTCAATGTATTTATAATAAAAAAAGGAAAACTTTTGGTTAGTATACACTGTTAAGCTGTTAAATACTGAAATTAGCAAATTTTAAAAGGTTTTGAAACTATGAACAAAAGTAACAAATAACAAAGCATTGCTGTTAACAACACAAAGCAAATAGTAAAATTCACTGTACTCTTCTATGTTTTTACTACAAGCTAAGTATTAGTAATTGTTACTTTATAGAGATACATTTGTAGACACAGATAAAGAAATATTTTATAGGATATTGGAGAAGGACTTTACAATGGAATAATATTCTAAAATGAACAAGCATTACAGAATATATCATCTCAAACAACTTCATTTGGATATCATATGCAGTAAACAGGAAAAGATCAAAACTTGAAATTTGAATCCCAAAATAATGATTCCCAAGCACATTTTTGGTTTGTTCTGTGATAACATGACATCAAAATCAACAAGTGCAAGTAATTTAGATATTGAATTGAATTAGTGACTCCTGTTCAATTCAAACATGCAGTCTTGTGATATTTCACCCTCATTACCACAATAATACCACATGCATTAGGTGAATAAGAAAATTGTGCAATGGTTTACCAAAATCAAAGGACCCTTAAGATTTCCTCAAGACTAATTCCTTATTTCACATGTTTCCACAAACAAATTATTTCAACTTTTACTTCATTCCTTCAATATTTCTTAGCCATTTTCTTCATGACGGTGTAAAAATTAAGTTTTTACAAAATAATTATACTTCTAAAGATACAGGAAGATATCTAATGAAATTTTCACATTTTAGCACAAGGGATTTTAAAAATACATTTTTTATAACTGATAAATTTCATGAATAAACAAGCAAATGACCATGGCAATAAAATAAAAAAAAATGTTCAAAATTGAAATTCTGTAAATATATCAGTTTTACAAATGACTATTCATAAATTACTTAAATTTTTAATACATTATAAGAGAACCTGATTTTCTACTCAAAGATGACAATGAAATAAGTTATGACCATTAAGTTATGATATTGTCGGCATTATTTGAATGATTACATCTAAATAATTTTTTAGATAACATTTTGATTAATGAATTTATAGCAGTATCATGCAATAATTACAAATTTAATGATGCATGACAAATTAGATGCTAAATATTGGGATAAACCTTTATTTACAGAAAATTGTTCATATTTCTGTTATATCTTTGTTTTAAGAAAGCATTAGCATTTTCTACTTCCTGAGCAAAGGTGTGCATGTGTGTGTGTGTGTGGGGGGGGGGTAATAAAAACAGTTGTGCCCTCTTCCCTTCTCAAAATAGATAAAATGTTCAAATAATTATATCTCACCCAAAATGTACAAGTTTAATACTTTAAGTTGATTGAATGAGTGTTCTAAGGGTTAAATACTGTAATTCTTGGTCGTGATCATTGTAGCCAATTTTTAAAATCAATAGTAATTTTTATATCTAAAACTTTGATCCTGTTCATGATTATGATCACAAAATGAATGAAAAAGCACCACTATTAAAATTAACATTTTCACTATTCATCATCTTTGATTATTCAGTTGGAGCTTTATCTTGATTTGCATCAGCCAAAGTTGCAAGTTCATTTCTTGAAATGAGAACAATCTTGTTTCCATCTTGCATGAGAAAATTTGCAATTTCTTATTTGCTTATTCATAAAATGTGTTCAACAGTTAAAGATATATAAATTTGACTTTCCATCAAGACAAATTGATTATTTAAGCTATCAACATGAGGAATTGTGTAGTAACTAAGCAATAAACCAAAGTAAAAATAACAAACGTTCCTCTATCAGAAGAGAATTCTCTTGTTTGTACTATTTCCTCAGCAACCTTATTAGATTGTAAGTGGTTCTTAGGGCTTTTTATAAAAGGAAATGTATCCAATTTTCTTTAGCTAAAAACAAAATATTGTTGAGACATTTGGGAGTGTCATTGGATACCAAAATATTTGGCACTCCATTACAAGAGAAAACTTATTCATTAAACTTGTTTTGTAGTGAAGCTTTTCAGGCTATTCTGAAAGGCATGTTACCAAAAGGAGCATTAATCCAATTCCATCAACATGTATAGAATCTATGTATATGTAGTCAAAGTTCTAACACTTTAGGCCATGAATGAAACCTACTGGTTTGGTAATTCCTTCTGAGTATTAAAAATAAAGCTCCAATTAAACTTCAATAGGAATTTCCTATCTAGTAAGAAATGACAGACCTGGTCTGTAGTTCATACAATTGTTAAAATTTCACTCAATAGAATAGTTCTTTTTTAAACATTAATTAACTTCCTTGATAACCATTAACTTCAGGTTGGAAGGATAACTAGTTTTCAACTATTGTCTAATTTGGAAGGTGTATCAATCTTTTTCTATACAAAACACTCCTAAAATAAAAACTGCTTCTTGATAACTTGTTCAGTTGGCTTTGATATTTCAAACTCTTTGGATATTTCATGTTGCTTAATTCTATGTGGCAAATTTTCATCCTCTTCAATCTCATTTCTTAATTTATAAAATAAGTTTAATTAAACAAAAAAAAAATCAAGTAGAACACTTCAAAGTCAATGCAACCTGTGTTTAGTTCATTTAAAATGCCAATTTTGTATGTACATCTCAATCTGTGAAGACGTTTGAAGGCTGAGTGGAGGAGGGGTTCAAGTGGCCAATAACTTTTTCATATCCTAATTTCATCATCATCAGCATTCACATCTATATCTTCCCTCATACCATGAATATAACAACTAGCAGTATAGTCCAGAATAATAACAAGAACTGCTCCTGGTTTGTTTATTGACTGGCATATCAACTCTCATGGGTCATTTAATGAGGAAATTTAATTTTCTTGGGAGCATTATTAATTTATTTTACAAAAAAATGTATTGCTGGTACTTTTATACTTTCATAGTATTTTGCCCCCAGTTTGGGGAGAATTTGTTAAACATTTAAATTTTTAGTAAAAAGTCAAATTATTATTATTATTGCTAAGCACATTTCTTATTACTACAGTACTGAAAGAAAAAAAATTAAAGCATTAGTTAACTGGACTTCCAAAAGTGGATAGTCTCCTGCCATAAGAACCGAGCCACAACTGCACCACACCATGTGCTACGCACACTGACTCAGTAGAGTAGGAATAAACAAAACCAGTTTTCAACTAGGAATTATGAGTACTTTAAAAATGTGGAGTTAACAACATCCCATGTTGCTAATGCAGGTTAAAGATATTTTTTTTATATTTTTTAAGTTTTAACTTATAAAACATTGTAATAATGTTAATTACAAAATGCTATTTTTTTGTTTTGTAACAAAACAAAATTCAAATTTTTTGTAACAAAATTCAAAACAAATTTTTTATGAATTTAATAAAAAGAACATTTATTATCCCTTAAAAAAATTATTTAAAATTATGTGTCTTGAATATAATCTTAGACTAACAAAAATGATTTTTAAAAATAATCACAGAAAAATAACTTTTAGAAAATACAGACTGAACACTAGCCATTAAATTAAAAAAAAAGTACAAACAAACAAAAAAAGAACTAAAAAGTGTCAGTGTTACCAAAGAGATGCATATAAGAGATCATCAACTTAAATCTTCAAAATTTTTATTTGAAAATCTAAAATAGTTCTTAAATAATAAGATTATATATTGTAATATTTTACAATATTAATCTTAAAAAAATCATATACAAAAAAAATTATGAAAACAGACAAATTTGTATTGTATTTTATTCTATAGGATTACCAGACAGTTTGGAGCTGTCCAATAGTAAGAAATTGCTAAAAGCAGTAGCTTTGGATTGGCCAAAAAGTTCATTTTTCTTTTTTTTTGTACATCATTCAATAGCATTAAGAGTATTTAGTTTTAATGTCACTCAAAAACGCTTGATTATACTCTAACAGATATCATACCATCATTAATATTTTAAATTTTTTTCTCAAAATGAACATATTTGTTTTATTTTTTCTTAGAAAATAAGAAACAGAAAATTGATGGATAAAAACAAGGCAATTTTTTGACATTCTTATTTAAAAAAAAAAAAAAGGTAAAAATGCAACTCAATTACAAAAATTATTTGTGCAGTCTATAGACAAGGTATCATGAATAATTAAATGCATCAAGAGTGTTTTGAAAAGTTTTGTGCAATAATTTTTTGCTGATTGAGGTTTCACAAACCAATTGAGGTTGATAGCAATCAAATCAAAACTTTACTTGAGAATAATTAAAATGTTATGACATGAAAGATGACCAAAATATCCAAATAAAGTTTAACTGCCATTTGCACAAGCTTGGTTATGTATGTTGCTCTGATGTGTCATGACAATACAAGTGAAAAAAATTTCTTGACTGGACTTAAATGTTCATGTTTTGAAAATTTCTTATAATTCTTGAGGATTTTTTTGGTGTGTGTGTGTGTGTGTGCGTGGGGGGGGGGGGGTTGCAAAATCCTCTTTTTTAAAAAAGATAGAATATATGGGTAAGATGAAATTATGATACAGCCTAATGATTGCAGAAGATATTGGAATAAAAATTGTATGTTTTGCAATAAAGTTAATGTTGAAAAAAATTGTCTTGTTTTCTCTATAGCTAGATAAATGCCAAGGCCAATCAAATAGTAGTTGTACTGCTGCAACCACAGAAACCCTGTATTAATCAGAGGGTAGTGGCTAAATGGACTAAGTGTCCGGTAAACAGTACATGTATTATTACGGCCCTTGTCAAGTTAAACTATAGAAGCCAATGGATTTTAATGTGGCTACTAGATAAAATAATTATGTGAAGATGATTTTTTTAAGCATTCATTTATCCAGAGAATGCTATTATATTACTATTTTATGAAGATATCTGATCATAGGAAAGAGAACGTGCGGAGTTATGCCTTTTCCAAGGTCATAAGTAAAATTAAATATAAATTCAACCAAAATTCAAGCTCAGTTTATCAATACCATTTTTCATTTTGGCAACCATTATGCTATCACATACTGCAAAATATGTTATAGTTAAGGTGAAAAATAGCAAAAGATTTCAATTAACTTCAACTATACAATCAACATATGCATTTATGGGCTTAACTTAAGAATTAGAGCTGATTCCAGAAATGGTGTTAGGTCAAGAAATCCACTTTGAGCAAAGACATCTATATTTTTTCTAAAATATTTATCTACAGTGTTTCGATTTAATCTATATACACAAACTTTCAAACAACAGTAGTGTTAGCAGGATAGTAATTATTATGCTATAAATATTAATGTTTCTTCAGTAAATTTTAAAAATTTAGAATTTTAAATGCATCTACAGATATTTAGTTTACTGGTGCAGTACTGCAAAAAGAGAGGCTGGTTATAAAACATGCAAAAACAAAAGTTACAAAAGGTGTAGTAAATAGCATTCAAAAGTTAAAATTATATATATAAAAGAAAAATAAAATATGCATGTTTTCAGACAAATGCAGACTTTGTATCACTAACATGCAGGTGCAAAGATAGCTCTGACCAGAGCTATGTGTTCTGATTATTTGTGCTAGAAAACTGTCAATGCCACCAGCTGAAAGATACCAGATTCCCAAGGTTAATAACTGTTCAACAATGAATTTATGTTTTTTTCATGATTGTTTAAAATATGTTATCAGATAAATTATTTAATAACATTAAAAAATCTATCACTTCAACTTATGTTTGAGGGTCTAAATTTTCATTTTTACTTGATTTCTAAAAATACATTTTTGAAATTGTTCCCAAACATCTAAAATTAAAATATTTTTTGGTTAATTTAAAAAAAAAATAATGCCATTCAAAGAATGCCTTATTTTAAATCTATAATGAAAATAAGAGTTGCTGTATTATTTTCTTTTAGGAGTTTCATTTCTCACAGAAACTGGATTTTATCATATGAACAAAATTTGGACTTTGATTTTAATATTAATATTTAAAACATCTTAGGTTTCTTATAATTGTTTTAACAATTTTTGACTGGAAAACCTTTGTTTCCAGTGCACAAATCCTTACCACAGTGTAAAACTGCTATATATGTAAAACCAAGAACTTAATTACTGATACAAGTTTATTTACAAAAATCAAGATTTATTCCCAAATCAATTTCAACATGTTTTTCTTTAAACAAAAACACTGTAGCATGTATAAAGTTATTAACGAACTGATGAACAAATAGAATTTTGGGCACATCTTAATGGGTTGCATACTACTGTGTGTCATTAATTATAAATAAAGATTTGAACATGTACACAGAAGATCTTCAGTTTTCACAGTTGCAGTATCCATTAGCTTTCACTGGAGATCCTGTGCCAGTAATTCTTTACAAAAAGCCAACATACTCACTTTTCTAGATTATTCTAGCAGTGTTACCACCTAGCTTAGATTATGACTAAAATTTGAAATTCTTTCAATCCCTGTATAAGGGATCTTTGAAATTGTTCTTCAAGCACTAATTATGATGGATACAACTGCCACTTTCACCTTTTTACAATGTAAAAGTTGTCTGAAATTTCAAAAAATATTTTTGATATGTCCAGGAAAGGGATATATATATATACATATATTTTTTGAGGTAGCTAAATGTTTAGGCAAATGTAACCAGGTAGAACAATTTAGCAAGTAGACGTAGATATAGTCAATAGATGTAGACCAACAGTCATAGACCTGTAGACCTATGGAAGTAGACCAATAGACCTCTATCCATCCTTGCCTTCATCTGTATTTATGGCTGACACCAGCCAATCACATTACTGTGAGGGGGAACCAAGGTGTATGTATATTCATTACATATTCATTATATCAATTTTTTTTCACTATTGACTTTTGAGACAGTAACATTTATCTGACAGATCACCTTGCTTAAGATGACTAGAACTGCTTTCCTGGTTTTGATTCTTGTTTTTGTTAAATATTTCTGCTAGCTGCATAGAAAAAAAAAACCTAACAAATATGATTCATAATGTTTTAGTTTTGATATAGTTTATTTTTATAGAATTGTTTTGGGTCATCAGTAATAGTATTTTAATTTCTCTATTGAAGTCTTTTTCAATACTATGTCTACATTTTTTTTTTTTTTTTAATGAAAATGTCACTTCTCTTGTCCAGTTTAAGGACCCTGAATATTTTCCTATAGATACTGTTCATGTATTGATACTTTTGATCATAATTATAATGGTCTATCTAATTTTCAAAATTTATGTTGCTTTGTGGTATTCGTCTGAATTTCATTCATTTCATTAATAGAATCTACTTTCTTTTCTAGTTGGTGTCCTAACCTTTATTTATAGTTCAATTCCTATTATCTTCAATTTTCCTTTACTAACCACAAATATGGCAGATTTCTTGATTCTGAACTTCATTCCAATATTGTGGCTGAAGGTAATCTCAAATGAATTTATCAACATGACCTTGGCAGAAAGATCTTCATACATGCTATCATTAGCTTTTGCAAGCAGTTTTTAATGGAAAAGAATTTTATCCTCATAATCCACAGTTAAAAAAAACAACAAAAAATAACAAATTAAAATTAGATTGTTATATAAGAATTCTTTATAATTTTTGATGATGATAGATGGTCTAGCTGGCAAAAAGGAACTTATCAGTTAAGTGAAGAACCTGGATAAAATAGCTTCCAAAAGAGACACGAAGATTAATATTAAAAAAATCAGGACAAATAAGGAGAACGGTTTTTCAAGCAAGATAAATGTAAGTAGTGAGAAAGTCAAGGTAGTGAGTTAATTTAAATATATTTGCTCAATTATCAATGAAGAGGCTTCCAGAATAAAAATTTCAAAAACAGCCCAAACAATTACAGCTGTTACAAAATTAAGAGCCATCTGGAAAGACAAGAACAGTTACAGTTAAGTGGCATACGCGATAAACGATTGGGCAATCATGTCTCTTTCGAGACATGACTGACTGGCCAGAAGATTATCCCACAGTAAGTTGACGTTACTTTCTGCGGTAGACTGGTTGCTAACCAAGGCTAAAGAACCCAATCTATCCTGTTAATTAACCCATAACTAGAGAAAAGAGATGGATTAATACCTTTCCCAAGGGTAATTGCACGTAAGTGAATGCAATGAATTTCAACTGGAATTCGAACTCGGCACCTGATTTCTAACTCCAAGCCGATATCCACTGTGCCACAACGCACATCCTGCCTGAAATCAAAGATCAGACTGTTGCATGTATTAGCCTTCAATGTTTCTGTGCAATTGCAAATCTTGAACATTAACAGCAGAATCACAAAGAAGAATTCCAGCATTAGAAAGGAGATGCTCTACAAAAGTCTTAGGCATCTTTTACATAGACCATCTCATAAATGATGTAATGTGAAACATCTTTAAACAAGAAGTACATAGAAAAATCTCATATTCAACATCAAGGAAAGAAAGTTGAAATTATATGGATATGTCATAAAAACCACCAAGCCACCTTAGGCAAAAGAGTAAGACACAGACAAAGGAAAAATTGGCTGAAAATGCCTCAGAGTGGACTGGAAGATCATTTACGGAGACTCAGACCTTGAAAAAAAAAAAACAAAAAAAAAAAAACAAAAAAAACAAACATATGGTGAGAGCTGATTAGAGCTCAACTGTGAAGCAACCCTATATCCGCACCAGGTCATAAAATAGATGAGCCAATCTTGAAAATATCTAAATTTTTAAAGTAAAAAATGATTGCTATCAATCTCATCACTTCTTTAACTTAATGAGAATGACATGTGCCAAAAGGAATTCTCTCGCTAAATGATCCATCTAAGGAATGAGTGTTAGAAATCTACTGGGATTACTAATTTTAAAGCTAAAGGATAACTTTTTTTTTGCAATGATGTTTGCTAATTCAGTAAGATGAGGAGGTCGACCATTTGAAACATATAGGGAGGGAACGGAGGTTGTGAATAGGATTATCATTTGGGAGGAAAATTTCAGTTTACGTATATATTGAATAGAGAATTTTCACAAATTAGTTAATTTTGATTATAGATAATTACATTTTTAAAAATGTATTACAAAACAATATATTAAAAAAAATAAAAATGAATTATATAAATTACATTAGAGACTAAAATTTCAGATAAAATATATTACAGAAAAATTAATAACTTTATTCTTGTTAGTGTGTGTGTGTGTGTGTGTGTGCAAAACAGAATGATCAATCATGCAAAATGAAAAACTTGTGATTGTACTGGAGGCAACATACAAGTGAGAGGATAAATTTATTACAAGCAAATGTGATAGGTACTGAAATTAACAAGCAGTGAGTAGCTTTGTGAGAGAGAACGGTAACAAAGTAAAGTGAGTTTATTAGAATTCAGTGATTGAATGTTCACCATATTAAAAAAAAAGGCACAATTTATAATTATATTTCTTCTAAGATATTCTTTTATTTTGGAAAAAAAAAATATTCAAATAATGTTAAGTATTTAAAAAAAAAAAAAAATCAATTTAAATTTGATATTTGTTATGTTGAAAACTTGAGATGACACCAGAGAAACGAGTTTTGCAAATATTCAAAATTCTAACAACTAATCACTAAAGAAAATGACCAATATTTAAATTTTATAGAAAAAAAAAGTAAATAAATAAATTAAAATTTAGGTATTAAATTTGTTTCCTTGAATTTCATATCATTTTATCAGGTAACTGCAAAAATATTTTTCAATTCAGCTATATGCTTTTCACAAATATTGAACAAACTTGTATTAGCAAAAATTATAATTTTTTCATTTTACAACTAGATCTCTAATTCTGTAAAATTTTACAAAAAATAAATAAAAATAATCCAGTTTACTGAGAATTATACATAAAGAAGTAATAAGATTGTTGGTGTTTAATGTTTCACAGTTTTTAGCTCTTGATAATTGGAATATAACAGCTGGTGATTGACAATGTACATGTAACCTTACCTACCAAAGTTTGAGGATGACCAAGGCTGAATTTTGGCAAGCAAGCATCAAATACCTCAACACGATTGAAGTAGGCTTCTAGGTAGGTGTTTTATTTTGTTTTTTGGCTTTGCACTGCATTTGACAAAAATCACTTCAAAACAATTCAGCAAGCCAGTCAAAACAAGTGTTAACAAAAAGAAAATGAATCTAAAACTTCAAAATTGAAATTCAGGCCAAACCACATCAAAAATTGAAAGATTTGTCCATATTCTTTACATTGTAAGATTCAATCAGGCTAAACAAAAATAAGACATTACTCTTTTTGTGTCATTAAAAGATAAAATATTTTAATAGGGATGCAGAAAAAGAGAAGCATTTTGGAAAATAGTTCAGAAAAAAAAAAAAAAAAAAAAAAAAGGAGGAAAGAAACATTTGCTGGCATACAAACTTAAAAAAATTATCTACATTTGGTTGAAAACCATAAGAGAATCGGCATAATATAAGAAATTATTTCACTTAATAGAAAAAAGTAATTTATAAAATTACAGCTAAATAATCAGAAACTTTTGAATAACTAATAAAAACAAGTTCCAAAATTTTGTTTTTTCCTAATATCTTAATTATAATAATGAAAAATCATTTAGAATGTTATAAGCCTTCTTTTTTTCTCTTTAAATAGGAATGATCTTTCTAGTTTTAAATGACAGCAAATAACAGATAAGAAAAAAAAAAATTTAAAGAGGCCAAAGAGAAAGGTATATGGTGAATCATACAATGCTTTATTTTGCAAAGGAAATGACTTTTTTGATGCTATCCTGAATTGGAATTTAGTTCAAAATAGAAAAATGACATCCTTTAGAAATAAGACAGGCACTAAAACAGGAAATTGGAATGCAAACAAATAAAATGAAGTATAAAAATCTCTTTATATTTCACTCTTTCCGAAAGTTTTAATAGAAACTTCAGGTCAGTAATCATTCAACTCTGGATTAGAAAACAAACATGCAAGATGACCTCGCTTGAGGTTCAGAGTAAAAACATTCAAAACATTTACATAATGTTCATAATAAAAATGAGGGCATGCAACACTAACTGCAACACTGATCCAGGGCTAATACATGATTAGTAAAAGTAGTATAACATATTGAATATGTCATGCATAAACTGGAAGAAGATTTAAAGCTAATGGGAAAACCTTACCTTAGCTTCTCGAATGTACTGCCCACCATGCCGATTCACAGCTTCAATTTGGTGTCGCCTCTCTCCTAAGGCATTGTAAATATCCTGAAAATAATAAGGTACAATATATATATATGTATGTATATGTGTGTATGTATGTATGTATGTAGATAGGGGTTGCAAGTTCGAATCCTGCTGAATGACACACATTTTCGTAACAAAAATTTGTCGTAAATAATCAGGCAGGTAGAAATAAATATATAATACTGTTTGATTATAAACAGAATATCTACTTAAATACAAGTATTGATCAAAAAACAATGTTCAAACAAATCATTTCACACACACACACATATATATATATTGTTTAATACTTAGTTTTTGATCATAATAGGGTTAGACTAGTACACATTTGTATTAAAAAGTGTTTGATACAATTATATTGTAGAACTTTTGAATATTTTCCATTTTTAAACTAGTTATTTCGCTACCCAGCAATATATATGCAATTTTTTTTTTCAATTTTCTACATACATTTTAATGCACATGTGAGACCCTACCCAGAGCAGCTGCCAACCAGGGAAGATAATGTAGTTTTAGCGGCCAAGGTGGTATTCAGTGGTGATTCTAGTTGGGGGTGGGGCAATTTCGGGTTGCCTCCCTCCCTTTTATAAGCTTTAAAAATTTATGAAACTAATCAGATTTGATCTTCAGCATTTTTTCTCCTCTGCATTATCATTTAGCTTTTTAAAAAACACATACAGAGACCAGTTTGAAAGAAAAATAAAAACAACCAGATAGACAGGAATAGACATCTTGTTAGAGAGGGGAAAAAAAACTTAATAGTTATATTTTTATATCTGAAGGAAGATGTTAATTAGAAATAATGTCCCCCAACTTGATATGTAGATACATAGGCAGTGAAAGAATTGGTCAGTAATTTTAGAAGAAAAAAATAACATTTCACAACCTTTTAGTGAATCCATCAGTCAGAAGAGAGCAATAAATTGTCAATCCCAAAAATAATCAGTCATCATTCACAAGTATCAGGTAAAATTTGAATACGGTTCAATAAAAATGTCCTTTTACTCCTTTTAAAAACAAAATCATAAACCATTATGGATATACTCAGATCCTCAAACACTAATAACAATTCTAAAGCCTGATCTGACCAGATGTAGCAATATAATCTAATAAACTCTAAGAGGAGGATCGCATTTGAACATTTTAACTTACCATAGTTGGATCAAGTAAGCTTTTAACTTCTTGAATATTGGAGCTCAGAGGGGGTTGGGCATTAGTTTTGGCTGCCATTTGCTGTACCCATTGTTTCTCTGCTTTGACACCATTATGGTAGAGTGACAGAAGCTCAAGAGCAGAGTCAACACTACGAAGCCTGTAATAAGATTTAACATTTTAGACATTTTCATTTGAAAAACAAAATAAGAATAATTATGTAATTAAAATATAAACATCATTAATTTCTCTAATTAATGTAAAATAAATTGGTAGACATTAAATAAAGTTACCAAAGTTTTATTAATAAACCTTTCAGGAAAAATATTATTATTCACAGAGAAAGGCATAATTATAGCAAGAAGTTCTAATATTTGAAGTAGGAACTAGACATAATCAAAAGGTTATGTAACATTAATATCTTAGATTAAGAAAAAATAAGTTGACACTTACTGAAGCAGTTTTTTCTATGTCTTTTATAAAAATACCAACAAAGCAAATATTTACAAAATCTAGCTTAGCAAGGCAAAAGGTGAAAAGGGGAGAAAATTGGCAGAAGACATGTTATGCCAATTATCTGTCACAAGATTGCAAGACTAAGTTGTTGGTTGGTTGTTTTGTTTTTATGGCAAATCAACCTCGGTGGGTCATTTATTGCCAACTAAATTTTATTTATTGCTGATAATACCTTTTTCTTTCGACAATTTATTGTTTTTATATAAGTTTTGTGTCTAATAATACTTTTTCTCTTTTCGAGTATCAAGATTCATTGGGATTTTGTTTTTGAGGGCAGGGTCCCCAAGTCCTACCTTTGTTATTTAACCCATAATTGGAGGGAAGGGACAAATTATATCTTCCCCAAGGGTACCAGTGCTTAAGTAAATGCAGAGTATTCAACTGGAATTTGAAATCGGCTCACTGATTTCTCTTTCCGAGCCAATATCCCCTGCACTACAATGCACATCCATCACTAAATGCTTACAGCACCTGGTATTCCCAAGCGGTCACTCATTTAAGTACTGACCAGGCTCAACGTTGCTTAACTGGTATATTCAACATGATAGGCCGTAAGCCGCAAGACTAAGAAATTAGCATTTAAAATCCTGGATTTCATCTGTGCTTAAATACTGACCTCTGGCAGGAAATATATAGATGACTATTTTAGACATGAAGTAAGATATATTTGCTTTCCATCAACAGAAAAAGTTTCTATTTTACAAAGTAACTGCTTAAAGACCTTGAAGAAAAATGAATAAATAAAAATAATAGTCAGCATCTTTAAAAAAAAAAAATGTACAAAATATAAAAAGAATAAACAAAAAGGGTAAAAATAATGACTATATACAAACCTTTCAACAATTTGAATACAAATAGCATCCCATCGTTGTTGAAGGTCCTTAACTTCTTTTTCCCGGTTCTCAATATCAGGGTGTTGTGAGCTGCCTGGACCACGTTGTTGTTCCATCAGTTTACGGACATCCATCATCTCTGTTTTCAAATCATCTATCAGAGGCTGATGTTGCTGGATATGTGTCTGGAGTTCCTATTTGAAAAAAAAAAAAAAAAAAAAAAAAGTCAAGGACCAAGTTTCTATGGATTTTGTTTCAAATTCCTTGAAACGTGTTGCTGTGATCTATTTACTAGTAATATAGAAATTCAGTTATATTTTATTATTGCAATTTAGAGATGCATAATTTTGTGGAAAAAGAAAAGCCTTAAAAAGGTTAAATATATTGCAACATTTTCCCTATGCTTATAAAATCTACATATTTGGAACAAGCATGAATACTATAACAGTGATTATTTTCTTTTAAAGATATTTAACATGCTTTTCTGTTATAAACTTCATTACACTTTATTCTTTTTATGCCAATATCATATTCTAATGAAACAATTTTTCTGCCGTTACAAACTAGAATTGGGCTTTCAGAAATCATTTCAGCTAAAGAACATGCTTTGTATTTATGAAAATAAATATTCTTTGTGTGTGACATTGGCAACACAAAATCTAACTGGTCAGAGTTTTATAGAGAGACTTATCAAGGTACTAGCAGCATAGCCCGGTGTTGCTCGGGTGTAATGAAAGCTTTAAAACTAATCCATGGTCCTGGAGCTCAGACTCAGCCTAAAGAATATTTGTGTGAAGTTTGGTGAGAATCGGATAAAAATTGTGGATTTGTATAAAGGACATACAAACAGATAAACAGACACACACAAACATCTTGCTTTATTTATATATATATATATATATATATATATAAAAAAATCGATTTTCTGCACTATTGTAAGAACTGTAACCTTGAAACTTCTGAATATCGTTTCTTATGTCTTTGTCTATGAGTGTATCAAATTTGATTAAAATCGGACCACTCCTTCTCAAAGCCAATTTTTTCGATTATCGATTTGATATTTATCGGGGTACCTCGACACAAAACCTAGCTAAGAACATTCGCAGACGCTTATAGTACAACTGTGTAAATTTTCAAGAAAATCGGTTCAGCTGTTTTGGAGTTTATAGGTAACGGACACACAGACACATACACACAAAGTTCCATTTATAAATAATTTTAGATTGTAATAATAATGGATTTTAAGGTTAATAAGTAAATGCTGGATTTTATTATTCTTTGTCTAATTTACTTGCCAAAATAGTGAGAAACAAACACTGCAATATTTTCTAATACTGATTGAATGTATTTGATGACATTTTATTTATGACAGCATATAGCCACAATTGAAATATTTGTTGCAATATAAAAAAAAAAATGCAAGAATATTAGTTGCTGTATAAGAAGTGACTTTTTAAGATTACTTTTACATGCTTAAGTGCAACGATAATTCTTACCTGCAATGATTCTCGGAGGGCATGTAAAGCATCTAAATCTGAGGACATATTATCTTTGGAAGCAAGATTGCTCTCAATTTCTTTAATAAGCTGTTTGACCTGTTCAATTCTTGACACAAGAATTTGTACAGTTTTCATTCTGAAATAAAAATTAAAAAGATAAAACATAAGTTTGATAAGTTGGCTTTTTTCTTTTTAAGTTGCAAGTTTGTACTGATGAATTTATTGAAAATTCATGACAAGATATCAATACAAATCTGTACAGTGTAGTACAGAAAATGGCATTGATTTACTAAGTTGACATGAATGATAAAAATGCATTGATTATTAAATGTTTGAAATTAAATTTAACTTATCTATAAATTTACGAATATATGTTGGTTGGTTGTTTTGTTTTATGGCAAATCAACCTCGATGGGTCATTTATTGCCAACTAAATTTTATTTATTGCTGGTAATACCTTTTTCTTTCAACAATTTATTGTTGTTTTTATATAAGTTTTGTGTCTAGTAATACTTTTTTTTCTTTTCGAGTATCAAGATTCATTGGGATTTGTTTTTAAGAGCAGGGTCCCTAAGTCCTACCCTGTTATTTTACCCATAACTGGAGGGAAGGGATGGATTAATACCTTTCCCAAGGGTACCAGTGCTTAAGTGAATGCAGGGTATTCAAATGGAATTCGAACTCGGCTCACCGATTTCTCTTTCCGAGCCAATATCCACTGCACCCCGACACACATCCGTCATTAAATGCTTACAGCACCAGGTATCCTCAAGCGATCACCCATCTAAGTACTGACCAGGCTCAATGTTGCTTAACTTCGGTGATCGAGCAAGAACTGGTGTATTCAACATGATATGGCCGTAAGCCACAAATATATGTATTTCGAAACAAAGTGTAACTGATAGAATATGACACCATAGTTTGAAATTATGTACACTACTAGCCATAATTATTAGGCCACCCCATATAAAAAAAAAAAAAAAGATTTCATACTATTTTTAGTATTTATTGCCAAGTAGATAATTCTAAATGAAAATAGAATGATTCTTTTGTTAATACTGCACAATAACATGTGCATCAAATAAACTGTTCTGGCATCTAGTTTTTGTGCTCTCTTCCCTATGCTAGTCTCCTCTTCTTATTGGCTGACCGAAGTAAAAACTTCCTGGCTGCCTTGTAAAATTTTGCAAAGTAATAACAAAAGAACCATTCTATTTTCATTTAGAATTATCCACTTGGCAATAAATACTAAAAAATAGTATGAAATACATAATTTTTTTTTTTTTTAAAACTGGGGTTACTTAATTATCGCTGGTGGTGTATACTATTGTTTATACTAGTTTTGTAAATTACGTGTAAAATTGAATTATTAACTTTAGTCATCCAATGTCATTTAAATAAGAATCTTTAAAGTAAAAGATTGTTCAAAACTATCTCTTGGGTTACAAAGTCATAGGATCTGAAAAGCTATTTATCTAGATATTAGTATTTGTAACTTGCCTAAATCCATAATACTTTAATATTACAATGGAACATTACAGGGATTTTGCATGCTGTCAAATATGAGTTACCATTAATTCTATTTTTGAAAAAAAAAAATAAATAAAATCAATCAATAAAAGAAAAATAAACACTCTAGACATACCTCTCCAGATAAGGCTGTGATAAAGCCTGTAATGAATTCCACTTCTGAACAATCAAATTCAGTTTGCTTCCAACTGGTGCTGCCCAGTGTTGAGATTTTGCCGATTTTTTAATCTCTTCCAGTTCTTTCTCATAAGATTTAAAAGAATCAAGAAGATCCTACAACAGAATGAATAAGACATATATATATATATATATATATATAATTGGGAAGGAAAAATTAAAAGCAAGACATCTTTCAGAGAAATACATAAAACAGTATTAAATATACAACTATAATGAAAAAAATATCCTATACCAAAAACTACATTAACTTGGTAAATCTTATTGTTAATTTTAAAGTTTATTGTCTATGCACATAAAAAATAGTGATCCTATTGCAATATCAAATCATTTTTTCTTACACTTATAAAATTGATCACTTATTAATTCAATAGAATTACTGATAAATATTTTGAAACCAATAAGGTATTACTTGTATATGGTTTATATCAGATTAACTAAATGTTAATACAAAATATTACTTATTTTCTGGTTCGGTAAATATATAACAATAATAGAAATAGGATTAGAATTATAGTAATTTTAGGACACATTAGAATATTGTTTTCAATAGATTTTGTTTTTTTTTAATTAGCTTTATCTTATTTTTTCTTTTATACTGATAATTATAATCATCAATGAAAATTTAGTAAACAAATTTGTTCTTTTGAAGATACTAACCTATATAAGCAAAACTACAGCAACCAATAACCTCTTCAAAAGAATAGGTGTCCTCATCATTTATTACAAATCTTTATACTTGTGTAACAAAATCTTATCACAGAGTCAATGGGAATCATATTTGAGGAAAAAGAAAAAAAAAATTAGTATTTAATAACTAAATGCTTCATATTACCTCTGATATTTATAGAAAAAGAAATAAGATCAGTACATGTGTTACCTTTGTACACATAACCCTTATTACTAAGTGTTCATTGCATGATTTCTACAAAACTGAAGGTTTTAAATGATACTGAAGCAAGTTGTGGATAGTAAATCTTGTTTACTTAGTGTTTAGTAAGTACTGATCTAATTGTGTACAATATATACACTATGCATGTACTTCTTTTTCCGCATGATAACCTATAGATTAATGTATCACTTAGATTATATAAAAACAATTTAGATAGAAACTGTTGCAGCCGTAACTTCTACTCCAACAGTTTCTTTCCTCGCACTTCCCAACTGTGGAATTCTCTTCCAAACGATTGCTTCCCCGACGGCTACAATCTCCAGGAGTTTAAATGTAAGGTCAATAGACACCTCCTAACACACTAACCTGCTCCTATTCTATCAAACACTCTTCCCATCTGCCCAACCCTCATCCTCGGTATCCTTACTCATCTGTCACCTTCCTCCTGACATTCCCTATGTCTAACCACTCCTTCTCTTTACCTTCCCCTATGTAGCCCCATGCTCAATAGTGGCAGTGGAATGCCTTGCTTGGGGTGAGATGATTAAAAAAAAAAAGCTTTCTAGATTTGTTGACTTACTCTTAGCTTGGTATAAGTAGAACAACTTACCTATTGGAAATTTAAAAAAAAAAATATATATATATATATATATATACACACACACACATACATACATACATACATACATACCTTGTGTTTATTCAGTATGATTTCAAGAGAGGCAGCATCTTTGGGGATAGGTTCTTGCATCTGGTTCTTAACAGACTGCTCCCAGTTCCCCAGGGTGCGACTGAAGTTATCAAGTTGCTGGACAAGTATTTGTTTCGGAGTGTTCTTTTCTTTGGCATCTGTTCAGTGAGAAAATATTGATTTTATGTTAGTCATTTGAATAGAATTTAAAAAAAAAAAAAAAAAAAAATAGCAATATAAGTCGAGTTAATAACAGTATATAATGCTATTTTGAGAAATGTAGTGGAATTTTTATTCAACATTGCCAAAGAAAAGATTTCAAATCTGAAGTTTTCTTTCATATGAGTTACAATGATACTACTAATTTTTGGCATCTAATTAAAGTGATATCTACTATTTTAAAATACAATCTTAACATGTTTATTTTTAGAGAAATATGTAATTTGTTACAGATAATTCTCACATTTATAACAAGGCTGTACAAGTGGTTTAGTATCACATTTTTTTAAAAATAATATTAAAATTATA
Organism: Ascarosepion bandense; assembly: GCA_037127315.1. Taxonomy (NCBI): domain Eukaryota; kingdom Metazoa; phylum Mollusca; class Cephalopoda; order Sepiida; family Sepiidae; genus Ascarosepion; species Ascarosepion bandense. Next base: position 596,010 of record JBBBDQ010001608.1, read on the forward strand.
TCAAACAACACTAAACTTGTATTTCTTGTTTCATATAATTTTATTATTTATATATTGCAATTTTTTTTTATTATTATGACTTCTAGCATAAAGTTTTAAAAAATAATTCAAGTCAGTCTTTATACCATGAGTAAAATTTCTATTTCCTTGAGTAAAAATATATTATTATAGACTAACACATCAGAAGCTGATAACTTAGCTTCCTGTACAATAAAAACGAATCTTTGCATAAAATAGTTTATAAACATTTAAGAATAAAGAAAGCATCCAATAATAGAATTTATATCCCATAAAGACAAATAATAGCTACTTCTTCTATGTGCCCTGTCCTTTCAGGATGTAGGCAATCATGGCTTTCCACATCTCCCTATCCCTGGTGGCTCTTAGTACATTTTCTCCTGTTGCACCACTCAACCCTCGTTCCGTCATCCACCTGATCAGGTCCTTTAAATATGTTATCTGCTGCTTTCCCCTGTCTCTTTTTCTCCTCTATCTGGCCTGTTAGTATCAGGTTCTCCAAGCCCTCCTTCCTCGTTGCATGTCCCAGGAACTTTAGCTGTCTCTTCCTGATGCTCAACATTAATTTCCTTTTTGTTTCCATCCTTTCCAAAACCTCCTCACGTGCTCGGGCCATGATATCCACAGCATCCTTCTGTAGAACCACATTTCAGCTGCTTCAAGTTTTTCCTTCATCTTCGAAGATATTGTCCAACATTCACTGCCATATTGAAGAACCAACATCACATAGCAATCCAATACTCTCCTCTTTGTTTCTAGCAAAATTGTCCTGTTTCTTAATACTTTATTCAACTTCTGAAATGCTTTCTTCGCCATGCCAATTCGCCTTCAGATCTCTTTGTCGCACTCTACGTCTTCTGTTAGAACACTTCTCAGATATTTAAATTTTTGTACCTGCTTGATTTTAGTATCCCCCACCTGTATTTGGCATTTTGGGCTGCCCTTTTTGCTGATGACCATGCATTCAGTTTTCTTGCAGTTTATTTGTAGTCCTTTCTTGTCACTCTCTTCAACTACTTTCTGTAGAAGGTCTTGTAGATTCATTTCTGTGTCTGTTATCAGCACTATATCATCTGCCTACTTTATATTGTTTAAAATGTGGCCTCTGATGACGAATCCTGGCATAACTTCTAGAATAGCTACTAGTGAGAGAATTATTCCAAGTGAATTCATGATTAATAGAATTAAAGTGTATATATTACTTCAAAAGGTCTGAATCAGGAATGATAATTTCTCAATGAGTAGTAAGTGAAAAAATAGAAGTATACACATTTTGATGTTAAAAAATTTGTTATAATCAGCAAACCTTTTTTTGAAGCTTGTGCAACCAATTGTTGGTAATGTTGGCTACATTGGGTCAATTCTTTTTTAATTTGCTGGACATCTTTGTCATTAGCATCCACTTCTGAGAGTAGAGTGTTCATGTCATCATTGAGTGCTTTCCAGATGGCTTCACTCTGGCTTGGCTCAAGCGAAGCATACTATATAAAAATTACAAAAAAGACGATTAAAAAAAAAGATTATAAACACTACATCATCAACATTATTAATATTAATAATAGAAGTAGTAAACTTGACATAATTAAGCTTCATATTAAAACAAAATTCAAATTAGATTTTGGATAAAATACAGACAAAATGTTCCAACGGTTTGAGGAGATCAAATTGGCAGCTGATTAAAAAAAAAAAATGACCTACATTCTGTTAGCTATAGCAAAGAATAGCTTGTTAATTTTAACACCTTCAAAATGAAACTGCTGTCTATTAATTGCTGAAGAGAATCCTTTCTACCTTCTATTAACAGGATTAATGCTAACCTCCAAGAAAGTGACTTGTTGAACCTTTTCAGGTTAACGTTTTCTGCTGACATGAAGTGATAGGTCTTAAGATTATCTCAAAATCTGCTGCTGGGAAAGTTTGTGCCCTGTCTATCATATATCCATGCTTAGTGTAATGGTGACTTACCCATATGACAAATTGAACTCTTCTGAACTATAGATAAGTAGCACTTTTGCTATGTAGAGAAGAGAGGCAGAGAGAGAGAGAGAGAGAGTGGAATTTATTCCAGCATAACTGATATCCACGCTAATAATCGTTCATTGGCATATGTTTGTACTACTGTCTTTGTAATATATTTGATTAACACTATTCCATCTTTGTGTCTTTATTTCTGGCCCCAACGGACCGCAATAACTTGGTGACGAGGTCACAACACTTAGAATATTGCTACCACATATAGTCTGGTGCTCCTGCTATATATTTAGAGATTCTTGATAAAACTGAAAGAAGAATCTGTAATGTCATTGTCTCTGACCTGGCATCTCAGCTTCAGTCACTTTTCCACTGCCATATAGTTTCCTTGTGCCTTCTAGAAATAATTTCATAAATGTTCTGATGAACTCTCCTTTATATTACCTAGTCTATGAATTCAAGTGCAGTACTAGATTGATGGTAAGGTTTCATCATTTTACAGTGGAAATTGTTAGATGTAACCATAAGTTCTATGGTTTTTGTTTTCCAGTTAAATTTGATCTTCAAAAACTTAAATGTAATGTCAATTGTTATCTTGTCTTCCTGTTCTTTTATTGTTCTTGCTCTTTATTAAAAGTTTTTCTTTGTTAAATGTTTTGTTGCCTGGTTTGTGGTAAAAATAAAAAAAAAATGCCAAGAGGACCTTTTCAGTATAATTAGCAATTTCACCCTTCAACCCTAAGGATAGCAAGTTTTAGGTTTACATATTTTATGTTAGTGTAACTCAAGAAAAAGAATTTAATTGAAACATGTAGCTAAAAAAGGAAAGCAAAATATTTGTATGATAATCACATAATTGTGAAGTGCAATGAAGAAAATAAATTTAAAGCATATAATAAATCTACAAAGTTTTTAGCTAAAATAATATCATTAACCATTTTAACTAGATTTTCTTTCATATTATTTTTGCTGATTTTAATGACAATTTATCTTTGGAATTTATAGGTTATAATATCTAACATTGCTAGTGTATATGAATAAACAAAATGGTGGAATAGTAGCAATTGGAGAAAAAGAATATAGGTATATGCCATATCTGGGCAAAACCTGTTGGTAAGTTTTCACCATCAAACTGGTTAAATAACACTGTCATGGAGAACTGCCTCCCATGAAAAGGGATACATGTGAGAATTTTGCTAGAAGCATATTCTTAATTTCTTATCTACACAACAATTACAGAGTAATAATCTGAATTGCAAAAACAACAAAAACAAAAAAGAGATAAAAGACAAGTTGACAGCATTTTTTTAAAAAAAATTCTCTTAAAAAATAAAATATAGCAATATTACTTCAATTTCAAAATAATTATCAGTTGATTTGCTTGTGAGTTGGCAAGGCTTCCTTTTTCATTGCACCACAGAGTGCAATGAGTTTCAGTTAATTATTTCTGATGATAAAAATGTTAAGTCATACAACAACTATATTGGGAAACAAAATTGTTTACTTATATATTTCAAAAGAATATCCAAATGAAAACTCACTGTTTTTTGATTCCACTTTTTGACAGCCTGAATTGTTGCAAGTAACATATTCTTTCTGGATTTGATTCTAGATTCTTGCCAAAGTTGACGTAAATTATTTAAATTTTGTTTTAACCTGAAATGAACAAAGTAACATTAACAAAAATAGTCTATGTCATGTTCATTATTGTCTTAAATTGAATACATTTCAAAGTTTTGGTTCAGAATAGGAAATTCTGAAACTTCAGGTTGCAATGTGTTATAGAGAGAAAAGCCAAGAATATTAGAAATAGTAAAACAAAAAACAGATAGGAACATTATTAAAGTTTCACATAAAATATATACAAATTGAAAGAAAGTTTGATATGTATTTTTAGATATATGATTTATACTACATTTTAAGATATAGAATTAGCTCAATGCTTTTTCCTAGATTATGGAGAACATACCTGAAAATATTTATGCAAATGAACAAAAAAAAAACTTATGAAATCTTACATTAAATTATTTTTCCAAATAAAATTAGAGTCTCAATTATTTTTTCATTCAATTTTAAAAATTAACTAATGGTATACTTGTTTTTCCTAGAAATATATCTAGTAACATATATGCATATATATAAATACAGGGTACAAACTTAGTGACAATAATTGAACCCACCTTTGTGCAAACAAGACAGCTTTTTCATCAGGAGGAGGGAGCATAAAGCAAACAGATGGGAGAACAGCAATATTACCCTGATTATTTTGAACCTAAAGGAAAAAAATATATAGATAAAAACATTTAATTAAAGATCAATTATTTTTCCATAGCAAAAATAGATCTGATTTCTTATAGATTCTTCAGTAGGATATTTTAATGGGGTTTATTTTGACAATTATTTAATAAAGAATAAAACAGAACAAAGGACATTTATCACTGAGCAATATACATTTATGAATGAAAATTGTATGAATTAATGTTAAAATATAATATGAGTAAGAAAAACAATCTGAATGCAACTTTCTGATATAAATCAGATTTTTCCAATAGTTTTCAGTTTATTAAAAAAAATAAATTTGTTTTAGTAAAAATAAAGTATACTTATAAAAGGTACAAATTATAAATTACAACAGCAAATATATATATATATATATATATATATATGTATACATAAAAACTTACCTTCCATCTGATTATATCACTGCTATCAATTAACAAGCAATCATCTCCCTTTTGAACAGAAAACTGAAAAGCAAAGATAAAATTTATTAAGCTTGACCAAGAAACTTCAAAAATGTAAATTTGATTGAATTTTGGGAAGTTGGTAAGGTTAAGCATTTTTCAGCTCTACTACATAAGGAGTCTTATAATTGTAAAAACTGTTACGGCGAAAATTTTCTAACCAAAATAATGTATTCTATGATTTTTTTTGTTAAAAAACAGATTTATTTACTTTTTGATTAATATTATTTTAAAATAAAGTTAATAGACAAGTCAGTAAAACATTGAAATACTGACAGGAGAAAAGGATATATACAGAGTGCGATGAATAAATACAAAAATTTTGCAAAAACGAAAATAACACTGATATCTAATTAACAGGTATATTTATAATTATAGGTATAATTACACAAAACTATCTTGAATAACTAAAGAGTAAATTTATTCAATAAAAATTGCCTTTGGTTTCAACCATGGTCTCTGGATGATTTTGGAATCTCCTGCAATTTTTCTGGACGGTCTCCTTGTTTAAGTTGGTGAATGCTGCCATAATTCTTGCCTTCAGTTCATCTTTGGTCTTACATGGAGTTTTATTGGTTTTTCTCTAAACTGCGTCCTACACAATAATCAAGGGTGCTGCAATCTGGGGAGATAGGTGGCCAGATGTAAGGGGACATGGGGTCATAGAAATTGTCTGAGAGTCATGATTAGATTCTCCAGTTTGTTTAGCATGGTGCAGAATCCTGTTGCCAGATATAGAGTCTTCCAGCAGCTACCTTCTTGCCCTAGGGCAGCACTATATCCTCAAGTAGGTCTCCACATTGAGTCCGAGACCCTAACCAACAAATTCACAAGTTCTTTTCTCATCCAAACAATCAGAGTGAGTTTTCTCAGCTGCTCTACCTTCATAATCCCCATCAGCCTTATCCAACTCTTTCCAAATCCTCTGCACCATTCCCAGATTGACACCAAACACTCTGAAATGTTCATAGTAGAGCTTCCTGCACAAATGCCAAGCATGCCGTTTTCAAATTTCTGGTGGAATGAGTTGTATCATAGTGCTCTTTTTCTCACAGACAGTGCCCAACTGACCCTACTATACTATGCAGTCAACAAAATCAAAAACAATGCACATGCACAAAATTTAAAATATTTGATGGTGACAATTTTCCCATTGCACACTGTGTATGTGTATTTTAAGAATCAAAGATGATGCAAATTCAGAATCTTTGAACTAAGAGATTATGACAAAAACTGCTTAAAAACGAAATACAATTTCTCTATAATAGTAGAATGTTAATTCTTAATTGTACATCAAAAAAGTTAATATATTTTGGTTAAAAGCAACAGAAAACTTTTGACTTAATAATTTCATGGTTTTTTTTTCCCCCCCATTATTATTTGGTTGATTATCACACAGGCAATGTTTATGATTTACATTACTATTCTAAACAACTCAGCTAATTTTATCATTAAATAAAAAACATCTGACTAGAGTTACAGATATGAATGGAGTCATAACATAAGACGAAGATTTCATATATCAATCAAAATAGAGACTTTTTACATGGAGCAGCTTAGGAATCTTACTTTGGAAACAAAATAATTGAATCTGATAGTCACTAGGCTTTAGTAAGGCAGACAATAGTATTTATCCTTTCCTCTTTAATTAAAAAAAAAAAAAAAAAAAAAAGAACAGTGTTGTAGTTAAAAAAAAAATAAATAAGAAAAGATAAATTAAATAATAAACATACTGAAGGTTCTTTTACAGAGGAGAGTGCTTTTATTTTTATGGAATGCAAGGTTTTCAAGCTGCGGGATTTCAGTGGTACAACTTGTTGGCTTGTTTGTGTAAGTCGTATTATCTTTTGGTCGTAGCTGTCAAGAATTGTATGCATATCCTAAAAAAGATAAAAAAAAGTAGAAAATAAATTATAGGATATCTTTGGTTTGTGCAGACAAAATAATAATAATAAAAGCTTAAAATTTGTCATCTAGAAATGATTGGAAAATAACAGAAGGAATAATATATATATTAAGTCTACGTTTTAAAAATTTATGATTGTGAATTAGAAAAAAAAATTAAAGATAAATTTGCATGAAAAGAGGAAAATTTAATACAAACATTTTCTAACAAATCAGGATGAATTCCTTTTTGTACTGGAAAATTTTCCAAGTTTAATTCACTTGTACATGGAGTGAATAATTTATGGCACACAAAAACCACTATAATTTGTCTATATTTCTGAGATGAGATACTGTAATTATTTACACTATTTACATTGTTCAGACTATTGTCATCTTTGTTGACATATTCACAACATTTTGGCTGTTGTATGCTCTGTCCTTCTTTGGGTGACTGGAATTTCAAACTGAAACCTTCATTTCATTCACCTGGGTAAATTGTTCTAGTTCCATGAGTCATGCCTTTTCCAGATGTCTTAGAGAATTGAGTTAAAGGCAGATAACTGTCACTAAGTTTTTTGTTCATCCCTGCTGTAGCCAGGTACTGAACTCACATTTCTTTGGGTCAACTCTATAACTATTGCTGCTTCTTCCTGTTTTCATGCTTGTTGGAAGTCTTCTTCTGTAGCTCCTGTTTTAAGAACTTTGGGGAGCCCTCTGACCCCTTTAATTATTGCCCTGTTAGCCTCTTATCCCTTTTTGGCAAGGTATTTGAGGCAATTCAATGCTAATATAATATATATATATATATATATATATATATTCAGTGATGGTCTGTAGCACATCAGCAATAGACCTGGCAAAATGGAAACCATATTGTTTCTCAGAAGCCTAACTACGTGATGTAAACAAAAAAATATTCAGACGCTATCGTGAAATACGTTTCTAATTCAAATTTAAAAATCACTTGTTTCTGATGAAGGACCGAGGACGGTCTGAAATATAAAATATAATAAAAATAAACAAATACTGTTTTAAAAAAGTACATTTTTAAATTCTAAACTTTTTATTAATATTCTTTCCTATACATATTAAGACAGTATACGTGGATGATCATCACTATATATATATATATATATATATATATATATATCTCATGCTCTTGATAAGAACAGCAAAGATCGAGCTGTTGCTTTCGATATCTGAAAAGCATTTGACAGGGTTTGGCATGCTTGTCTTATGTACAATCTCCAGAGCTATGCTATTCCTGGATGATTGTTTGATTTAATCCAATCGTTCCTATCAAATTGTGAAATCAAGGTTGTTTTGAATGAGCAAGTTTCCAGATTCTTTCATACTAATGCGAGCATTCCTCAAGGCTCCCATGCTAGGTCCTACACTTTTCTGATCTTCATTAATGATCTTCCTGATCTAATCGATTTCCAAGTTGGCATTTATGCAGATGACACCACCATTTACGTCTGCCTCTGTAAGAAATCGGCCAAGGTAGCCAAAGTAAACCTGGCTGCTGCACTTCAAAAGCACCTCCAGTCTGTGACTGAACGGGGTAGGAAATGCCTAGTAAATTTTATTGCCTCCAAAATGAAGTTGCTCTCCTTTAACCACCATAGAGAATCATTCCTGTCTACCATTAGAATGGATAATGCTAGTCTCCTAGAGAGCAACTCAATGCGCCTCCCTGGTCTCACTCTCTCAAATGGAATGGCTACATTGATTTTATAGCTGCATCTGCTGCTAGTAAGATTCACTGTGTCAGGCCAGGAAGTTTTTCTCGTCATTTTGCACATTTATTAATGTACCATTAGTCCATGCATTTAATAATGTTGCCATATCTGTTCAGATTCTCAACAAAATCCAAAGGAGAATCCGCAATATAAATGATCCCGACATGGCAGCCCGGCTTCAGTCACCTTTTTACCAATGTGATGCAGCTTCCCTCCATCTTTTCTACAAGTATTTTCATGGAAACCGCTCTGATAAGCTTTTTTCCTCCCTTGTATCCCAACCGCATGTATTCACTCATGCTACTAGATTGGCATTAAGGTCTCATCCTTTTACTGTAGAAATAGTTAAATCTAACTACATCTTTTCTAACAATTTTTCTTGCACTTCCAGTTTGTGGATCCAACCAATGCTTTTATTCACTAGGCATTTTCTCAAGGACACATGGCCCAGTAGATAAAAGGTTCAGTTCAAAATTCTAATTCCCCGAACAAGAGCCAAGTGTACAATGGCTGAAATGTTGTGAATATGGCAACAAAGATGAGGTCAATTTACAATGTAAATAAAAACCATTTTGCTCATTTTTACAAAGCAATTTTTCGATGGAAGATTCTTAGATTCATATTAGATACATAAATAAGATATATAAAGAAAACAATTAATGACAGTCAAAAGGAACTTGATGAATAGAAAAAAATGTCATAAAAACCTGTAGCTCTTTAAGCAGTTGTTCTGTTGATTCTACACTAGGGTTTTCCTGAGAGAAATGTGAATTCAATATGGATGTTTGTTGTAAAATCCAGTCTTCACATTCACTTGCTTCATTGTAAAACTAAAAGTTAAAAAAAAACAAAAAACAAATATATTATTCTATATCTGTCCTATTATAAAATAGTTAATATAAATCTTTTACTGTAATAAGCAAAGATATTCTAAAATAAAATGAAAAATATATTACTCATTTGGTTACAACTCCCCAAACAAATACTTCAATTATAAGGAAATATTTAAATTTGAGGGTTAAAGAATGTGTCTGGACATCAGATTTTTTTAGGAAATTATTTCTATGCAAAAAAAATTATTGCAGGCAATCAAGCCTGTAGGTTATTAAATGTACAGATTAAAAGTTATTCTATATACTTATATGACAATAAATTGTAAATTTATTCAAACCAATCTTTTGATGCCTCTTAAATTTATATTAAAACTTAAAGCATTATCAGCCATTCAGTAAATAGATATCATTTTATGTATTAATTATATAAAACTGGCTTTTATTTCATAATGAAAGAAAAAGAACAAACAAAAAAACACAAAAAAAAACACAAAGACTGCATTTTTACCTTAAGATACACATCTGTGTGTTCTGCCATCATTTGTTGGCAAGTTGTCAATTGTAATAACCAGCTCCAATAAGAATGTAATGCTGTCATGGAGGCCTGTCACAGAAGATGATTAATCATAAGAACAAAGAACTATGAAATTGATAATGATGGTAACAACAGCTTCTTTTCTCACACTTCCCGCCTGTGGAATTACCTTCCATTTACTTGTTTCCCTGACAGCTACAATCTTCAAGAATTTAAATGTGAAGTCAATAGTCATCTATCTCACTAACTCATGCTCCATTCTTCGTCCACTCCACTCTCAGTATTCTCATCCTTCTCTTACCCACTTCCTGACACCCCCTATAACCTGTCACTCTTTCTTGTAACTTTCCTACTATGTAACCCCCTGCAAAACAGGGATAGTAAATGCCTTGCTTGGGGTGATATGATTAAAAAAAAAAAATGTTTGTGCAAATTTAAAGTATAGAAAAAAAAAATGACCAAAACTAATTTTAAAAAAATCAATTTGATATATATATATATATATATATATATATATATATATCTATCTTTCTGATCAGAGTACAATTAAACAACATTTCTTAGAAAAACAGTCATGTAAGTAATGTCAGATGGATTTTAGTCAACAATACAATAACCCTCACTCATACACACAGTAAAAAGAACCTTCAGCTACTGGAGGCCATCTACATTAAATCAAAACAACCCACATTTAATAAAATTATGTTTAAATCTGGTCATAACGCATTACATTGCATTTAAATATATGGTTCTGTTATCATTTTGAGCTCTCACACAGTGTGACATCATAGAACCGCATTACAAATATATGTGTGTGTGTGTGTGTATTTGGACAACAATTTCTCTTTTATACAGGTTTCATTAAAAATGACAGAAGGTATTAGCATTAAGTTTGTTTTTTTTTTTAACATAATTTTTCATGTATTCATATAATATTTTTTCTTTTTGGAACTCAATTTATATAAGAATTGTCCAAAATTTTTGTACTTTCAAGCACTTTCAGTCATTATCAAGAATTAATTTTATTTTACTTGTAAATAAATCTGTGTAAAGTTTATGTATATAGAGTCTTGTGTATGTTAAGTTCCAAACACAGATGCACATTGTTACCAGGTTCATAATTGATGTTATCAAGTGTAGGATTTCTCCTTTTTATTAGTAATGCCTCCATTGTTTTTAATCTTTTGCATGTGGATGATGCTATTATGTATGTATTATCAACAAGGATATCACGGATAGGCCCTGGAAGATCTCGATGTGTGTTTAATGAGATCTAATAGAACCGTTGTGGGAAAGGTGCAATATCAATCTTCTTGTTAATTTTGTGGTAATGTAATTGTTTACAGATTTAGATAGTTCTTCAAAGGACATATAAATTTGTAAATGACACTGGTTCTCTACAGTTCATATTTTGCAGGTGAATTGTTAATGAGGTTGGCAGTTTTGAATTTTTTATAATAGATAATTTAATTTTTTTTATTTGAATTTGTCAGGGTTGCATAATTTTGGATGATATTGCGACGTGAAGATTTGTCCTGTCTATACTTATCGTGCACTTGAATTTTGTAAAAAATATTAATGTTTTTGTCTACGTGTTTGTGGTTGCCATTGGTTACATTACAAAGAATAAGTTTGATATGGTAATCAAGTAAATAATTTGGAAAGCCATTGTTGACAAGTGTTGGTAATAAATTTTGTTGTTCTTTGAAGAAAAGCGGTTGGGAAAATGAATTCTCCTAATCTCTCATGAGGAAATTTTTAAGAATGCCAATTTTGAATTGAAGAAAATATTGACTAATAAAATTAAGGTGGCAAGAATTTTTGCTTGTGGGTTTTTTTTTATATACTGAAGTTTAAAAGTATTATTACTAGAATCTACAAGAACATCCAGAAATGGGAGTTTGTTTTTTTGGCTAAGCTCCTATGTGAAGTTGAGAAAAGAATTGTTTTCAAAAGTAGTTTTAAGATGATCGATTTCATTTTTGTTGTTAGCTAAAAGGAAAATATCAACGTATCTAACATATTTTTGGTTTAGTAACTTTTTTTAAAAACTGTTTTCAATGTGGGACATATGAAAATTTGAGAAGCACAGAACAAGAGCGTTTCCACCATTAGTTTACATTAAATATTGCCATGGTTGTCATAAAAAAGTAATTTAGTGGTGCAGGCAAGTAAGAGTTTTTTTTGTTTTTTTTTAAATATTGAAATTGATAGATGGTGGTGGGATTGAATTATGCTTACATACAGAGTTAATTATTATGTCAATAGTTTCAGCAACAGGTACATTAATAAATATATTTTCAACATTAAGGGATGTGAGGGTGCCATTGTTTGGTGTAGTAGATCAGAGAATTTGAAGGAATTCATGGGTTGACTTAATACTATAATTGGTAGAAAGGTATGGGGTGATATCATTAAGAAATTTTGATATTTGATATACAGGTGTTGGAATCTGAGAAATTATAGGCTGTAAGCAGTATCCAGGTTTATGTATTTTCAGATTACTGTATAATGATCCAGGTTGATAATCACAAATAATTTTGTTAATTTTAATGGATCCTACAACAGCAGTGTTGGATGTTATGAGTTTATTAACCTAAGTTTAAAGAGTTTCAGTGAAGTTCCTATTTAATCTTTTGAATTTGGATTGGTCATTGCAGCGTATGGCACTTAACTGACTGTTTCTAATTTATCCAAAATTACATAAGTGTTTGATTTATCTGCTCTTAGGATGATGATATTATGATTGTTTTTTTTTGTTTTTTTTAGTTTTTTCAGCATCATTTACAAGTTTTGTTGGGATGTGGTTGTGGATATTGCATGGAGAACAGTCTTTTAGACCTTCCACTTTCAGGAGATGTTTCAGATTTGGATGGAGTTTTATTAATTTGTCATTTTCCAATTGGCATAATAACTGGTGTAGAATTTCAATTTCAGTTCTTTTTTAAAATTTGAGGTTAAAATTTCAGTTCTTTTTTATGAGGTTAAAATTTCAGTTCTTTTTTATGAGGTTAAAATTTCAGTTCTTTTTTATGGAGTGGTTCAAAATTTCAGTTCTTTTTTATGAGGTTAAAATTTCAGTTCTTTTTTATGAGGTTAAAATTTCAGTTCTTTTTTATGAGGTTAAAATTTCAGTTCTTTTTTATGAGGTTAAAATTTCAGTTCTTTTTTATGAGGTTAAAATTTCAGTTCTTTTTTATGAGGTTAAAATTTCAGTTCTTTTTTATGAGGTTAAAATTTCAGTTCTTTTTTATGGAGTGGTTAAAACTTTCTTTAGTTCTTTTTTATGAGGTTAAAATTTCAGTTCTTTTTTATGAGGTTAAAATTTCAGTTCTTTTTTATGAGGTTAAAATTTCAGTTCTTTTTTATGAGGTTAAAATTTCAGTTCTTTTTTATGAGGAGTAGGTTAAAATTTCAGTTCTTTTTTATGAGGTTAAAATTTCAGTTCTTTTTTATGAGGTTAAAATTTCAGTTCTTTTTTATGAGGTTAAAATTTCAGTTCTTTTTTATGAGGTTAAAATTTCAGTTCTTTTTTATGAGGTTAAAATTTCAGTTCTTTTTTATGAGGTTAAAATTTCAGTTCTTTTTTATGAGGTTAAAATTTCAGTTCTTTTTTATGAGGTTAAAATTTCAGTTCTTTTTTATGAGGTTAAAATTTCAGTTCTTTTTTATGAGGTTAAAATTTCAGTTCTTTTTTATGAGGTTAAAATTTCAGTTCTTTTTTATGAGGTTAAATTTCAGTTCTTTTTTATGAGGTTAAATTTCAGTTCTTTTTTATGAGGTTAAATTTCAGTTCGAGATAACAATTTGGTCCAAGATTTAAGAATTTCATCTGCTCATCTGTTAATGTATATGACGGGAGAGGTTTATGTATTTGTCAGTGTTACAGGGATGTAAAATATTTTCATGGTATAAGTTGCAGAGTTTTTTTTTGTGATTATTTGTCAATGTATGGCATAGTACTTCGTTATATTTAGGTTCAGTCAGGGTATATTTTAGTATTGTATCATGGTTTTCAATCTCATTATTTGAATGTTTAATTGCGTTTTTTGTTAATGCTATTTGTCATAAAACAAGGTTTTGCTGAAATGCTGTAGTATTGCTTTCCTTGTTGGTTGCCGGGTCATGTAATTTAAAAATTGTGTATTTGGACAACAATCACTCTTTTATACAGGTTTCATTAAAAATGACAGAAAGTATTATCATTAAGTTTTTTACATAATTTTTCATGTGTTCATATAATTTCTTTCTTTTTGGAACTCAATTTATATAAAAATTATGATTCATGCGCAAACTGTGCAATCATCGTAGATGTTCGAAATATAGACCTGAATGTTCAACACAAAGTTGTGAGTGTGGTAGCCAGGAGGCAGTAGCTTTATTTACAAGTAAAACAGAATTAATAATAAAAGATAAAAAAAAACTTAATTTGTGAGTCACCCCAATTGTGTTGCAAAAACCTTCAATTAATGATATTACAATAATATCTAGCTCTACTTTTCTATTGAGCACTGGAAAATTAAAAATAAACACTAAGGAATAGTTAATTTTTTACTGTCCTTTCTTCACATTATTGTGTGTTTATCTATCTATATATATATATATATATATTAGTCATCCACATACAAGCCTGTTTCGCTGTATCACAGCTCATCAGTGTGGATAGATACATCCACTTGTTTCTGGCCGGGATTGAAACTTGACTGATTTGGTGTCAGTCGGAGTCGCTACTCCCTAAGCCATAGGAGCATGGAATCAGAGAAGGGAAATTTTAACGTGTTGTATATAAGCAGTAAGAGAGAATGGCAAACCTGTAAGGATGGAGAGGAGAGTCAAAAAAATTTTATCCAATTAATATAAATTATTAATTAGATAAAAATAGAGAGCTCAATGGATATTATCCAGAGCATTATAAAATATCCTCTCTATATTTATATATATTAATTGGAGTAGATAGACTAAACTATCGCCCGGTTCACACTCCACTCACATCTATTGTACAGGTGTAGAGGCTCATCCCTTGTTCCCTGTTTAGGATGTGGTTTCCGGCTTTCTCTTTTCCAAATCTTTTCACTCACACATAGCCCCCTGCACATCAGTGGCATTACCGCCTTGCTTGGGGTGATATTAATATATATATATATATATATATATATATATATAATGTGTGTGTGTAAAAATATACTCAGTTATGATCTGAGATTAAGGACAGGATGGTTAAATGAAATAAAGACAAGAGGAAAACTGTATTTTAAATCACCTACACGTTTGCGTCCTGTGATGGACCTTTAAAGACGAGGCAAAAAAGACGAAAGGAGCTTTATTCTAAATTACGTATCTATAAACAAAGCTTTTGGAGGTTATAAATATAGCTTCTGGGGATATTTTTATTCACTTGTTTTAAAAACAATTTATAACAAATGTTAGGCTTTGAATTAAATGTAAATTTCAATACTAAAAATGTACTAATATTTAGCTTTTTTGTCAACCCAGAAGGGAGAATAATAAACTGAGGCAATAAACAGGTTAGAAGTGAACAATTGCTGAATGGTAGATCTTACCTCAATTGTTTTGGCAGCTGGATGTCTATTTCGAACTAGAGATTCACCTTTGTCTTGAACTACATTGAACTGGGCTTCACGTGCATTCAAGTCATTTTGTAGGCCCTGTAAATAAACAAAGAAGACAAAATTTAAAATGTTTATAAATTCAAAATATTTGCAAGTAGATGTGAAATTATCTTCAAAACTTCAGACTAAATTGGCAAGTAACTGAAACTTGAATTTTAAATCAAAAGGTTTTTTAAATGTGTGTTTTGGTATAGAATTTAATTTAGTTTCTTTTTCTCTGTTTTTATCACTTTTGTTATTAAAACATTGATTTTCCTAACATTGTTTTGGTAAATAAAAATTTTTATATATATATATATATATATATATATATACCAGTAGTGTGCAAAAGTATTAGGACAGGGGTGATTTTCCTAAAAACCTCACTGAAATTCAAATACAGGGTGAAAAGCCAAACCTTTGTAAGAATTATTTAATGAAAAAGGAAGAGGAAAGAAGGCTTTGGAATTTGAATTGGCCCTCACAAAGCCTTGATCTCAATCTTATTGAACATCTATTGGATATTTTGGATAAAAAAAAAAATTGATAAACCTGATGTTACTTCACAAGACTATTATACTAAATATTAAATTTATTTTGTAACAAGTATTTTTTTCTTGTTAAAGCATTTTTTGAGTAATGCAAATAAAATTACTTTTATTAAATTGTTTATTTTCTGTCAATATGCCTCATAAAAGACAAAATAGTTCTTGTCCTAATACACATACACAGTACTGTGCAAAAGTGTGTGTGTATATATATATATATATATATATATATATATCTTGAAAACAAGATTAAGCATTAAAACATACACTGAAGTATATAAACATACGCGATTATAGATTCTCACAATTTCTTTAAAAAATTAAAAGGTACAATCTAACAATTGCTACACTTGTAATGAGATATAAATGTAATATTTTGCAATAATGATGTTTAAAAGAACAAATTTAGCTGACAAAAGATATTATAATTTCTTTGTTCTCAATCTGTTTGAAGAATTATTAAAGTAAAATAAATAAACATGTTTAATAGTAAGGCATCATTTCTAAGTTAAATTTAATTTTGGAATTTCAAAGTTATCTAAGAGATTATTTAAAAACATTAATATAAAAAAAGATTAAAATAAAATTCAGTTAAGAGTTAATTGATAAAAAAAAAAACTGAAAATATTTGAGAAAAGAAAATTTGTAATTTATGTTTTTCATTTTAGATAAATGAAAATAGAAAAATGTTAAATTGTAGATTTGGATAACAAATTTGAAGAAGTATCTACCAGAAAATCCAAGTATTTGAATAATTAAACATTTTAAAAATATAGCTTTTGGGGATATAATTATTTTTATTCACTTGTTTTAAAAACAATTTATAACAATTGTTAGGCTTTGAATTAAATGTAAATTTCAATACTAAAAATGTACTAATATTTAGCTTTTTCTCATCCAAGAAGGGAGGAAAATCTGTTTTGGATCATGCAAAAAAAAAAAAAAAAAAAAAAACCTGAGGCATTAAACAGGTTAGAAGTGAACAATTGCTGAATGAGCAAAGCTAGGAAATGGCTAGTTCAGAAACAAAGGTTATAAAAAAAAACAAAAAAAAACGCAACAGATGCATTACAAGTAAAGATATATTAAAATAAAATTTATTCTTAGTAACAATTAGAATATCTGTTCTCTATCATTTAGATAAGTAATCATGAAATGTAGAAAGAATTGATAAAATTTCTTTATTTCCAATATTCAGAATCAAATTATCCCATGACCTGGCAACTCATTGGGTTCTAAAAATAAAGGATTTTAAGATGTTTTTATATTCTTCAATATTAATAAACTACTTATGCATTTAAGTGAAAATGTTATTTACTTTGATTAGTGTTAACAATGCAGAAACTATAATTTGAAAGATATAGAAATAAACTTGAATAAGTTTGTGAACATCAACTTAAATATTAAAAAACAATAGGAATTCTAAATGGATTGTGTGAGTGTATATAAGAAAAAAGTGCGAGAAGCCATGAACATTTTGTTTAAAGGTGTATGGTATTTAAGGCTGTCAGAAAGAAACAGACTTCGGTATGTAAAGTCACAAGTGTATTTGCCTGAAGAAAGTCAACTTTGAACTCAAAACACATGTAGCGACACAAATACCATTATGGATACTAATATATTATACAAAAAAGCAAGTAATATTAATAATAATAATAATAATAAATCTATGCTTTAAACAAAATGTTCATGGCTTCTTGCACTTTTTTTCTTCTATACCAATTTCTCTCATTGGAACAACCCCTATTTCTGTTTTTAATATATATATGTAGCTTGATGTTACACATTGTAAATGATATTAAAAAGCGAAGCAACCGGTTTCGCTACTGCTCTTCAGGCCTCTACAGGAGATTTTAATCAGAATTAAAAAAAAAATAAAAGAAAAAAAAAGTGTGTCATGAAAATGAGGAGGATGAAAAAAACAAAAATAAAAATTTTGAATACACAATTTTATTCACAATTTTTTTAACATCAGGCTACACACTTATTTCTTTAATTAGATTCTGTACTTACAAGATATATATATATATATATATATATATATATATATATATATATATTATAAATTATGTTTTAGAACATGTACATAATTTTTTTTTATATATATTATGTACATGTTCTAAAACAATTTATAATAAATATTCACAGCTCTATACATCATATATCGAGCACTGTTTTAAATTGTTTTGGACGGTGAAAAAAATTTCTTTCTTCGTTCTGCACTCACTCGGATATATATATATATATATATATATATATATATATATATATATAAAAATGGGAGGTGTAATGGATAAACTATCCTCTAAATTATGCAAAAATGAGAACACTATCATCTCATTTTAACAGATATATTTATCAAAATTACACAAAAGTATTTTGAAATACTAAAAAGTGAATCTATTCAATAAAATCATCATTGGTTTCAACCATGGCCTTGAAATGATTTTGGAATCTCTTGCAACTCATCTAGATAGTTTCCTTATTTAAGTTGGTGAATGCTGGCATAATCCTTGCCTTCAGTTTATCTGTCATTGCAAGGAGTTTTGTTGGTCTCCCACTCAACTGTGCCCTACACATAATCAAGGGGGTTGCAGTCTTGGTGTTAAATATTCATTGGACAATATTTTTGAACTACATGGAAGTTTTTGGCAAGGAAGTGCACTTGGTGAGACATTTTGAAATTTGAGTTAAATGTATTTTGTTGAAAAAATGTCAGTCATATGCACAAAAGGGAAAACATTTTTGTATTAGGATTTTTATTTTGTCTCCTGAAGTCAAAAGTTTATGTCCCAGATTTAAGTTTATACCAGAAGAAGGCTGTCAATGGCATAGAAGTGACATCAAGCTGAGAGTTAGAAAACTTTTAGTGGGAATTACAATTTGATTTTGCAAGTGTCTAAGTTCCCCTGTCAAAGCAAACGGATATCCTAAAATCAGGGTCTCTCAGATGGTGGGTGCTGGCAGCTCTGACCAAAAGAACCTCTTACTCCATGGCATGTCACCGAAGATGTCTTTGTTTGAAAAATAAAAATGAAATATTTTATTTACATTTGGGTCTGGTCCTATTGTTTTTGACAAAGGTGTTTGTTGCAGTGAGAAGAATGACAAAGAAGCTGAAGAAGAAGATAATGAAATGTTTATGTGAAACACGTTTAGGTGAAGAAGTCAGGATGAGTGGTCCCTGACAAAAAGCATTTATAATTTGAGTTGAAAGTTTTAAGCAATGCCCCAGAAGTTTTAAGTATCATCATCGTAGTGGTTGCAGTGAAGGATGCAAATTTATGCAGTTTAATTTTTATCCTTGTGGTTGCAACATTCATCAATTGTTTGAGTTTTGTTTAACAGCATATCAACCTCTGTGGGTTATTTAATGCCAAAAAGGTGGGGTTTTAAGCTATTTTTTTTATAATGTTCGATTATAGTGAAAAGGTTGATTTAGTAAGATTTTAATGAAAATGTTTTTATTCTTTTTTATTTTAGAAAACTGAAAATGTCTTCTAGTTTTGTATTCAAAAATGTTTTGCTGAGAATAACTTTTTTTCCTTCAAAAATGTGTTATGGTAATTTTTTCTTCAAAAAACGTATTGTTGGTAAAAATTTTTTTTTTTCAAAAATGTATATATTTTTATAAAAGTCTATTTTTATACTTTCATATTGTTTTGACCCCACTTTGGGGGTTAACTATTTGCCCATAGCTGGGACCCAAGCAAGTGCTACCATGATGGACCTGGGAACAACAGCAATTAAGAGGTGGTTCCATGCTCCTCACAACCTCCCAATCAGTGGCCTTGCTGTCGAATGCAGTTTACCGTCATGCCCAGGATGGTAAACCAGCATCGTTTGTACCAGCATTGTTAATTAAGCACCGTAGACCTAGAATTGCAGATTTGTGTTTTCTAGCATTGTTTCAGAAGAATTGTTATCAAGAAAGGGACTATATTACATTGGTAAGGGGTCATGTGGTTGCAGAAATTGTTTGACAGCCATTACTGAGTTCTGCTTGTATGGCATGATGCAAAGTTGTTGCCAGACAGTGTCTTCCATCAGCTACCCATTTGATCCAGGGCAGCCTTACCTCCTCAAGGCACTTGATGTAGGCCTCCAGGTTGAGTATGAGGCCCTTTGGGAAAATAAATAGAGGCCTAATGTCACATCACTAGTGATCTCCCCAAACACCTCTAATCAGCATCAAATAATCCTCTGCACTCTTCTCAGATTGACACCCAAACACTCAAATATTTGTATTGAAGCTCCTTGCATGCATGCCAAGCAATACAGAAATTTCTGGCATAGACAATTGTCATGGTAGTCTTTTTCTTAAAAATGGTGCCTGACTGACCTTACTAAACTGTGCACTCGAGAAACTCAAAAACATCTAATAATATACTTTTAAAAATATAAAATATAAAATGGCAACTTATCCACCATATATCCTCTCTTTCTCTCTAGAAAGAAAAAAAAAAAAAAAAATATATATATATATATATACACACACACACACAACCTTTGAGTTACAAGCACACATATTACATCTCCAAAACAGTTATCCTAACCACCCTTTTATATTTCTCTCAAGCATGGACCACCTATCAAAGGCACACTAAGGTCTTAGAGTCTTTTCCCCAACAGTACCCAAGACGAATCTTAGACATCAATTGGCAGTTTTGTGCACCAGATACAAAAATCCTTCAACACTTAAACATAATCAGCATAGAGAAAGTACTTCTCTGTAATCAAATACACTGGACAGGTCATCTGACATGTATAGAGGATGGTAGATTGCTCAAAAGACTTTTCTGGTGAGCTGGTACGAGGTAACTGACCTGTTCATAAGCCCAAAAAACATTTCAAGGATGTAGCTAAATGTAACCCAAAGATTCTTGATGTTAATGTTGAATACTGAGAAAAAAAAAAAACATCAAATGATTGTACACAGGGACAGGCAGATTTCCAACATATGTAACGCAGATAAACTTTATGTTTAACATGTGTTTAAGATTGTTTGTAAAAGTGAAGCTTGTCTTAAGAATCACTTACAGCCCTATAGCAGAGAGATAGCTTGGATAGAAATAATAAAATTCATTCTGAAGAAAAAAAGGAAAAAGCTGCCAAGTGAAGAGATTGTTATTTCTTTGCAGAAGAAAATTATCAAACAAAAAACACTCGCACATACACATACAGCCAGAAGGAGGGTGATGCAAAGTTCAGCAAGATCAAGAATTTCTTGAAAAAAAAAAAAAAATCCACACACTCAAAATGACTGACTGGTTATAATTTGAGGAGTGAGTTGAGCCAATAACTGTTCTGCAACAACCTCATGTGTGCATGTCTGTGTATTGCACTGTTTTTTTGTTTTAAGGCCTTTTTTTTTTAGCCACTATATTTAAAAACATCTAAACTTTACATTCAGGTGAAATGCATTGGAAACATTAAACAGAATATTAAAAATAAATAATTTAATTTACAAAATCTCTATCTATATGTTTGTGTGCATGGACATACATTAGGTTTAAGTTAATATATAATTATTAAACAGCAAATCTTGTTTGCTTCAAAGATGAATGCAGCTATCTTTACAAGATGGAAGCTAAATGGACAGAAAAATCTGCAGTAAAAATAGCTTACAATATTCTATTATATTACAAAAAACAGTTTTTTCATAGAAAAATTAAAAGTAGGTATCAACTAAATGAAGGAGAAAGTTCTTAAAATTCTGAAGCATGTAAAACTATTTTTATGAATTTTTACACTGTACTTTAAATTGATTTGTAATTCATAAGCACTAAACAAATCTATATCTATAAAAGTGACGAGGATGGGCGTTGTGTAATTGATAGATAGATAGATAGATAGATAGATACGACTTAGCGTCTGCAGTTTAGCTTGACGGGAGTTGCGCTCAGATGTAGAGCAAAATTTTAGAACGCTAATGACACCTTGAAAAAATTAGGAGTAGAAAAATATATATTATCACCCCACAAAGTCAGGGATCAGTTGATGTATTGATTATAATATAGAATCGATCACCCCACCTTATATATATATATATATATATATATATATATATCTCCCTCTCCCACCCTAATCAAATAGAGACATTCTACATTGTTATCTATATCTATAAAAGTGACGAGGTTAGATGTCATGTAAGTATTTTCTATGTAAATTCATCATGTTTTTATTCTTATTATTCCTTAAACTACCCGAGTGAAACTGGGCTAAACTGCTAGTTTTTTTTTTATTATGGAGTCAAATTTTAATATTAGTACAAATGTGTGGCTGTTAACTGCTAAGACAGCAAAATATCAACAATTTCATTTTCCAATTAGATATTAAAATAAATGATGGTACACAAAAAATATTATACAAATTGTTAACAGTGGACTGAAATATTCTGACTGAAATATTGGAAAAAATGGTTCAAATAAAGATTAAAATAAATTTTATTAGATTAAAAACAAACAAGCAATTAGTCAAATTTGAACCTGTTTTACTGTTCAAGTGTTTTAAGAGACATTATGATACGGGAAATTTTCTTTTATGGATTCAATATCTGTTAAGGGTGTATAAAGGCCATATATCAGCATTATATAGCTTTTTTGTCATATGTCAAACAAGACAATCTTTTTGTAATCTCTTATGAAACCGAGACATAAAAAATAGATATAGTCCTGTCAACACTTGCACGAGTAGATAAATATAAAAACAGTTGTAAATAAATATTTCCAGATATAAGGAAGTACAAAAACATTTTAAACTGCATTATAATCTGGTGTCATTATTAATATCCAGAAATGGAATTCAAAGATAGTAATGCAAGGATGAATTTTTATGTTGATCATCATGCTTTTCAATATGAAAGTTTGTTTAGTTTTTATTGTTTTATATCAGAATTGATTTTTTTTTCTTTAAGTGTAGTTCACATGCAAGACGAATCAATTAGTAAGGATGCAAGAAATGAACAAATGTTTTTTTTTTGTGGGGTAAGAATATTCATTCAGCATTCTGACACTTTAGCTTACAAACCTTCTTTTTTGGCCAGTAATTCTGAAAGTAAAACCAGTTAAACAGTCATCAAGATTTAGGAATGATAGCTACTGAACTTCTTTATATTTTTGGCTTTGAATAATTGTGATAAATGCTTATTATATTCTGAAAGAACATTGGGTAGGGCAGAGACAAAAACATTTCTCTGACAAAAATAATTCAAACATCTAAAATGTTTTAAAATATAAAATGAGAAAGGTTACAATTTGCTTTTTTCAGGTATTACTAAACATTTTTTATTTTTAATTTCTATTAAAAGTTTCAATAGCCTACACGATTTCCACCTAAATCCTCACTTTTGCCCAATTTGTTTCTTATAAAGATTTCATTGAATAAATAAAACATAAATTAGTTTGTTAATTTTAGAACTGTTTTGAAATTAAATAAATTTATTGTTTGATTAAATACAAATTTAAAGGAACAAGATTTGAATCTTTAGAGAATTAAAGTGAGCAAAATAATTATTATAAAAAGAATATTTTCGATTTAGTCATAACAGATTTTAACTTGCTAAAATTATTCATTTAAATGATTTTTTTTTTTTTTAGATCTGTTTAAGTTTGAAAAAAAAACAAAAAAACACTGCCGTATGACTGGATCATTGAAAAACAGGAATTTTGATTTAATGAGGTTAAAGAAAATTTTAAATGCAAAAACTCAGGCATTTAATTTGATTAATCTGGAATTAAAATAATACCATTATGGCCATTATTAATATTTCTTTTATTTTTGGCATTGTCAAAAGTCCAAAATCTTTATTTTACTTAAAAGGAGATTTGAAGAAAAAATAAAATGAATTTAAAACAATAAGTCCTTTAAAAACTGGACTATGTACCTTTATATTTTGAAGTTTTCAAATAGAATCTCTGACATTTAAATTAAGCTAAAAAGTCTTTTCTTACCTGAGAGAAATCATCTTGATCAGGGATATTTTGTTCAGGTTTACTCCAGTCATGGCTAATTGTTTCATTCTCCTTACTGCGTAACCAAAACATTTCAGCAGAAGCAGCTTGTAGATACTCATGCAAAGTTTCTAAACAGTTTAAGCGCCTACTTGAGGTGTTCTGTATTTTAAAAATGAAAAAAACAAAAACATTTCAAAATATATTTTTATAAAATGAATCTCGGTAGCTGGGCAGGTGTATCCTGAGATGGCTGGAACAATTTAAGCAAGAGTTAAATGACTTAAGAAACATTTGCTTTAAGTAACAAAGTATTAAGCATATAGTGAACTGTAGGCTTCCAGTTCCTACACTAAAACAAAAAAACACATTGCATAAAATATTTCATAACTTTGTTTTATATTTTCAATTGTCAACACTATAAAAAGATAATTCTATTAAAGCTGTAATAATTATAGAGTAGGTATCTTCATTAAATTGTCAGAAAAACAATATAGCATGATGTTAAAAGGACTCAAACTTAAAACAGACCATTGTTCCGAAAATCTGTTCTGAATAGTAAAATCAAAAATGCATTACAACTATGCTATTTTTAATGTAGATAAAGTTTTAATTGATTTTATAAATAATATAATTTTAAGATATCATATTCTGAAGAAAAATAATTTTGATGAATAATGAATTTTTATAAAAATTGTTTTAATTTTTTTCTTTGCTAATTAAAAATCGAACATTTTTTAAAAATTTCTTCCAGTTACTCAGTCTCCTAGGTTATTAATTCATTAAAAATAGACTTTATTTACAAATTGAAAATTCATAAGCTTAATACAAATCAATTCAAATTCAAATTTTTAAAATAATTTTTTGTTTTTTTTTTATTATTATGTTAAACTGCACATTTTCTTTTACTATGGAAACTTATAAAACACATATTGAAAAGATCACATATTTTAAAGGTTGTCTCTCTTATGAAATGTTAAACTGGGTTATGTCAACTTTTGGTCACCATACTTCCAGATTGATTGACAGGTGCTGTCATTGTCTACTTGATAGGTCAATGAGTCAGATCTTTGTGATTAAGAAATACTTTTATTCTAAATTTCATGCCATAGACAAGTAATATTTGTTTCAAATCAGATTAAATTTGCTAATTTGCCCAAAATAACTAGTGAGAGATGTATATTTTATTTTTGTGAGATTTTTAAAACTGAGAATTAACTTTAATTCCAAAAGTGTTGACTGCAAAAAAAAATTTTTTTTTTTTTTTTGATCTCTGTAACATCTTGGAAATTCAGGGATGGAGATAAAACACACCTACATGTTCTATTCTCAATTCTGTATCTATCTACATTATTTCTATCTGGGTATATCTATCTATCTGTTTCTCTATCACAATTGCTGTCAATTTTTTTTTTGTATGTTTTTTTTTTTTTTTTTCATGTATTGAAGATTCTCACTTCTGAGAAAAAATTGAAACCATAAACATGCTACTTTTGTTACATTACAAAACACAGGCTGCAATAACTGATTTTTTAAGCCCACATCATTGTAAATATTTTAGTCTCTTTTGTTGACTGTTGTAAATACGTTTTTAATATTTTGAAAATTTTTGAAAATTAATTATGTTAAATAAATTTCTTTAAAGTTAGGCCATCTTATGTTCTCATTTATTACCAGATTAAATGGTAAAATTTTATTATGTAAATTCTGGTATGTGGAATATACATTTCTGGTGTAGAATTGGAGTAGATAGATCTATCGCCTGGTTCACACTCCACCCACGTCTATTGAGCAGGTTAAGAGGCTCATCCCTTGTTCCCTGTTTAGGATGTGGTTTCCAGTTTTTTCTTTTCCAATCTTTTCACTATTACGTAGCCCCCTGCACATCAGTGGCATTACCGCCTTGCTCGGGGTGATACGATTAAAAAAAGGATAAATTATGAGACTTTAGTGAGTGACCACATGCCATATGCAACCAATTTTTGATGGCAGTAGGGTTGGTCGCATACAACAGGTTCCACTATATATATATATATATATATATATATATATTTTTTACACACACATACATACATACACACACCAGAGTCCTGGGTAGACTACACCTGATAGGAAGGCCTCTGATCAGGAGGTTTAGAGGAGAATGAAACCACCGCTTAATTGCTGTTGTTCCAAGTTCACCCTGACCTGGGGTGGTAGCACCTGTTAAGCTTCTAACTATGAGAAAATAGTTAAACTCCAAACTGGGATTATTGAAGAGAAAAAGAAAAAATTATGCTGAGTAAGAGTCTTTAGCTTTGGATAGCAACTTGTCTAAGAGAAAGAAATCTCTGGTATAAAAATCTCTACACCTATTCTGTATAGAAATGGGTAGAGCTGAACTCTTTAAACTTGGTAGGTAATCTTCCTAGAGATTGGTGTCTTTATAAAAACAGAGTTTCCAGTCTCCTAAACTGATTGCTGTTAATAAGGACATACAGCTGTAAAAATCGCTCCAATATTTCATGATCGTTCAATTAATGGAATCATCAAGAAAACCCTGTTCAACCAATGCTAGCATGTAAATGGATGTTAAACGATGATATATAAACACATACAGCTTGTTATAGCATACAGTATACTTTTATTACAATGTGTGTGTGTGTGTCTCCCCTTGTCTGCTTTTTGACATCTCTAGTTTACTTCATCTTTTTTAGATTATGACAAAGAATTTAAGAAGAGATGAAAGAAATATGTTAACTTACAGTTAATAAGGAATATGCAATCTCCACTTTTGAAAGCCACTGAAGGTAAAGTTTCTGTTCCTCTTCAGATAATGTTCTCTACAAAAAGATTAAATATTTTATATAATTTCAATTTTGCTTTTCTTTCCTTTACATTTTAAGCTAAAATTAATGTGTAAAGAGTATATAAAATTAAATATGAAAATTTCTAGCCTAAAAGACTTAAAAATTACATTCATTATCTTTTTTCTTGATAATACAAATGATAAAAAAATAATGATTCAAATTTACATATATGACATGTTTCTGTTTTTTTTTTGTATGTTAATATTTACAAAGAAAAACATTAAGTTTTTATAGGTAAATATGCAAAATTTATTGTTCATTTCCACAGTTAAATAAAAATAAAAACAATTCAACTTTTTTTTTTTCTAAAAGAGAAAAATATTCTAAAGATAGGATATCAAAAAGCAATTATATTACACACTCTATTAACTTTGCACTTTTCCATTTCAGAGCGGAAATTCAAGATTTCTTTATGATCATATTCATGCTGCTTCAAAGCCTTGTTGACACTGGTAATGTCTTCACCATAACCAGCTGATTCCAGTGATTGCTGAAAACAAAGAATGGAATGAAAATATCAGTTAATCATTACCTGAAGTTTCTGCATCATATTTTAGGTTTTACTTAAATTCGGAAAATAGTCATTATTGTTCAATAAGTCACTGAGACTAACATTCTCATTCTTGCTTTTTAATTGTTAAATTTCAAATTTTCTTTCTTTCATTTTTTTTTTTTTTTAGATGTTATCAGTTCTGACATCTTCACTTCAGTCACTTTCTCACCAGTTTTGTAGCTGCCCTGTGCCTTTTCTATAAATATTTTAATGGTAATTGTTCTGATTAGTTTTTCTCTTTGGTATTTTGACTTTACAAATTTAAGCAGAGTCTCATCATTTAACAATTGAAATGGCGATATGAAAGCTAAATAACAAATATAGCAACAGTGAAAGGAAAAAAAAAAGCATGAATAAAAATGAACTTTAGTAAGTTTACCCATTATATAAAACAATTCAGAAATTTGAAAAAAAAAATTAATACAAAATTGGATAAAGAGAGCATGTTTGAACAAATTCTTGCTACCTATATATATATATATATATATATATATATCATGCACACAATCTCATTTGAGAAATTGGAAGTAGAAATAAAGAACAGATCCATTTTATTATAAAGAGCAACAACCAATATTAAGATATTTTGCTTGTTACATCTTAATAGAAATAACATGTCACAAAAAAAAAAAAAAAAAAGATATGAAGAATTACATAAAAATCTAGTTATCTGTAATCTTAGTACTGAAGAAGAAATTGTTATTGATGAGCAAAAAGCTGATTTGATTCTTGGCTTTAAAGCAAGATCAACCCTCGTTATATCATTTCATGCCTAATAAGATTTCGACTGGGCATCATGATTTGTATATTAAAATTAATTTGTGAATCATATTTTAGTATCATTTAGTTAAAAACAATAACCTTTATAAAGGATTTCATTTAAAATTAATGCTTTTTGTATGAAGTTCAGTCAGAGATTATTTTGTTTGGTTCATTTATTAATATTAGTCATTGCTTAAATTTTTTGATATATCTTGGTTTCTTTAAAAAATTTAATTCTTTTTTTTTGGATCAATCCTGTTAGAGTTCGTTCATATTGTTTGTCTGATAATACTTTTCATGGACCCAATTTGAATCTATACATTTTATAAGTATGTGTTCCACCGTATATCGTATATTACATGTATAGAGCATAGGTGGATCTTCGTTTTTCAGTATGTAGCTGTCAGTAATAGAAGTGTGGCAGAGTCAAGCTAGTATCAATTCCTCTTATTTTTCTATAATCAGTTTGCCATTCTTTGCAGTCTGGTTGGATTCTTTACAGTTTATTCTTTATGTGCTTGTTCCATTCTTTTTGCCATTTATACATTATACCGTCTGAGAGCGGAATGCAGTATTTTTATGCTTGATTGTTTTTTTTTTTAATGCGTTTCTGATCAAGAAGCTAAAAGACACAGCTAGTACTGGAGTGTAATAAAATAAACAACTGAAGCTTGTAGATTTTACAGCATAATAATAATCTAAGATGCATCATCTGCAAATATTGATATTTGAACAGTAACTCTTACGATATAATTATGCCAAGTATAATACTATTCAAGTTCTTATACAATATAGTGTTACGAAAATGCACTTATATATAAAAATAATAATGTATAAAAGTTATAGTAAGGAATTCTATTAAGTCCTACATGTATTACAAAAAGTTTTAATTCATAAGTAGTTGTTAAATAGAGAAATTAGAAATAGAACGTTTTGGAAGATTGTAAAATATTCCAGTAAAATCTAGAGAATTCTAAAGGATTCTAGAATATGCAAATTAGGTGTTAGCACCTATAAAAATAGGTTTTGGGAAGAGAATAGTTAGTTGTTAACAGGATTTGCTGACTATCAACCCTGGCCAGATTCATGTGCATCCAGCCGAAAGAATCTCTAAGAAAAGTTGCTGACCAACTAAAACTTGAAAAAGAACTTCATGGAACTAAAAGGGGTAAATAGATATTTTTGACTCTTACACTGACCAAACAAATAATTATTCTTTATATACATATTTGAGGATTTCCTAGAAGTATAGCACTTAAACGTCTTCGCTATCTTAACTGGGTAAAGGTATTTGACACCTTCCTTCCCCTTCGTAACACTTACCCATCACTCTGCCAATAGTAAACTGTTTTCTGTTTTGAATGTAAAAAATTGTAAATTTTGTATATCATTTTGTGTTTATTGTAAATTAAATATTTGTATGATTTTTAACTGAGTTTTAGTTAATCCGTTTTTTTTCTCTTGTTACACTTAACATGTAACACATAGTATAGTACAAGTTAATGAGAGAAGTAATTTTATTAGTAAGGAGGTGCTTAAAATGTTTTTGATGCTGGTCTCTTAAGGGAGGTTAATTAGTTTTATTCAACGACTCTAAATAAGGAAATCATACAGTGAACAAGAGAGTTCCTGTTGTGCATTTACAAGAAAATCCCTACAGTTCTTTAACAAGAACATACTCAGGTATTTTTCAAATACTCTTTACAGCTGTGTGTAAATTGCAAAAATACTTTAAAAAATTGTTAGAAATTAACACCTACAAACAGTAATAAATATGATACAATTTGTGTCAGAGTTTAAAATCTTTACCTGTTTTGCCTCAATCCAGTTAAGGCAGTTCTGTAAAAATTTAAAGGCCTCATTTGTTTCTACTAGTTTCACTTCTGTTAGTATTTCCTTATGCTTTGTAAGCGTTACCCCTTCTTCCACATAGGAACGAGATAGAAGTTTCTGTATCACATCTCTGTATAATTTGGTCCTCACTGTGGAAACTCTAGACTGTAATTTTGATACTCTGTAATAAAACCACAAGAAAGTTTACTAACAATACATAACATCAATAGCAGTGACATGATAAAGTAATAAACACAAAATATAAAATAAATATAATTAAATATATTAAATATGAAAATAATTTTGTCCAAAAAAAGCTAGCTTAAATATTGTAGAATTTAGAAAAGTCATTTAAGAGAGTGATATTGATATTAAGAGGGATAGTTAGACCATGTAAAACATGGATCTAGCTTATCAATGATAATTTTTTTTTTTCTAATCGTATCACCCCGAGCAAGGCAGTAACACCACTGATGTGCATAGGGCTATGTAATAGTGAAAAGATCGGAAAAGAGAAAGCCAGAAACCACATCCTAAACAGGGAACAAGGGACAAGCCTCTTAACCTGTTCAATAGACGTGGGTGGAGTGTGAACCGGGTGATAGATAGATCTATCTACTCCAATTGAAAAAAAAAAAAAAAAAAAAAGTGAGAAGATTGGAAAAGAGAAAACTGCATCCTAAACAGGAAACAAGGGATGAGCCTCTTCACCTGTTCAATAGACGTGGGTGGAGTGTGATCAGCTCGGAATGAGAAATCAGGGTACCAAGTTCAAATTCCAGTTAAACTCCTTGCATTCACTTACACACAAATACCCTTGGAAAGGTATTAATCCATCTCTTCCCGCCACCTATTGATCAAATAATAGGACAGATTGGGCTCCACAGTCCCGTCCGGCAACCAGTCTACCGCAGAAAACAGTGGCAACCCACCGCAAGAATCCTCTGCCCAGCCAGTCATGTCATGAAAGAGACATGATCACCCAAAGTGTGCATCACACATGGCACCCAACTGACTGACTGAAAATTTACTACATATTCTGGGTGGGGGTTTCTTTCATTCTATCAAGATATGCCTGACCGTAAGTTGAGATTACAACCAGGCCTTACACAAAAGTGGGTGGCTTAGAAAAGAACCGTCAAGAAAACCCTGTTCAATCCATGCTAGCATGGAATAGACGTTAAACAATGACTATGACAATTTAAATTTTTTTCTTTCTAAAAATTAAAATCATTAAGATTGAAAATATGAATTGTTTGCATGGTATTTTTTCTTTTGTTTATAAAATTTTTTTTTGATAATTATGCTAATAAATAAACTTGCTACTACTAAGCTTTTTTTATTGTTAATATTCGCCCAATACAAGGCACAAGAGCCACTCAAGATAGAGGGTTACAGAATGAGGTTGATGTACGAGCAGAAGAGGCAGTTTAAGAGGAAAAACAAAAGTGCTTAAGATTGTAATGTGTTCAAGATTGTAGTGATTAGGAAAGTAACCTTTTTGGAGTTTGTTCTACAAAATAGCAGTTGTTGGAAATAAGCTATTCAAGTAGAACTTCCTCCTTACTAATGAAATATGAAATGAATGTGGATGGTTCATCCCAGTGAATGTGGCATGACAGGTCTTAGCTGTGAAGGTCAAAACTGGTGGAACTAATGAATGTAGCTTGCCAGAACATTAGTCATGGGAATAGCGACAGAGTAGCAAGGGGCTTGTGATATTTTGCTTGTGAAGAAAGAGATTGTAGGGTGAAAAATATTTCATGTAGTTATTACAGTTGTCAGTATCAGCCAGTCAGCCAGTTAATTGCCTTACATGATACACAATTGGGTGATCATGTCTTTTTTGAGACATGCCTGACTAGATAGAAGATTTTTCTCGCAGTAGGTTGCCATTACTTTCTGCAGTAGACTGGTTGCCAATCAAGGCTATAGGACTCACTCTGTCCTGCTATTCAACCCATAGCTGGAGGGAGGAGAGATGGATTAATACTTATCCCAAAGATAAGTGAATGAAACAAATTCAACTGGGATATGAAATCGGCTCTCCAATTTCTCATCCTAAGCAGATACTCATTATACCACAACGGATATTCATTATCTGTATCACCTGATTTATTAATTTTTTTTTTTATTAAATCACTTATATTTCAAAATTTTTAAATATAGTTTTTGTTTAAATCATTTCTTGCAGTTTTCTTTTTATAAATATTCTTTACATGCTGTGTCCCCACATAATGTAGGTGATCAGAGCTTTCCACAACTTATCTTGTAGATCTTAAATTTTGCCTGTTATTTCATTTAGACTGTTCAACCATTAATTTAATCAAGCTCAATAAGTATGTTATACGTTGTTTTCCTCTCCCTCTTGTCTTCAATCTGTCATATGAGTATCAGATTTTCCAAGTCATCTTTTCTCATTTGTCCTAGAAATCTCAACTGTTTCTTCCTGATGTTAAGTAAGTTTTTCTATTTCAAAAAACTGTCTTTAAAACTTTGTCATTGCTTATATGTTTAGTCTATACTATCATCAGCATTGTTATGTAAAAATACCTGTTTCATCAAAGCTTCATTTTTCATCTTTGATGACACTGTCCAGCACTCACTACCATACAAGAGTACAAATATCACATAACAGTTTAGTACTCTTTTCCATGTTACTAGCAAAAATTTTCTATTTCTTAATACTCTGCTTAGCTTCTAGAGTGCATCCTTGGCTATCCGAATATGCTGTTGGATGTCAGTGTCACACTTTGTCCTTAGTTAATACAGAAAGTCAGTTAATTGCCATACGTGATACATGCTTTGGGTGATCATGTCTCGAAAGAGACATGACTGACTGGGCAGAAGATTATCCCTCAGTAGCTTGCCATTGCTTTCTGCGATAGACTGGTTGTCAGCCAAGGCTATAGAACCCAATCTGTCCTATTATTTAACCCATATCTGGAGGGAAGAGATGGATTAATACCTTTCCCAAGGGTATTTATGCGTAAGTGAATGCAAGGGATTCAACTGGAAAAATTTCTGCACTCGTTTGATTTTGGTATTCCTGATTTGTAATTTGCATTTGGGGTCAACCCTTTTGCTAACAACCATGCATTCTGTCTTCTTGCAATAGATGTTTAATCCTTTCTTCTCACATTTCTTCAAAACCTTCTTCAGGAGTCTTTGTGACTTCCTTTCTGTATCTGTTATCAACACTGTGCCATATGCATTTCTAGTTTTCTCAGAATTGCTTCACTGTATAGATTGAATACGTCTGGTGAGAAGACACAACCTTGTCTTACACCCCTTTCTTTTTTTGTATATCTGCTGAACTCATTTTCTATTCATATGCAGGCAGTTTGCTTCCAGTATAGGTTCTTGATTATTCTAATATCCTTTCCAAATATGCTAAGGTTGCTGAGCAGTTCCAATAGATTAATATACTATCTAACTATAAAAAGTTAGAATTTTCAAGAAAGAAATGATTGTATTATATATTTACAAATAATAAAAACATGCAAAATATAAGCAAATTACTTAAAAATGTAACAAGAAATAAGCTTAATATTATGAGATTAAAATGATTGAATATTACAAAAAAAAAAAAAAACTATAAAAAGATATGTTTGAAACACTAAAAATGATTTGAAGATGAATTTTGTTAAAAAAAAAAAAAAAAAAAAAAAAAAAAAAAAAAAAAAATACCTCAGTATAAATCTGAGTAAGGCTAGAGAAAATGTGGCAATCAAAACAATGTAATTGAGGATACTAATCTGAAAAATTGTCTAAATGATTGAAAAAAAAAAAAAAAAAATTCATAAATTATTTAGCTTTAAGGTAAGTGTTCAGACTCTAGAAGAGAGATATGTATTTTCTTTATTACACACTTGAACTAGAAATAATTTCACCATGAACTGAAATTACAGGATAACAAAAGTGAATTTTACAAAATTAAGTTTTTTCACCTTTTATAAAGAGTGTCTGTCTGTGGATAAGATCCATCTTGTAAGGTTTGTATATCCCGAAACAGACTCCTCACTGCTTCTTCAAGGTTCTGGAGAGATCGGTCCAAGCTATCACAGCTACGCTTTGCTTCTACTGGATGAAGTTTATCTATCCTCTTCTCTTCCTGTGTAAAAAAAATATAGAGGGTACAAATATTCAGAGTATATTTAAGAATTGCATCATAAAAACAAAATGAAAGTGATATTACTGAACAAAAATTTAGATGGATTTATATTGAAATAAATAGCTTCAAGAATATACAAAAACCTTTTCAAAGATAAATTGAGATTTTCAATAATTTAGGCTGTTAAATTTAGCTGTATTTATAAAAAAAAAAAAACACAGAAAAAAAAAAACAACTAATATTGTACTTAATATATTTTTAATGGACATGTTAAAAATTATATAAATAATTTGGCGAATCTGAAGGAGAATACCACCACCTTTAAACTTGTTGTTTTTAATGTTTTTTTACTTTTTTCAGTGCAATCTTATCAATTACACCCTAAACTTTCTGACTGACAAAAAAAATTTGGAAAAATTTCAGTATTTAAACAATTTTAGAGGGAGCTCAGTTTCTTATACAACGTTATAGTAAATTGATCCTCCATTTTGGAACCACTCGTCGGTATGACATTACCACCACATGTAAATTTGTTATTTATCAACTTTTATTTTTGCTTTTTTCAGTGCAATCTTATTGATTAAACCCTAAAATTTCCAATTGACAAAATAAATTGTAAAAATTTCAACATTTAAACAATTTTTTGGCGGGGAGGTTCAGTTTTTCATACAACCTTATAGTAAATCGATCCTGTGCAATTCACTTTTTTGCTTGCGCATATTCAACAACTGAATCTTTTGTGAAATTTGTGAATAAAGCCATTCTTGGAGTTTCTGAGGAAGATGTCATCATAAAAACTAAAGAAAACTTGAAAAAGACAAAAACAAGGGCAACAACTTGTCCCAAAAAACAAAGTGACCCCAACACAAGTGGTTCCAAAATGGAGGACCGATTTACTATAACGTTGTATGAAAAACTGAGCACCCCCTAAAATTGTTTAAATACTAAAATTTTTCCAAATTTTTTTTGATAATCGGAAACTTTATGTAATAATCGATAAGACTGCACTGAAAAAAGAAAAAAAAAAAAAGAAAAACAAATTTAAAAAAGGTGGTGGTAGTCTGCTTCAGGTCCGCCAATAATTCTTAGATATTCTTAGCTATATGGCAATTATTTTTGTTTCTGTCAGACATTTTGTGCACTTTCAGCAAAAGATGCAAAATGTTTTATATTTTGTTGAATAAATAGTTAAATGGCATAATTTTGTTTTGCATTTTAATTTCCCTTAAAATACAAAAATAAAGAAATAATAAAATAAAAAAATAATCAGCAAGAACTTTCCAAAAAATCTAATATCATAGAAATAAAGTAGAAACTTACCCCAAGTATTCTTCTTTCAATATCATCCAAGCTATCTTCACTTAATTTAGCTTCTCTGTGAACTTTCTCAGCAAGTCGTTGCAGCCTCTCTAGCCTGAAATAATATTTTGCATGAAAAATTAAATTAAAACCTGCAATCATTTTTCTATTAGACACAACAAAAATTTTGTCTTTTTCAGGACTTGACGACAATTTATGGAATCATCATGCTAAATTGCTTTTTTTGCATGGTTAATTGTTATAAGTTGTTAAATCATAAAACAAACACAAACTTAGTGAAACAAAATTAAAGTCAGTCAGTTAAGTGTCATATGTGATACACACTTTGGGCAATCAGGTCTCGAAAGAGACTGACTGGGCAGAAGAGGTGGTTACCATTGCTTTCTGCAGTAGACTGGTTGCCAGCCAAGGCTATAGAACCCAACCTATCCTATTATTTAATCCATAACTGGAGGGAAGAGACCTTTCCCAAGAGCATTTGTGTGTAACTTGGCTCCCCGATTTGTTGTTCTGAATTGATATTCACTGCACCACAACGCACATCCAGTGAAGTAAATAAATAATACGTGCTATTAAAAAATACCAATTAAGTTGCATGATTCAAGTTTTTATGTTGGTTTCTACAATATATGAATATTGTTAATTTTAAAACTTGTTATATTGGCATAAACACAAATGATGAATTAATATTTTTTTATTTTTAATCATATCACCCCAGGCAAGGCGGTAAGGCCACTGGTGAGCAGGGGGCTACGTAAGAGTGAAAAGATTGGAAAAGAGAAAGCCGGACACCACATCCTAAACAGGGAACAAGGGATGAGCCTCTACACCTGTTCAATAGACATGGGTGGAGTGTGAACCGGGTGATAATTCAGGCTATCTACTCCAATATACAAATATTTTTTCCTGTTGCTGCTTTCTTTATACATACAGCTACTTGTACAAGAAGAAATAATAACCACATTTTTTTAGAACTGTAAACTATTCAATTCAAACATACACAGTAAATTGTTTGGCATTTTGAAAACTACTCCTGAACTTTATATTTTTCACAAATTTAAGAATGTTTTAAAATAACTTCAAGAAGTATTTTCAAAACCCAAACAGACATACAAACCAGTTCTATTTCAGTTATCTTGTAAACAAGAAATTGTTGATACATAAAATGGAATAGTTTCAAAAGATTAGGTTGCTTTTGAGTTTATTAATGAAGTGTCAATATCTAGTCATCTGCTGAGAAATTTTAACAAATTTTTAATTTTTGTTATAGAAGTTACAAACATGAATAATACCAAAACACAATCAATTCTACTATTTGATGAAAACTACCATCATTTCTATAAAGATAATAAAAAAAATTTTAATTTGTAAAAAAAATCTTTATTTACCGGACAAGTTCAGATTGGATAGCCATGTCCTTTTCTTGCTGAGCAAGCAGAAAGCGACTGAAAAGTTTTTCAATATTATTTGGATACAGCTCATCTTCAAGTCCCAATGGTGATGTGTCATTGCTCAGAGTCTGTAAACAAATTAAATAGAATTGTAGTACACTTAAACAAAATGCCAATTTATTAGCAATACAAAAATACAACATTTTGTTTTTAAAAAAATACAGCTGTGTATATTAGAAATTCATTTGCAACTTAAATATATTTTATATACAACAGCTCTTAAAACAAACAAATATAAGAAATTGACTTCCAACTATAATTTTAAATTATTCCTACAATAGACATGAAGAAATGTGCTCTTAAACTGGCTGCTTCTTGCTTTCTAGCTTGTTGGAAATCCTCTTAAAAGAACTCAGGTGAACCACCTCATCCTTCTATTAACCTTCTACCTCATTTTGGCAAAGTACTAGGTTTCATTGTCTGATTTGGTTAAGCATCTCACCTTGTAGGGTTTTCTTTTAGACAAGCAATATGGCTTTTGCTTTCTCTAGGTCAACTGCTGATGTTTTACTAATTATTGCTGAAAGAGTCTATCAAGACTTAGATAAAAATGAAGCTCAGGCTATTGCTTTGAATATCTTGAATGCATTTGGCATATTGGTCTCTCTTCATAAATTAAAAGATTATGGTATTTCTTGACAAATTTTTGAAATGATTCAATCTTTATCAAATTAAAAAATGAAAGTCATCTCAAATGGCCACTCTTCTAGATCTTTTTGCATTAATGTAGGTATTCCCCAGAGATTTATCCTTGACCCGACAGTCCTCACTTTTCATAAATTACATTCTCATAGGTCATTAGTTCTTAACTCAGTATCTATGCCGATGACAAATATTTACTCCTGTCTTAATAGTAAGTCTGATTGATACAATAAGCTCAAATTGGTAGCTGATCTAAAAAAAAAAAAAAAAAAACTGAGGCAAAGAATGACTTGTTAAGTTAACACCACCAAAATGAAACTGCTCTCTTTTAATCGCCCGAGAGAATATTTTTACCTTCCATCAGTATGGCTGATGCTAACCTATAAGAGAGTGACTCATTGCACTATCTCAGACTAATACTTTCCACTGACATGGAAGGAAAAGAGCATATTGAATCAATTGTTAGACCTGCTTCTAAGAAAATTGGTTCCTGTATCATGCTAGACAAGTTTTCTTGCCAAAATCTATTTTAGATATTTATAAGTCTACCCTTCATCCTTGCTTTGAATATTGCTGCTATATCTTATCTGGTCTACATATTTAAAGATTCTTGATAAAGTCCCAAGAAAAATCTGCAATGTTATTAGCCCTGACCTGGCTTCTCAGCTTCAGTCACTTTCTCACTTCTAAAACATTGTCTTTTCTATGAATGAGTGAGTGAGTTTTGCTTAATGGCATATCAACCTCTGTGGGTCATTTAATGCCAAAAAGGTGGGGTTTTAAGGTATTTTTTTAATGTTTGGTTATAGTGAAAAGGCTAATTTAATCAGATTTTAACAAAAAAATTTTTTTATTCTTTTTATTTTAGAAAACTGAAAATGTCTTATAGTTTTGTATTCAAAAATGTGTTATGATAATAATTTTTTCTTCAAAAATTTATATTTTTCTATAAAAGCCTATTTTTATGTATATATGTTTCTATAAAAGCATTTTTATACTTTCATAATGTTTTAACACCAGTTTGGGGGTTAACTACTTGCCCATAGATGGGATCCTAACAGGTGCTACCACTTTGGGTCAGGGTGGACCTGGGAGCAACAGCAATTAAGAGGTGGTTCCATGCTCCTCACAACCTCCCAATCAGAGGCCTTGCTGCCGGATGCAGTTTACCATCATGCCCAGGATATGTCTTTTCTATTTTTCATGGTAAGTGTTCTGATGAACTTCCATTTATGGTAAGTAGACTTTATGAATGTCAATGCATTACTAGCTTGGCAGCAAGGTTTTATCAGTTTACAGTCAAAATAGCTAAAATATAACCAAGTTCTATGCTAAGAGTTTTTTTTCTATTGCACTTCTCACTTGTGGAACTCTCTTCCAGCTTCTTGCTTCCCAATCAACTTTGATCTTCAATGCAATGCTAATTGTTATCTTGTCTTATTCTCTTTAATGGTATTTTTTTGTTTTCTCATGTTCTTTAATACTCAGTAAGTCTTAGTGGCTTTATTGGTTTGCTTGGGGTGAAATAATTACTAACAACTGAAAATTAGGACATAAAATGTATCAGATAAATTTATACACACCAAGAGACAAACTAGAAGTCTTGTTCAAGATAAAGAATTAAATTTACTTAATTCAAATAAAACTATTTTGTAAATATATCAGGCATTTAGTGGAAAAGTGTAAAATGACCAAATTAGTCAGATACTGGACAAAAATAGTTTTTGAATTTTGTTTGTTATGACTGACACTTTTAGAAAAGGTATAAATCCCCAAACCCTTACCAATAGAAACAAATTAATCTGCTCACTAATGCACACTGATAATTGTTAGTAAATAAAATTTGGCATATAATCAACTAAAATGAGAAACTTGTTTGTAATCAAAGAAAATAAAAATTTTACTATTCTGTTAATATCAAATTTTATAAACTCTTTTACTAATAATAAAGCACATTCATTTTGTTTTGATCTAAAATTAAAGCATTTTTCACAAGATACCAAATCCTAATTTGTAGTTTTCAGATTCATGATGAAAGAATAAATATTTAAATCTTGTTTTCATTCCATATTTACCATTCAACTACACTTACAAATATTCTATAAATTTACAATGAATATTGAATGAAAAAAGAAAAAAAAATTCTGATAATTCAAAAATTAATTTTTATCTTATTTTTTTGTCCATGATATTTTCAAAAATTAAAACTAAGTTTGGATTGCAGGTGTCAGTTTATACTGAAGTAAACATATATCTAAAAAAAATGTAGAATATTCTAAAAACACCGACTAAAAAAAAAGAAAAAAATCAATAACCAAGCAAGTACTTTTCTAATAATAGTTAAATTAATTGAAACTCCAATTTGTTTATGGCATTGTTTGTAAAGAATTGGCAATACATTCCAAATGATATCTAACCAACACAAGCAGCGATAAATGATCAAAGAAGTGGAAATTACCATAAGAAATAATCAATAAAAAAACTCCCACTTGATTATGTCAAGCGATGTAGACAATTTTGAGCGTGTATTTAATGAGACAAAATTAGAAATGCATTTTATTTTATTCACATACAACAAAAGATATCCTAGTATGCAAATAAATTTTTAAAAATGCATTTTCATTTGATTTGTATATCTTACACCTTTTATTTTACATATAAGAGATGAAGGTAAATATCTCCGTGATATAAGTCTAGTGCCATTTTATGAAATTAAAAAAAAAAATATCCATTTCTGATCTCCATGGAACCAGTACTTTCAACAATTCCAGAGTAGTGCTCATCCTTTTTTCTTATTTACAATATTAATTGATTTACATTTCATTTATAATTCGGAGTTCTATTCAGTCTAAGTCATCATATTCAGTTTATACAGTTATTTATGCATATGTACTCCAGTCATGATGCTCCAAAGAGGAACTGGATAAATATAAAATTCGTAAAATATAAATAAAAATGAGTAAAAAGCAACATTTGTTAAAAAAAAAAATTCAAATTCTTTAAAATTCATCCTTTGGTCTTGCATGTTTATTTCTTTTATGTGTGTGTGTGTGTGTGCAATATACATTTTTAATTAAAAAAATGTCATAAAACAAATTATATATAGAGTTAAAAATGCTTTTAGAGAATATTTATGCATAATGGTTATCCTATACTAACATGAATTAATGTCAAAATTCATCTGTTAATCTTCAAATTTATTCTGTGAACTTCTTTCTGCTGTTATTTATCATTTAATAGCTTTACTGATAATTACATTGTAACATAAATTGGATAATTTCCTATTTGGTGATTTTAAAATATTGCTAGATCATATAATACATAAGTGTATATTCCATACTGTTTTCAAAATAGTCATTTTTAATAAAACTGGTATGAATTAGTCTTGTTTGGATGAAAATTCAAGTAGCAGCGATAGTTGATCAAACATTCAATTTTATGTTCAATTAATGAATTTGTACTAAACATTCTCAAATACGTCAAGGTCTGTTCATTGGTTGAAGTAGTTGTGCATTTTCTACCAAGCTTGAGCTGAGGCAAAATTTAAGATATTTTTATGTTGATTTCTCAAGGCCAAAATTCAGGCCACTTCCACAGGAAATACTGACAACACTATTTTTCTATCCCATATTCCTATGGTCACGTGCCAGGTCAAGCTAAGCCTAAAAAGAATTTCCAAAGACACTTAAAAATATGTTACACTTTTTTTTTTTTTTGATATAATACAAAATAGCGTACATTATATAGGGTCATATATAAGGCAAGGAGGTCATTAAACCTATCAATATTTGTTGAATAAAATGAGTAGATTATTTGTAATTCACAGCTGTTTCACTATGAAAAAAAGAAAAAAAAAAAAAAAGAAAAAAAGATAAATGGGAAGATAAAACAAATAAAATTATATGCATATCAAAAGATCAAAAAATTATGGTTGAACCATGTTACTATTATATTAACTTCCAATTTGAAAAAAACATTTTTACTAGAAAGTCAATACTTGTTTCAAGAGAGAGAAGTAAAGATTTAATTTTACAAATATAAATTTATTAGGTCTCTAAAAATGATGCTATTATAATTTACTATTTTTATAAAATATTTTGCCATCATAAAATCAAGTTAAAAAGGAGAGCAAAATAAAAGCCTGTCATGTAGCATCGTATTTTGTAGAAAATTCTGACACATTTACCTTTCCACTTAGTTGCTTCTACATGATATTACGGACAGAACAAGTGAATAATGACAAGGTTTTGGAGAGGATGTACACGAGAAGGAAACCGATACTTAACACCAGGCAAAGATAGCTAAACTTTCTGGGACATGTAACGAGGAAGGATGGCTTGGAGAATCTAATGCACACAAGATGTATAGAGGGAAAGTAAAACAAAGGAAAGCAACATGTGACATACTTGGACTTGAGGAGATAGATAGCAGAGCAGGGTTTGAACAGGATAACAGGAGAAGGGTTGTTAAGTGCTACAAGAGATAGATGTGAAGGGCCATAATCTCCTACATCCTGAAGGAACACAGCATATAGAAGAAGAATCTACTATGCAAACATATTCTTGCCTCAACTTCCTATGCAAAAAAAAAAAAAAAAAAAAAGTGCGGGGGCGGGGGTTGATCAAATTAATTTATGAGCTTACAATTTTTATAAAATATCAGAGAGCTTAAATTCATACTAATATTTTGACAGTTTTATGACAAGTTCTTATAATATGATACAAAATCATGTACTAATTTCAATGATATTAGTGTAACTTTATGATATGTCCTGGAAAGGGATATATATATCATTCGAGGTAGCAAGCGGCTTTAGCAAATGTAACCTGGTAAAACAAACTAGTACGTAGATGTAATGGACGGTACTTGTCGTATGCAGTATCCTGAGACGTAAGCGTAGTCAATAGACATAGACCAA
This sequence comes from Ascarosepion bandense, assembly GCA_037127315.1. NCBI lineage: Eukaryota > Metazoa > Mollusca > Cephalopoda > Sepiida > Sepiidae > Ascarosepion > Ascarosepion bandense. Next base: position 638,291 of record JBBBDQ010001608.1, read on the forward strand.
TAGTCATAGACCTATGGACGGAGATCTCTAGTGGTAGACCTGTAGACCTCTATGCGTCCTTGCCTTCGCCTATATTTATGGCTGATACCAGCCAATCATATTACTGTAAGGGGGAACCAAGGTGTATGCATATTCATTACATCACTTTATAAATAATCTCCAAATTTGGTAGGGACAAGAGATTATGCCTGCTAAGTTTCATAGTTCTTATGAATTTCATGCTAATTTAAAGTTCATAAGCTATTTAAAATAATAGCTATCTTAAATTACAGGATCTTTATTTCAAAGGTAAGATACACTTAAAAAACTTTAAAATTATTAGATATTTTAGGGACCAACTGAATATAATTGAACTTGAGAAGAATTTATTCCTGTCGAAGACCAAAAAAAAATATGCGATGTTTTCAGTCGAAGCTGGAATGCAAAAAAAATTGAACAATGTATTATATCAACAATGCCAGTTTTTAAGGTCACAAAATATAAACAATAGAATATAATTTAATTATTCGGTCAGAAGTGAATATAATTTACATAAAATTATTTTGGGTCATAAAACAATGAATAGAGAAATTAATTATATTTTCATAGCCAATGAGAAATATGTTTTGGTTGTCAGAAACAATGAAATGAACAGACAATATGTCAAAGTTACAAAAAAATTGAACAATGAAATAAATGACAATGTGATTACATCAAAATGCAACTGGCCAAAGACAACAATTGGTGATTAGACCTGCTCAGGAATGATGTAATTAGGTGAAGCTTGACAGAGCGTAAACTTATATATATGACTGGGTTTGCCCAGGTTGTGACAGACATGACAGAGCAGACAAGCTTGGAATGCAAAGAGATCTCAAGAAAAGACAACCCTGGCCTTCACCCCCTCGTATGTGTGTGCTTCCTCTGATTATCCCTCTATACACAATCGTCACATTGCAGAGAATAAACTAAGTTAATGTATTTTTATACACATGCTGTCTGTTGTTACATTTCAAGTCATCAACAGTGGGTTGAAGGTTATACAGTATTTGTTGCTCTGGTATACATTGCTGTTATACCACATATATCAAATTCGTGTATATATATATATCTCGAATTAGTATAGAACAATTAAAAAATAAAATATATAAACTTATCAACACTTGAAATAAGGTAAATTTTTGTTTAATATGTTTTACTCTTTATCTTAGAGATGACAGAATTTATAAAAAGGGCAGCTGATGATATTTTGAGCCCTAGTCTTCCAAGACTATGTCACACACAACCTATCACATGAAGAGGGCTGAAAATTTTATCAGACTGTGTACTACTCATTAGCATGCACATAACATAGTCGGATTAAAAATGGTATTGTTTTGCAGGGTGTTGCAATATATTTTTAGGTTTTCTATATTGTACAACCCAATGAAAATGTTACCATTATTGATAATCTATGAGGACAATATTTACATTATTATCACTATTGTTCTCATCTTTGTTGCCATTTGTACAACGTTTCAGCCATTGTATGTACTGGCCTTCTTCAGGTGCTAGGAATTTCAAAAGGAACCCTTTATTACAATCATTGGGGTATATGAACTCCATTCCTTGTGCAAAGCCTCGATTAGAAGTCATGAGTTATCTCCTAACCCTGCAAGTTACTTGTTCACCACTAATGTAGCCTGGTATTGAACTCACAACTCTAAGAGTCAAGTCAGGAACTAATCAACGTCTATATCCACTAGGCCATGTGTCCTTAAGGAGCAGTGGTGGGAGGAGATAACTCATGACTTGCAATCGAGGCTTTACACAAGGAATGGAGTTCATATACCTCAATGATTGTAATAAAGGGTTTAGTTAAAAATTCCTAGCACCTGAAGAAGCCGAAACATTGTACAAATGGCAACGAAGACGAGGACAATAGTACGAATAATGTAAATAGTGTAAATACTACCTCATCTCAGAAATATAGACAAATAGAATGATATATTATTAAACATCGTACAAATGGCAACGAAGATAAGGACAATAGTCCGAATACTGTAAATACTAGCTCATCTCAGAAATACAGACAATTTATGAGGCGTTTATAAAAGGAGTGGGAAAATAGAACCAAATATGAAAGAGAATAAGAGAAGAGAAAGGATTGCAGTTGCAGGGTGTATGCAAATGAATATAACACTGTGGCTGAATGCATACCTTTATTTCATCAAATAAACGAAAGAGTTTTTGTTTCAGTTCCAGTCGAGGTGGAACATCTTCCAGTCTGAATCTTCCGAAATCAGCTAAAAATGTCTGTAAAAGATTTAAAAGAGAAAAATATAGATTCAAATTAAAAGTAACTTTTCCAAACTAAGAAACAGACAAAGATGTACAAAAGAATCTAAATCAAGTGCACATGTGAAATTCTTTCAAAAATTTAGCTGAAGTCAACTTATTAAAACCAAATTAGAAAATTTGAGGATACAGATCTTACACAAATTTAGCCAATCAAATAAATCATTCAATGCAAAAAAAGACCTCAACATTATCTAGATTACTTACCCGCATCTCAACTAAGGTGCTGGGGAAATTTCGATTCAGCATCTGTGCAGTTTTTTCTCTGGTCCAGGCAAGGAAAGATGTTGCGAGCTCACGGTATTCCTCGACTTTCAGCTGCCTTTCCTGTTAGAGCATAGAAAACAGTAAAGATATAGAAAATTAACATAATTTGAAAGTTTGAAAAACAAATTATAATTTGCATATTCAACAACAAAAAAAATAAATATTAAAAAAAAACAAAAACATTTTTTTTTATAATCATATCACCCCAAGCAAGGCATTTTACTGCCACTGTTGTGCAGGAGGTTACATAGGAGGAAAGTTATAAGAAAGAGTGACAGGTTATAGGGGGTGTCAGGAAGTGGGTAAGAGAAGGATGAGAATACTGATGAGAGTGGAGTGGACGGAGAACAGAGCATGAGAGAGAGGATGCAAGTCAGTGAGATAAGAGATGACTATTGATTTTACATTTAAATTCTTGGAGATTGTAGCTGTCGAGGAAGTAAATAAATGGAAGGGAATTCCACAGGTGGGAAGTGCGAGAAAAGAAACTGATGGAGTAGAATTCGCATTTACATTTTACTGGTTTCACAGCAACTATCACCCAGTTCACACTCCACCCACGTCTATTGAGCAAGTGAAGAGGCTCATCCCTTGTTCCCTGTTTAGGATGTGGTTTCCAGTTTTCTCTTTTCCAATCTTTTCACTCCTTTTCCTTTTTCAATCGGAGTAGATAGACTAAACTATCACCCAGTTCACACTCCACCCACGTCTATTGAACAGGTGAAGATGCTCATCCCTTGTTCCCTGTTTAGGATGTGGTTTCTGGTTTTCTCTTTTCCAATCTTCTCACTCTTACGTAGCCTCCTGCGCATCAGTGGCATTACCGCCTTGCTCAGGGTGATATGATTAAAAAAAAAAAGAAAAAGAGGGGTAGGATATAGTTGCTAATCTTGTGGCTAAAAATTCATGATAAAAGTGATTCCTCTTGTATTAAATACATTTACATAGATGTGATTTCGAAAACAAATACAAAAAAATCATTGAATTCAAATTGATTTAACAAAAATACTTATTTTGAATGAAGCAGTAAAAGCAGGGAAGTAAAGTTTTAAAATATACTTCAGAAAGATGTTGCTGAAAAATCTAAATAGTTTGATCAAATATTATTCCAGCATGACATTGAAACTGTGCCTTCTAAAAAAAATATATATTTATAAAAATGCATGAATATGATTATATATATATATATATATATATATATATATATATATATATATATATATATATAAATATATATAAAAGGCAATCTGAGTCTGTGTGACTGTTCCCTATGCACGTTTACATTTTTTAAGCTACACCATTCAAACTTTCTAGGGACACATATCTACAGAGAAGCCAGGTCGACACATACTTTTCGAGTTTAAGTTCAGCAATTTTCCCCTTTCACACTTTTAAGCCAATGGACACAATTGTTTACATTTGCTCTGTAAAACATCTAAGATGGTTGCTGAATTACATCACAGAAATCAAATCACATGTGTCAAACATTACTAAAATATTTTTTTTTATTAAAAAAAAAAACAAAAAAACTTTATATTTAATTTTTATTAATGTGAATATTTTTACCCGTAATTTTGAAACAAAAGAAATTAAAAAAAAAAAAAAAAAAAGTGTTTTTTCAAACAAAAACAAAATATGTAAAATAAAAAGTGGCATCTTCTACTACTAAAATATTTTGAGTTGCACGGGCAACGCCAGGCTATGATACTATAAACAATAAATCCAAAAATTTCAAAAGCCAATGACATTTCAGCACTAAATATTAAGCCTTCTTTTTGCATACTTCATTTTATTTGTAAATTTTAAAAATATTCATTGATTGCATTTACATTTATTAAAATGCACTGAAATTAAAGTTTTTCAGTTTTTATTTCAAATATTTTTTTTTTTCAGCTATCAAGATACAACTTAGAAAACAAAAACCTTGTATATGTTAATGTGAACTTTTCTATTAAGCTATTATCTCTTGCCAGTTATCAACTCATTTTACTGTTTCATAGAGTGTTGAGAAACAAGGTTTTCATCTGCATTGGGCTGTATATTTTTAGTGATACAAGAAAATGTTGAAAATTTATATTTTTATAACTTTAAATTTATCACTTATTCTATCCTTATTTAAAAATCATTTTATTTTTTTTAATGGTATTAAAAAAAAAGAAAAAGAAAGGATTAACTCTCAACTACACTTTTTTTTTTCTAAACTATTAAGACCAAAACCTGATTAATAATCTGTTAAGTTTTACACAATAAAAATAGTCTGAATTTTGAACTTTGTCTATTTATTATTTAAAGCAGGGATTAAAAGAACAGACTAAAATGATTAAACTTATACATATAGTTGGCAGTCTGGTTGATATATTTGAAATTGAAACATGAGCATCCACTAAAATAGTCTTAAACAAAAAATATTTCAATGAATGAAACAAATACATTTAGTACAGTGAACTGCCATTCACTTTCCAAACCTCTAAGTTGGCTAGAAATCAGACTGCTTCCTGTTCACTACAAATGATATGGACTCTCATGCTGCACTGCATGGATGGTTGTTTTTTCTGTTTCTTATTGATTTACAGTTATTGATAAAATATAAAGTCTGAAGCATAAAGATGAAAATGATTTTACAATAAAACTAGATACTATTTCTGGTTATTTTCTTTCTAAAATGTCTGAACAAATTTTCAATATAAAAGAAAGGTAACAATCTAATGCCATTTTATTGATGCATCATACAAAATATGTTTTTAACTGTAAAAATTGTAAAAAGCATTTTCAAATACATATTTTTCATTTTAGGTTTTTCAATATTTGGGACAGAAAAAAAATTAGAAGTAAACATTTACTTATTTAATTTAATAACACATTTTTTTGTATACAAGATTTATCAAAGTATTTTTGAGAAAAATAAAGAAAAAATTTTAAATTTAGCTGAATTAAAAAATTCTTAAAATTAAAAAAAAAAAAAAAAAAAAAAAAAAGACCCAACTGCATTAAAATCTTTAATCTTTTTCAAGCTATTTTGATGACCACATGAGAAATATGTATAAAAAAATCAGTATCACTAAAAAAAAGCTATAAGTTACTAATTATCTTTTTTTTTATCACATCACCCCAAGCAAGGCGGTAAGGCCACTGGTGTGCAGGGGGCCACGTAAGAGTGAATAGATTGGAAAAGAGAAAGCTGGAAACCACGTCCTAAGCAGGGAACAAGGGATGAGCCTCTACACCTGTTCAATAGACATGGGTGGAGTCTGAACTGGGTGATAGTTCAGTCTATCTACTCCAAATAAAAAAAAATAAACAAAAATGAAAGTGAAAAGATTGGAAAAGAGAAAGCCGGAAACCACATTCTAAACAGGGAACAAGGGATGAGCCTCTACACCTGTTCAATAATAAAGTATTTTTTTAAGAACTTTTTAATTTTTTTATTGGTTTAAGAAAAAAAAGGTTAAAATTTGCAATCTCATCTTAAGCGTAACTGCTTTTCATGAAACAGATTTGTAAGCTTTAATACTGAGAATCATTAAATCAAAGAATTATTAATTGCATTAGATTATAGTCATAAATAAAATTGGATTTAACAGCAAATTAAATGCACTTTATATTACATATATTCTTTTCTTTCAATAATAAAAAAAAACTGGAAAAGAAAAATGTTTAAGACTCACATTATCTCGGAGTGATTGCTCTACAGATGGAACGTCTGGAAAGACGTCATATAATGATGACACATAAGTAATCACAGACTTCTCATCAGGCTCAACAACATCAACATCTGGAAAAGAAAACAAAAGTGAATGTCTTTAACTAATTTTAATATCAATAATATAAAAAGAAGGGTAAATAATTTTTTTTTAAATTTCTATAATTAAGGCTTCATATAGCTTGGAAATTTTTAAATGCAAAAAGCAAAAAAAAAAAAAAAAAAGACATTGACATAGAAAGCAAAGATGACATCACCATATACGAAAGCTACTAAATATAAAGTTTAAAATTAGAGCAAAACCCTTTTTACTCCTTTAGAAAGAACAATTTATTTCCTTTAGTAAAAGAACACTAAATATAATATATAAAATATCCTTCTTTCATCAGCACCAAAGATTAAAATAGCAATGAAACCATGTTTAAATGAATTTAACTTTGCATTAATGTTAACTGATTCAAAAGAAAATGGTTTTATATAATGTGAGCCTCTAACATTGCATTAGGTCTAACATGTTATTTGAGTGTTTAACACTTATACAATATTTTTATTGTTTACATTCAGGCTACTGTCTTCATCTTTGTTATCACAACATTATGGTTGTTGAGTCCTATAGTCATCTTCAGAACTAAACCCATTATTTAATGCCACAGGACAATAGCCTCAAAGATTAATTCACTGATTTGGGAATTTGATGACAGTAATTGCGAGTTCAATCCTTGGGCCAGGTAATACAGAATTAATAAAATATTAATCATATCTATGTTAAAAGATTCATTGAAAATTTCATTTGCTTTGTTTTGCCTGATAATTAAGGAGTATGGAACAAAACAGGATATTCTTGTCAGGCAATTTTTTTTTTATATAAAAACTGTGTGATCACTCATTTGGCAAAAATCAGTTAAAAAGAATCCACTCATAAAGAAAGATGAACCAAATTCATGAATATAGAGGAGGAGAAAACCCGGATAAAAGTTTTCTTCCAAGACTAACAAAATACTTTCATTGTCATTCTTCCAAAACATAGGTAAATGTTGAATTAAAACGTTAAAATGGCTAGATATAACCGTAAGTTCTATGCTAACAATTTCTTCTAATGCACATCTTGTTAGTGGAACTCTCTTCTAGCTTTCTAGTTAATTTTATATTTTATTGATGTCTCAATGTTTTTTTTCTTATATTCTCTCATGCTCAGTAACCTTAGTGGCTTTATAGCCTTGCTTGAAATTAAATTATAAAAAACAATATATAAAAATAGAAAATGGTAAATCACTTGAATTCTAGCAAAGTTAAAAAAAATCATCAAACATTACATATCATGTCTCAATAAGTGCTAGAAACCTACTAAAAGTCTTTGAACAAATAAATTCATTAAATCTTAGTATAATTTAGGCAAATAATTTAGGTTTTATAATTTATATATGCTTTTGTATGGCAGCATGGTGGGGAACTTTGGTTACTCGATACTTCTTTGGTGGAGAAGTATAAGAGTGCAAAGGCGAGATTGCAGTCCATGCTGTAATCCAGGAAAATGTGCCAGAGATAAGGACAGGAAGAAGGTGGAAGGTGTCAGACGTGGTGATGACAGTGGGAAGGGGGATGGTGAAGCAGGTGGAGGTTCAGATTATTACAAGAGAAGCATATGTTAGACTTGGTCTAGTTGAGAGGGAGAGATTCTGGTCAGAGGCCAATGGACAGGAACAACAATAGTTACGGAAACAGGGGGTTAGAAAGCTTGAAGAGGAGAGCTGACTAAGGCAATGTGTTCAACAGGCTCAGCAGGGTCAATGGCTCAACTGGGAGGGCATTGATGGTGTTCTGATCAGTTGCTCTGATTGGTGGCATCTTGGCGTGGAAGATTTTAAGCTCCTCAATCAGGCAGCATATGATGTGGTGTCATCACCAGCAAATTTGAGGAAATGGGCAGTGCAGGGGTCACCTTCTTGCCAGTTATGTGATGTATATGGAAACTTGTGCCATATGCCGTCGTCCTGCCCTTCGGTGGTACAGAATGGCTGGTATGCCATTAGACATGACTTGGTTCTGAAAGTTGTGGTAGCAGTGTGAAAAGTGGTATACCCTCATCGAACATGCAAAAGGTTGCCTTTTTGAAGCAAAGTGTGAGTGGCACAAGGCAGAAGACCAGGACAGAGGACTCAAGAAAGTGGAAAGTGTTGGTTGATGCTACACTGCCAAGGGAGGTTATTGTGTCTGGACTTAGGCCAGATCTAGTGTTGATGCACAGTGAGAAGAAACATCTGTTGCTTGGCGAGCTGATGGTGGCATGGGAAGAAGGGATTGAAGAGGCTCATGAAAGAAAGCTGCTCCGGTATGAGTATGAATAGCAGGACAGATCGTGTTCTATAGCCTTGGTTGTCAATTGGTCTACTGCAGAAAGAAATAGCAACCTACTGCGGGAAAATCTGCCTAGCATGTATTACAAATGGCAATTAACTGACTGAATTATTGAAAGGAGAACTTTAAACTACTATTTATTATAACTTTGATATTACTAAATCTAATCTGAAGAAACTACAAAGGATATCAAATCTCCATCACATGTTGGAGTCAACCACCTCATTTACTTGGATGTCATTTCCTGATAATGTGATTTCAAATGAGATGTGTAAAATGCTAACGTGTGTAACACAAAAATATTGGAAAACCTGATAGATGAACAGAATGGCCAATCTGTTCTAATTTCTCAAAACAAAATTGATATTTATATGTACTTTATTCATACTTAAAACACAACCTACCTTTCTTTCAAGTTTTTCATGAAATGAAGGTGACTAAAAAAAGCTTTGTCTATGTAGAATATATTGTAGCAATCTTACTTCAACTACTGAACTCATCAGGTTAAAGATCAAATAAACACCATTTACGAAATTATCTTTCAGATTCCATTCTAACTTTTTAAATAAAGAGTGAAGAATATAATTGGAGGGAGATTAGTCATTAACAATTTTCAATCAATCATAGCCAGTTCTTTAATTGTTGATGAAATGTCGTCAAAATTACTCAAAAATAAAAATAACACTGACATCACATTTTAACAGATATATTTACCAAAATTACTCAAAAATATCTTGAAATACTAAAGAGTACTTTTATTCAATAAAATCACCACTGCTTTCAACCACAGCTTCCAGACAATTTTGTAATCTCAAGTGACTCTTCTGGATGCTTTCTTTGTATAAGTTGGTGACTGCTGCTATAATCCTTGCCTTCACTTCATCTTTGGTATTACAAAGAGTTTTATTGGTCTCTTGCTCAACTGCACCCCACAAATAATAATCAAGAGTCTGGAGAGTTAGGTGGCTAGATGTAAGGGGTCATGTCGTCACAGAAATTGTCTGTGAGCCATGACTGGGTTCTCATGCTTGTGTGGCATGGTGCAAAGTCCTGTTGCCAGATAAAGGGTTTTTCAGCAGCCACCATCTTGACCCAGGGCAGCACTACCTGCTTGATCTAGGTCTTCATGCTTAGTCTGAGACCCTGTGGGAAGATGAATGGAGGCATAATGTCACTATCACTAGTGACCACTCCAAACATCTTCATAATCACCATTAGACTCTTCCAACTCTTTTCAAATCCTCTGTACTGTCCTCAGATTGATACCTGAACACACTGAAATATTGGAGCTTTTGGTGCAAATGCCAAGCAGTACAGCATGCAGTTTTCAAATTTTTGGCAGAATGAATTGTGTCATGGTGCACTTTTTCAGACAGTGCCCAAATGACCGTATACTATACTGTCTAATCAATAAAATAAAAAAAACAAACACTATACATATGCAAAATTAAAAACAAAGTGACGACAATTTACCCATCGCACCCTGCATTTTCTTTCAATTGTATGGATTGATTTTTCTAAATTACAAATAATCTTTCTCAGACAAAGGAGAAATTTTGTTTGTTCAAGCTTTCCCTAAAAACCAGAAAATGGTTTAAACCAGAGAAAAATAAATAAAAAATTTAAAGATATGAAATGGTTAAAATTTACCCATCTCACCCTGCATTATTTTTATTTCCTTAGAAACAAACAATGATCAATTCTTTTTAGAGCTATAGCTATATATATATATATATATATATATATATATATATATATATATAAACCTACTGATAGTGAATATAAACTTTATCAAATCTACTACATAACAAAAACTACCTGTTCTATAATAGTTGTTACATTTTACATATACATTTCAAGTGCTAAATTTAAAAATTATGAGTCTTTTTTTTCCAATATGCACATTAAAATAATCAGCAATTACAGTGTGTAAGGTATCTGATAACACACCTTTAACGAGCCACAAATGGATGACCTAACAATGTTATGTAGCATGCATCAAATTTTAACAATTCAACCAGCCTTTTGAAAGTTGCTAGATAAAAAGGAGAAAGATTTGATTTGATTTTGGACTAGAAAACATATACAATAAAAAAAATAAAAATCTCTGAAGTGATCTTTGTCATAACACTACATAAGACATTTTTTGTATTGAAAAACTTATTAAATAGAAACAAATACCTTCTGCGTCAAGCAGTTTAGTTACTCCAAATTCTGATTCTGCAATACTGAAGGCCAGGTCAAGGTTCTGTCTTGGAGAATTTCTTCGGACTTGTCTGTAATCTATGAGATCTGGCCTGAAAGAAGAAATTGCAATAACATTTTTCTTAACTTATTAAGTTCAAAGATAAATAATATCAAATTGATTTTATGGTGTTAAAATGGGCAACAGAAGGTAAAACAGAGAGACAAAATCTGACAAAAAAAGAAAAAAAAAAGAAAAAGAAAAAAAAAAGTGTCTCTAATAATACCAAGTTTTCATATTGTTAATATAAATAATTATAATCTTAAACATATGGTATAGTAAAAAGAAAAGCAACGGAAACCTGTATGCAATGAATGGTCTTATTTTTTAAGATCAAGACAGAAAAACAATTTTTAAAATCAGACAATAGTTGTAATGCCAACAGAAAATAAAAGTTTAAGAGTTATTTAAAATAAATAAAATTAATCAATACAAACTGTTCAATCAACATTTTTAAAAAAAGTTCATTTGGTTTTTGTTTAAGCTGGTTTATGTTATTTTTATATAAATATTATTTTCTATTGCTTTTAGGCTATATTGCTTCTAGTTTATAAGCCATATGAAAATAAATTTGTCTTTAATCCAGTCACATTTTATGTTTGTGATGTACTTTTAAAACCTGTGATAACGTTATAGGGTTGCAGATTAAGAAACATAACATTTGAGACATTGCAATGGACAGAAATTATAATTTTGGGATAAATAGTTAAACATTTGCAATACAAAATCATTAATATTTTTCTCAATCTAAATCAAATGTCTCCTTAAAAGGAATAGGGTTTCTTGTATTTATAAACATTCAGCATAAAGCAAAGTAGATAAAGTCTTTAGCTGTGTGTGTGTGTGTGTGTGTATATATATATATATATATATATATATATATTATAGTAAATAATATTCTTTAGATGTATCAAAAGTAACTCTTTTTAAACAAAGCTTTATTTTATGACATGAGAAAATTAAATATGTTGTTTGGTAAATAATATCTGATTTTAGAATCAACTTTTATTTATGAATTAACATATTTAAACAGTGTTGAAATCAGTCAAAATAGGAACCTGGTCATCTATACATGTCTGCCATTGAGTTACAAGATTACTTATGCCTTTATGATAAAATTCTAAAGGTTTGAATGCCAAGTAATCTTTGCATCATTTTTGCAATGGAAGGTTTGTTTTTTTTTGCTTAAAAAGAAAAAAAAGTCAAAATTCTTGAAAAATGGTAGTTACTGGAGAAGAGATTAGCAGAATGGGGCAGAAGTCTTGCACTCCAACTTGATGAACTTCTGCAGTGCCACAAATCAATTGAACCTTCTGTATTAATTAATCAATGCTGGTCACATTTTCCTTTACTAGAAGGTTTTTTTCTTTTTCTCCCCACTTAATTGTAGTAAATTTCAGCAGTTATTCCCTTGTTGATTCCAGAAAGCTGTAATGGATAGCACAATTGGCAGACCACCAGGCAATCACCATGATCTTCTCTTGGTGAAATTTTGGTTTTGAAAGTGTTTCGGTCCTTCATAATCAAGCCATTAAGCTGATTATTTACAATTGTCATAAAGGATTCATTTCTCATCACAAGTCATTATTGAATCAAGAAAGAGCATTCAAATTTTATAGATGTGGCATTGAACATGCTTTAAACTGTTGAACTGATTTTCACACCCATTTATCTAGTTTCTTCACCATGACAATGCTGTTGAAATGATCCAATGTTGCTGAAATGGTGACACCCATTATTTGAGACATTTGACGCGAGTTTTGTTTGACTAATGCTTTCAGATGGTGATTGTCAATTGCGGATGGACATTCCTACCACCTTGATCTTCACGACTCATATCCCCACTACAGACTTCAGAAATCAGCACTGTACTCTCACATCACAAATGGATCTTTAACCCCATGCTCTGTTAATGTCAACTGCAGTTGAAGAAGTATTATGACCATGCTTGAAGTTGAAATGTAAACCTCTTTTCTCATGTTCAAGATGAGAGGTACATAATGTTTATAGTGAAATTTTGAAAGATATTAAATTAACAAAGAGGACACTTTTATATCATTAAGAATGAGTGATATATTTTGTGCAACTATTGTAATAACACAAAAGACTTATTCTAAAATTGGGTATTATTTTCCAAACAACCTAATACTGCTTAAATGTAAAAATTTTAAAATAAAAAACAAAGGAAAGCACTATTTTTTTTTATATTCAATCCCAGTAACAATTAACCAATTTCAGTCAGCATGAAAATTAAAGAAATAAAACTATCTTTAAATTATCAATGGTGCAGTTATGCATAAAGAGTGTATGTGGCAGTCAAACCAGATTAAGAATTCTAAAGGTTTCTTCCAAAGAAAATAAAGAATAATTATATAGGCGTATGTTAATAATGATGTCAACGAGGAATTAAGAAAAAGATGATTGCAATGATTTAAAAGAATGCTAAAGCTAAGTAATATATGCATTTGGTGGAGAAGAAAAATAATTGAAGAAAGAGCAAAAGAGAAACAGGAGATAATGGTAAAAAAAGAAAGAAAAAGGCGGAGAAGTTTGTCGAAAATAAAATATAGACTAATAAAATTAAAATGAAGAATCAATCCATTCTCAAAAAAATCCTTGCTTTCTGAATAAAAAAAAATATTCTAGTAAATCTATAATCCACTTTTATTAGAAGTATTAGAAACAAAAATGTTTAATTTAATTTTTAGCAAATTCCTAAAATAGGAAACAAACAGGTTAAGTTAGTTTTAACATGAGGGGAAAAGTCAATCCTAATTTCAAATTAGAAATCATATCCAAACTGTTAATTTTTTTTTTTCACCAAGACATCAATTGAAAAAAAAAAAAAAATTGAGCTTTTAATATTAAAAGTGTCAGATTCTATTATCGTAGTCACTGTTTCAACAATCAAAATTGGTATTTACTGACTGATGCAGGTAAAATATTCAAGATATATTTTTATCAGCAGTATAAAATGTGTTTCACCTATATTTTATTATGCAAAACAAATAAATGCAAAAAATAAAGGCCACAGAAAAACATTTGATTAACAATATTTTATGCACCTAAATAATTAACATTCTATAACCTTCACCAGTTATTCATTTAACTTGTCTATCACTTCAATTTTAATATAAGTAATTTTATTGGTTTAAACAGTTTTTTAATTTCATATGCATCTTTTTTAATTATGAAAAGTTTTCTATTGGTAGCCAGCTTTGCAAAATGTGAAGGAGCATTGTCTTGCATGAATATAGTCATTAACTCAAAGTTTCTTGTTTGTGACCTATTTGACTTTAAAAAAAAAAAAAAAAAAAAAAAAAAAGCCTTGTCCAAGAGCTTGCAATAATCAACTGTCTACAATATGAACCCAAAATATCTATATAGTTTTCTAAGATATGCTGGTTGATTATTTCATGACCTAACCTGTAGTCCAGACATCAGGTCCATCCAATGTAGCCCTATATACATCACCAAAAGTTACTGTTAAGAAATAAGCTTTCATATACTTCTTTGCCCAACTTACTAATAACTTTGTATTGTTTACTTAAAAGGTGATAGTTTAGTTGCTTTCATAACTTAAGCCCAGGTACTTAAATTTTTTTTTTTTTCTGTTTACATACAAAATACCAACTTAAAATATTTTCTTGCTGGTCAATTCACAGGTCTTGTTTATTATACATAATTCTTTCAGTGATTTCTTTTGTTCTAATATTGCTAATGACTTCGATTTCTTTATGATCTCTGCTGGACATTTCAGTTTCCAATATTTAGTTTGCATCACTCAATGAATTTTCAATATCTTATTTCTTTTTGAGTTTATATCTTTCTTATAACCTATACCTAAAAATTAAACAATATTAATAACTATCCTATCATATATATTCATGGGCACCTTGGCATACTTTCGGCCTTGTGCCACATCTAAGCAGTGCTTAGAAAATCAACTATCACATATATATTCATATATATATATTCATATATATATTCACATATATATTCATATGAACAAACCTTGAGATGCATAATAAAATCCCATATCACCAAATAGGTTATTGTAAATATCTAAAATAAAAACTAATAAGCAGAAATTCATGTAGTATACCCTTCATATATACTGAAAAATTTACCAACATTGATTGGCCAATTTTATTGCAAATTATTGACTTGAATAATTAAATCTGACCTAGTACACAGAGATAAATAGACAAAGTTATATATAGGTACTACAAAATCTATAAACAAAAAATAAAAATGCAAGGAATATCTAACTTAAAAGACCAAACTTTGAAAATTAGCAACTGATTCTTCTTTCATCTGGAAAGAAAGTGAAGTTAGGGTTTAAATTTGTCCCAGACAATTCTTTAAAACAACAAAATGACACTTTAATCTTAGTTATATAATTTTAAAAAAAAGATCATTTCATATACTTTAAATATTAATGCAAAGCTAACTTTTTCTTTAAGTAATATAGTTGTTTTTGAATGCATGATAATAATGATGTTACTTCCTCACAAATACAATCTGTTAGAAACTTTAACTCTTCACAAAAAATACCTTTGTAGGCAAAGAAAAACAAATAGTAATAAGAACAATAGTAATCACAAATGATTTTATAAAAAAAAAAAAAAAGAAAAAGAAAAAAAAGACTATCAAGCTATATTTATCATTTATATTTTACTAATGTATTTTACTTAATGCTGCTTGGTTTAAAGTTCTTTCAGGATGTAGGTGATCATGGACTTCCACTTAGCTCTGTCTCTTGTTGCTCAATATTTTTTCTCTTGGTATCTAAGCCCTGCTCTGCCATTCATTTGCTCAGACCTAACAAGTATGTCTTGTCCTGCTTTCCCCTGTCTCTTCTCTTTATCCAACCTGTGTGTATTAAGTTCTCTAGGCCCTCCTTCCTCATTACGTGTCCCAGGAACCTCATTTGTCTCTTTCTGATATTTAGTATGAGTTTTCTTGTTTGCATTCTTTCCAACATTTCATCGTTGTACATGTGTTCTGTCCATGGTATCCTCAGCATCCTTCTGTAAAACCACATTTCTGTTGCCTCAAGCCTTTCCTTCATCCTTGATGAGATCATCCAGCATTCACTTCCATACAGAAGGATAGATATCACATAGCAATCCACCACTTCTAATGAGATTTTCCTGTCTTTCAGTACTCTGGTTAGGTTCTGAAATGTGCCTTTGGTCATGCCAATGTTTTTTTGGATCTCAACGTCACACTTTCCATCTTCTGTCAAAATACTTGTTTTATTTTAGTTTCTCTGACTTGTAGTTGGCATAATGGGCTCCTCTTTTTGCTGATGACCATACATTCAGTTTTTTTTTTTTTTAAGTTTATGCTCAGTCCTTTCTTCTCACTTTTTGCTACCTTCTGTAGAAGGTCCTGATTTTCTTTTCCATGTTTGCTATCAGTATTGTGTCATCCGCATATCTGATATTGTTAAGATTGTGGCCGCCAATAACAAATCTTGGCAAGGCTTTTATTTCTTTCATAATTGCTTTGCTGTACAGGTTGAAAAGTTCTGGTGAGAAAACACATCCTTGTCTTACGCACCTTTTTATTTTTGCACATCTGCTGAGATCACTTCCTATCTGTACACAAGCAGTTTGCTGCCAATATAAATTCTTAATTATCCTGATGTCTTTTCTGAAAATGTCAAGGTTGTCAAATATCTCTATCACATCTTTGTATCGTACTTTGTCGAATGCCTTTGCGTAGTCTATAAAGCATAAATAAAAGGTCCTTCTGCATTTGTATTGCTGGTTCAGATAGCATTCTGAGCATGAATTTCACATTCCTCGTTCCGGTATCTTTAACAAACCCACATTGTTCTTGTTCTATCTCTGGGCTGATTCTGCTGTGCGCTCTGTTCATCAGAATCTGAATTGAGTTTTGTTATGTGGCTCATCAAACTGATTGTACGATGGAGCTCACATTCCTTTGCCCCTGGTTTCTTAGGTAGTGTTATGAAGATTGATCTGCTTAGGTCCTCCAGCATATTGCCACTGTTGTAGATTTCGTTTATTATTTCTGTTAGTCTGTCGATGTCAAAGCTTTCTAGGTACATCAACATCTTTATTACAATCTCATCTGATCTTGCTGCTTTGTTTCTCTTCAATTTAGCTCTTGCTGATTTCACTTTGGTTTTTAATATTTCTGGTTCATCCATAATTTTTGTGCATCGCTGGTTGCTCTCTTTTGTTGTGGAAGAGATCTCCGACATACTCGTCCCATCTTTGAAGTATTTTTTCTTTTTCTAATATTAGCGTGTCATCTTTTGCTTTAATACATCCTGTTGCTGAGCAGGTCATTTGTCCTGTTAGTTCCTTTATTTTTTTTCTGCATGTCTATATTATTGGTTGTGCTCCATCTCTACTTGGGCGTATTTTTTGTTGAGCCATCTTTCTTTAGCCTGTCTATATTTGCTCCGTATTTCCTTGTGTCATCTCTTGTATTCCGTTCTATATCTGGGCGTCATTTTCTGTATCTTTTGCATCAGGTCAAGAATCTTTTCAGTGATCTACTCAGTTTTTCTTCCGGCATGCATTTTCCTTTAGAATGAGGTTCGCCGATGCCACTAGAGCCACTATTACTGCGTCCCATTTTGAGTTTCCATTTCTAATTTGTCCTTTGTGTATCATTTTCATGCTCTCTATATACATATCCTGGGTCATTCAACCTTTGTCACTGATTGTTTAAGTTACATTTTTTTTTCTTTTTTAATAATTTCATCCCAAGCAAGGCGATAATAGAACTAAGATGTAAAGAGTTACTGAGAACGAAAGAGAATGAATAAGGAGAAGAAAGGACAATAAGAGAACAGG
Source organism: Ascarosepion bandense (assembly GCA_037127315.1). Classification (NCBI taxonomy): domain Eukaryota; kingdom Metazoa; phylum Mollusca; class Cephalopoda; order Sepiida; family Sepiidae; genus Ascarosepion; species Ascarosepion bandense. The sequence goes on from JBBBDQ010001608.1 coordinate 656,013, forward strand.
ATTCAAGAAGACAGATGATGATTGATATTACATTTCAATTTTTGAAAATCATAGGTAGTATGGAAGCAAGAAACCAGAAGTGAGTTCCACAGATGAGAAAGGTTGGTTGGTTGTTTTGTTTTTATGGCATATCAACTTCGGCAGGTCATTTATTGCCAACTAAATTTTATTTATTGCTGGTAATACCTTTTTCTTTCAACAATTTATTGTTGTTTTTTTTTCTATATAAGTTTTGTGTCTTGTAATACATTTTTCTTTTCGAGTATCAAGATTCATTGGGATTTGTTTTTTTTAAGGGTAGGGTCCCCAAGTGTTATTTAACCCATAACTGGAGGGAAGGGACAGATTAATACCTTTCCCAAGGGTACCAGTGCTTAAGTGAATGCAGGCTATTCAACTGGAATTCGAACTCGGCTCACTGATTTCTCTTTCCGAGCCGATATCCACGACACCACAATGCACATCCGTCACTAAATGCTTACAGCACCTGGTATTCCCAAGCGGTCACCCATCTAAGTACTGACCAGGCTCAACGTTGCTTAACTTTGGTGATCAAGCGAGAACCGGTGTATTCAACGTGATATGGCCGTAAGCCACAGATGAAAAAGGAGCTCTTAGAATAGAACTTATAGTTACATCTATTTTCAACAGTAGAACAATGAGGCTTAATTGGCAATCTGACAGTATACTTAAATTTATGTAGCAATGGTACCAAGGAAGAGAGATCATTAGAAAAATTGCCATAAAAATATAGAAAATACAGAGAGAAGCCATGTTATGGTGACACAAAAGTGACTGAAGACAATATGCCAGGTCAAGACTGATAACATTACGGACCTTTCTTTGGATTTTATCAAATATATAATGAATTATAATTTAGAACATGTTCAAATTACAATCTACTACAAAGTGTACATTTTGGTTTGACATTGAAGGGATAATGTCTCATCAGGTAGTAAACACTATTTTCTGTAGTTGCTGATGAGACATTGTCCCTTCAATGTCAAAACAAAATGTACACTTTGTAGTAGATTGTAATTTGAACATGTTCTAAATTATAATTTATAATAAATATTCTTAGCTCTATTTTTATATTGAGCACTGTTTTAAATTAATGTTTTGAACGTTAATATTTTCTTCGTTCCGTATTCATTTGGATATAGATATTATATGAGAGAGAGAGCACCATGCCAAATATGGCAGAAATATTCAATGTATAGACAAATGGTAGATTTATAAATGTACAAGATGGTTCATTGAATCAACTTTCCTAGCATTTGATTTAACATAATCACTTCACTAAATGTCAGTAGAAAATGTGAGACAAAAAAGGCACAAGGAGTTGCTTTACTGGAAGTCAGCATGAGCCATGTTATTGGATGATTTGATTTGACTGTTTTGTTTAATGGCATTCCAACCTGAGCGACTTTGAAAGAATCTAGAGTTAAATGTACTTCTTGGTTTAGGTAGGCATCTTGAAGTAGTTTAGTATCTTGAAGTAAGAAGCTTCATGGAGGTATATATCTGGGTATATTTGTTATTATTTCAATCTTTTCTAGATTTTGTTATAGTGACTAACATCTCTTACATACTGAAGTATTTTTTTTGGTTTTACTTGGAGGAATACATCTTTTAGGTTTGTTTCTTTGTAGTACTTTTGGCAAGTTCGCTTCAAGTCTAAACAATTTGTCAAAATGTGTTATATTGTATAGGCCTCCTGGCACGGTATACAGATTGGAGCTGCCTCCTTCTTAAAGAGGTAAGAATGGGTGATGCTCGAGTGGCCCACACGGAGTCTTGATGATGTTCTTTTCTAGTCATTTCACTGGAGTCATTTATTTCTCCGATTTTTTCTTTTATTGTATGTAATTTGTTACTAAGAATTCCACGATTCTTGCCATTTGTTCATTTGGTGTTTGTTAATTGTTGTTATTAGGTCTGTGAAGGGAATTTTATCTTCTGAGGGTTCCAGTTCTAGTGATTTTTTTTTACTGCCTGGTATGTTGATGGAATACAAAAATGGTTCTCCAAGATGGCAGTTTTCTTTTGAAGGCATCAAAATTAGCAAGCCATTTTTTGCCCCAATTAACTGATTGGAGGTCATTTTCAAGACCAGCTGTCAGTTTTACTTTGTTGGATAAATAAGACTTACTATTAAGACAGGAGCAAATAGTTGTATCATTAACATAAATACTGAGTTGGGAACTCAAGAGGTCATTGATTTACAAAAGAAACAATGTGGGTCAAAGGATAGAAACCTGGAAGACACTTGCATAAATGTGAACAAATCTAGAAGTATGGCTGTTTAACAATTTACACTTCATGATTTTGTTAAGAATGGTTGTATTAAGTCAAATAATTCAACCAGAAACACTGTAACACTTGAGCTTGTGAAGAAGGCCAGCATACCAGACACTGTTGAGATGTCTAAAACAATTACCCTGGCATTGCTATTCTTATTTAAAGCTTGAAAGACTAAATCAGTAATAACCATTAGTATATTGGCAGTTAACCTAGAAAAATGAAAGACTTTTTGTTTATCTGAAAAAAAAAAAAAAAAAAAAAAAAAAAAAAAAAAAAAAGGCCATGTGAAGTGGGGTGCTTAACCAATTCAGAATTTATTAAAACTTCTAGCTCTTTGAAAAGAATAGGAGCCAGTTCAGAATAATCTAATCTAAATCTAAACTTATTTGTAAATAGAACTTTGTGTGTATGTTCGTTACCTATAGACTCCAAAACGGCTGAACCGATTTTCTTGAAAATTTACACAGTTGTACTTTAAGCGTCTGCGAGTGTTCTTAGCTAGGTTTTGTGTCGAGGTACCCCCGATAAATATCGAAAATCAAAAAATCAGGTTATAGAAGGAGTGGCCCAATTTTAATCAAATTTGATACACTCATAGACAAAGACATAAGAAACGATATTCAGAAGTTTCAAGGTTGCAGTTTTTACAATAGTGCAGAAAACTGATAATATATATATATATATATATATAAAAAGCAAGATGTTTGTGTGCGTTTATCTGTCTGTATGTCCTTTATACAAATCCACAATTTTTATCCAATTCTCACCAAACTTCACATAAATATTCTTTAGGCTGAGTCTGAGCTCCAGGACCATGGATTAGTTGTAAAGCTTTCATTACACCCTAGCAACGCCGGGCTATACTGCTAGTTTAAAATAACTGCTAAAACAGGCAAAAAAGAATATAAAATTTGAATAGAGAAATTGAGTGGAGATATCCAAGTGTTTATCTCAGTTGCGTTGCATAAAATGATTTTTTATTAATTCATCATCACCAAGATAAGAGTGCTTTCCCTTTTTCTATCAATGAAGTAGAGGGATTGTTTTAGACTAACTTAATAGTTCCAATTAAGAAAAGCATAAATCATGTATAATATTTGAGCCATAAAAAAAATAAAAGTGATCAATAACAACTAACAACCTTGTATAAACAGGTGATAGAACAGAGAGAGGTGGAATAGTAAAAAGACTGCAAAGAGCTAAAAAGGATAGAAGTTGTGGAGAGCAATCATCACCCACATCCTGAAGGGAGGCAGCATAGAGAAGATATGATAGACTGAATGTTGTATTAAATTACTTTTATTTGGTTCACAACCAATTTGTTTATACAGCTATAGTACGATTACAGCAGCCTATACTGAGGTTATGCAGACCACTAGACTGATCTGAGACTTTGGTTACCACCACTTTCTCACAATGTATCAGGTTTTATTTTATGCATGTACAGAAATATACACTGGTAATGTGATTAAATGCACAGATGTAATTCATTTATTAGGAAAAAGAAAAATATTACAAATAAGCAAAAGATTTAATTTTCAATACAAAAATAGATTTTTGATAATTTTATAAAATTAAATTTATAAAAAAATCTTTATTAAAAAGTCAAATATACCACCCATCCACTTCTTTACCTGTTGATATCAAAATGAAACTCCCATTTCTCTATCTTGTCCAAAATTGGTGCTTCTGTATTTGCTGACCTTTAAGGCTCTTAACATCATCCTAGCTTGAATTTAGGAATAAATGGACAGAGCAACAAACTTTAAAAGGCAAGTATCTATCACCTGATATCAAAGTGAGATGTTAATAAGATTTCTCTTTTTTTTTTTTTTTTTTGTATAAGATTATGGTTTTGTAAAACAGGAAACAAAGTCTGCAAAATTCATGATTATAAAATATTAAAATTCTGGTTTCAGTCTTACCTGTGTCTATGTATTATGGAAAGGAATGCTTTTCCATCCCTCCAACTTGTGGAGAAGTCTGTAACTTTAACCCCAGGATAGCCTTCCGTTGTTCGTCGACTCCACAGGAGGAGAGCCTCCTTAGCAGTAAGGTTTTCAGGTTGGCCAGGGACAACAACATCTGATATCTGCAGATAGAAAACAAAAATCATATGAAATAATGAGTAATGTTAAAAAAAAATGCTCAAAATCTGGAAAGTTTATACCTTAAAAATTTAGTATTCAAATTCATAAATAAAACTCTTAATAAAATTAAGTTTTACCTGATGAGCTTTTCTTTCCTGGTGCCCTTACCATGTGAACTTAGGCATGTTACTAGGTTGGCATCTAGGTCCCACCCTTTAACTATTGAAATCGTTAAATATAACTTTCCACTTCTACTCTAACAGTTTCTTTTTCTTGCACTTACCATCTGTGGGACTCCCCACCATTTACTTGCTTCTCTGATAGCTACAATCTCCAAAAAATAAAATGCAACATCAACTGCCATCTATCTTCATGAATCCCATTCACCCCTGTAACCAGTCTTTTATCTAACTGAACCCCCCCCCCCCAGCACACTATTAGCCTGTCCCACCTTGCTTGAAATGAAATGATAAAAAAAAATGTATTGTGTTATATTATGCCATTTTTTAAGAATCCTTATATTATACATCACAATGCCAAAAGTCATGGAATAGGTGCTTAGTATTAAGTAGAAACCCCATCTAATCTGGGGAAGTAGAGTAACTCAAAGTGATATCAATTCTACAAGCATTCAGAAGACTTCTGGGAGGAAACTCTGACCTACGCTGTTTCAATCGCTATTAACAGCTCCCTGATATTTGTAGATGCAGGAATTTGTATATGAATAGAACTATCACAATTAGGTTGGTGTCAGGAAAAAGTGATAGCTAGACCGTTCATCAGTTTTCAGAATTCTGAGCAAATTAAGCCCACTTTGCATTATCCAGTTGAAATAATACACTATTATTGGGGTAGATAAACCTCAAGAATGAGTTCAAAGGGTCACAAAACAATGCCATGTACAATCACTAGTCTACACATGCTATGCCGTTATAGAACTACCAGTGCCCATGGCCTTATGGCATCTGTGCCACAACCAAACATTATCAGCCTGAACAAGCTGGAATTGTAATAAACCACACCACATGTTGTCAGTCCTCAAGGGTTCAGTTAGTAATGTCACATGCTTAGGTGAGGTACTGCTTCCAATATCATGGTGTCAGTTGGGGTACCCTTGTCAGTCTTCTGCTTCCATATTCAAAGAAAGCTAAAGAATGCTGAACTGACTGGTTGGATATGTATTTGGTACTTTCTGCAGTGAATGAGGAAATTCTAGCCAGTTTTGCTTGTCTGTTACACCAAAAAATTCTAGTCTGACACTTCTGGTCACTATTATTAAAAACCCTCTGCTCTGAATACCAATAATTGGCTAAGCTGCTCATGGAAAGTCAGTGTTCAATCCAACTCACCAGATTGAAGAGCATAACTGATTTTGTTGTTTTTTTTTTGTTTTTTCAATCATTTCACTCCAAGCAAGATGATAAAATAAAACTAAGACACAAGAGTATACTGAGAGTAAAAGAAAAAGAGAAAATGCCAGTGAGGATAAAGGACAATAAAAGAACAGGTTCAAAAAGACAGAAAATGATGATTGATGTTGCATTTAAATCTTTGAAGATGGTAGTTTACAGGAAAGAAAGAAACCAAGAAAGGAGTTCCCAGGTAAAAAATACAAGAGAATAAATTAGAATAAAGCTTATATTTAGTTATTTCAAAAGTAAAATGATGAGACCTAGTTGCCAATCTAGATCTAGGCTAAATTCATAAAATTAAGATTAGAGAAATGCTCATGAGAACAATTACGAAAATATAGAAAAAGCACTGGGAAGTCACATTAGAGTGGTGAGAAATTGACTGAAGCTGAAATGCCAGGGTAGGATTGATAACATTACAGATTCTTTGGATTTTGTCAAGAATCTCAATATATAGATACCATACAAACGCAGATGTCCCCCAAGGCTCCATCTTACGTCCTACACTCTTCCTGATATACATTAATGATCTCCCTGATTCCATAAGAGCCCAAATAGGTTTGTACACCGATGACACCACAGTTTACTCTCGCCTCCTACAAAAATCTGGTGTAGGCATCAAAGCTAACCTCGCAGCCGAGATTGAAAAAGAACTCCAATCCATATTGGACTGGAATAAGAAATGGCTAGTAAATTTTAATGCTTCTAAAACGAAGCCACTCTCAATTTACCATCATCGACAATCTCACCTACCTCCCATTAGCATGGACCAGGCTTGCCTCCCAGAGAGTAAAACACTACGCCTCCTTGGTTTCACACTTTCAGCGGACCTCAAATGGAATGACTATATCGAATCCATTGCTAAATTCGCTGCTATGAAAGTCGGTTCTCTGTGTAGGGCCCGGAAGTTTTTTCTGGGTTAAATCTATCCTGCACTTTTATAAATCTACCATCCGCCCGTGCATTGAATACTGCTGCCATATCTGGTCGGATGCCCCTGCTGTTCTCCTCAGGCTTCTCGATAAGGTTCAGAGGAGGGTCTGTAATGTGATAGATACCGACTTGGCAGACCGCCTGCAGTCTCTCTCCCACCGGCGCGATGTGTCTTCCCTGTGTCTCTTCTATAAATACTTTCACGGCTTCTGCTCCGATGAACTTAGATTACTGGTGCCCCCTAAATACGAATTTGAACGAGATACTAGATTAGCAACTAGATCCCACCCTTTTACAGTGAAACCGATAAAATGCAGCCGTAACTTCTACTCCAACAGTTTCTTTCCTCACACTTCCCGACTGTGGAATTCTCTTCCACACGATTGCTTCCCCCGACGGCTACAATCTCCAGGAGTTTAAATGTAAGGTCAATAGACACCTAACACACTAACCTGCTCCCATTCTATCAAACACTCTTCCCATCTGCCCAACCCTCATCCTCGCTATCCTTACTCATCTGTCACCTTCCTCCTGACATTCCCTATGTCTAACCACTCCTTCTCTTTACCTTCCCCTATGTAGCCCCATGCACAATAATGGCAGTGGAATGCCTTGCTTGGGGTGAGATGAGTAAAAAAAAAAAAAAAAAAGGAGCATCAGGCCAGATCTGGCAACAATGTTAAATGCAGGGATGATTGATAGACATACAAGATGGATTCTGTTAAAAGAAAAAAAAAAAGTTGTCTGGCACAACACTGAACCAACTTTCCTAGTAGCAAACCTAGCATTTAATTTAACATAATTGTTCCACTCCATGACATTGGAAAACATGAGACTGAGAAAGGACAAGTAAAGGAGTTGCTTTCCTGAAGGTTAGCATAAGTTATGCTGAAGAAGGGCAAAAATGGTTTTCAAATTACTAAAAGATAGTTTCATATTTGTTGGTAATCGATTTAATAATTAGTCTTTCTCTAGGCATTTCCATGATGTCAAGGATACTATGGCACCTCCTGCCATTATCTTTACATCCTGCTATTCTATGACTTTTCGGATGCCAGTGTATTACTGTAACTATATTTGACAAATGAGAAAGTCAAACTAAATATTTTAACCCTTTGTTGCATATTGGTTACAATTGTAACTAATATGCAACAAAGGGTTAAGGGTTCAGTGAGCATGTTAAAAAGCATACTGAAAAATGAAAGTTTTAAAGGTGTTTAATGAAGTACTTTTGCATTAGTCTATTACATATATTTCAAGGCAAAATTTTGCAGATTATTAGTCATGTCAGACAATTAAGTGCCATATGTGATACATGCTTGGACGATCATTTCTCTTTCGAGACATGACTGACTAGGTAGAAGATTTTCCCCACAGTAGTTTGCCATTTTTTTTTCTGGAGTGGACTGGTTGCCACCCAAAATAATAGAACCCAATTTGTCCTGCTATTCAATCCAATTCCTGGCAGGAGAAGAGATGAATTAATACCTTTCCCCAAGGATACTTGCACATAAGTGAATGCAATGAATTCAACTGGAATTTCAACTTGGCTCTTCAATTTTTCATTCCATGCAGATATCCATTGTACCACAACACAAAAATAAAAAATTCATATATATATACATAAAAAAAAATAAAAAAATAAAAAAATAACCGGACTATAAATTATATGCAACTAACCATATATACAATATAAAGTGAATATATTTCTTGATATACAGGGTTTCCATGAAGTTTGTGTGCACTTTAAAAAAATTTATAACTATTTGTATTTGTGATAGAAATAATCTGTAAAAAATGAACTTGAACAATTAAACTTGAAATACAGTGTTTCAACAAGATAGAGCTCCTTGTCACTTTGCTCTGTGTGTTAGACAGTTTCTAAATCAGGAATTTCCTAACAGATGGATTTATTGGCCTCCACATTTGCCAGATTTGACTCCATTAGATTATTTTTCATGTGAAAACAATTATGTATGCAACCAAACCGAGTTCATTAGAAGATTTGAAAGCTAAAATAACTGTGATTTCAGGCATTACTGTAAATAAGTTGGCAAATGTTTTTCGTGAACTGCAAAATCGTATTAACCCTTTGTATTGCTAACAATGGAGGACAAGTGGACACTTGAATAAAATTTCAATAAAGCCTTAAAAAAATATAGGTTTACTTCTTTCTAATCCTTTTTATAAATTATTTCTATCGCAAATACAAATAAAGTTATAAATTTTTTAAAGTGTATACAAACTTTATGGACAACCCTTTGTTAAATATATAATATCCCAACCGTTTTGATTTGCTTTGTTTTGGTTTTTTTTGGCATAAATAGGAGCTAAATTGAAAAGTAGAGCTTAAAATTATTTTCCAAAACATTGACTAGATAAAGGTAGTTATTTTAAGCATATGTAGAAGGAGGAAAAGATTTTTCAACCAAAATTAATAGCTTTTCATTTGATGATTCATTGGTATGCACATATCTCTGCATTTATTCCTTACAGAATTTTTGCGACATTAAGAATCCTATAGCTTAATTAGTAAATGTGCTTGTTGATGATTTGAACTTTCTGGAATTATATGCTGGCTTTTGATTTGGGTGAGTATAAATTTTGAATAGCAATAATGTTTGGTAAGCATAAATGATACTCCAACTGACTACTTTCTGATTTCCTATCCTATTTTAAATAGTCTCATATATGAAAAATACAAAATAGACACTTAAAAAATAAATATTATATCTGGTTTATATACAAACTCCTGATTAAATTTCTTAAAAAAAAAAAAGTTACTGAAGGCTGTCATGATTAGAATGACTTTAGCTCATCAACAAATCAAAAGCAAACATTAAAAAAATAAACCAAAGTAAGCTATAAAAAATGTTAATGTTATAAGGCAAAATGTATATTTTCTCATACTAAAGGAGTATTACTTAAAGCATTTACTTTTGTAAAGTTAAAAATTATTTTGCAATAAATATTGAAATAATCAAGACTGTCCTTTTGAACCCCCAAAAATGTACCAACAGCATTTATAATTATCATCTGTGTACACATTATACATTTCCTCATGATATAAGTATCATTGATTGTATCATAATAATGCTAATCATCATTACTAGTAAAAATTATATAGTGAAAACTTAATAGGAGTAGACAGGTTTGTCTATTAAGCACTTCCCCTAGTTTTTGGGGCAGAAAAGAGGTTTATCCTAGGTTTCCTGTTGAGGATTGGGTTTTTGGATCGTTCTAAAGTATTTTCATTCTCTTTCATTCCTAGTATTCTTTTGCATCTCAGTGGCATCATCACCTTGCATGAAGGAAACTGATAAAAATCTTTTAAAAATTAGATAAAAAAATATTTGAAAGACTTGGCATGTTTCCATATTTCTGTCGAATCAAGCCTCAAACTTCTTTTTGATTAAAAACTTAATCTAAAATTTCAGTTTTATAAAGTGTACATTGGGCCTTTTAACTTGCTGTAATATTCTCCTCAAAATTAAATGTGTTCTAATAATTAAAGTCATCATTTTTATACAAAAATTCAACCCAAAACTCCCAACATAAAAACTTGAGCTCAATTATATCCCAAATTAATAGATTTTATTTATGCTCATTAGTCCCAGTTATAAGAAACAAAAAAAAAAAAAAGTCAGGCTTATTTAGAATACAACTTACTGGAAAGCAGATATTACACTCGGTAATTATAATAATACGATGTGGTAGCCAAAGGTGAAGAGAACAAATCAGCTGAAAGGTTATAATGAAAAATAAAAACCCACAAAAATAGAACTGTTTATGCAGAAAGAATATAATTACAAAGTTGCAGTGTTAATGCTTCCCATATCTCCCCAATACATTTGTGGGCTTTCTAGCATCAACAAAATTAAAAGTGTGAGAGTCAAATGAAATACGAGAACGCAAGTAGAGAATTTTATCTTGACATATTTTCTAATGCTTACATTGAATGGTTCTATATTTTACAGTAAAATGGTTAAAATGAAATTGCAGTTTTTACCTAATATCCTTTATCAAAAGCCTTATTTGTAATTTGATTATCAAAAGTTTTGGTAACCATAATTAGGAAGAAAGGCTGTTCAGATCTCTCAAGTGATTGCTTTGGATTGTCTGGAAAGTTTCTGCCGATTTTTAAGGGAAGTTAAAAACAAAACAAAATTATGCCATTAAATATTTATTCAAGTAAATACGAACCATTTTGTTGCACAACCTTTTTTCATTTTCTCTTCAACTTAAAGATTCTATATTCCCAGAACTTCAGTGGTTTCTCAGCAAAGAACTCATTAAAATAGGGTTTTTTTTTTGTGATCCCAAGAATTAAATTTTCACCATTGAGATTATTTTGCAAGGATCTGAATAAATGAAAGTCCAAAAGGAAAATGTCTGGTGAATATAGCAGGGAGGGTAACATCTCAGTAAAGCTGCAACAATTTTTGCAGAGTCACCAAAGAAACGCGAGGTCTGGCATAATCCTGAAGGAAAAAAAAAACACCTTTCCCATTTGCCAATTCTGAATGTTTTTCTTGAATCACCCCCTTTAATTTGTCTAGTTGTAAGTAGTATTTTCAGAATCAACTGAGTGATTACTTGGTAGATGATCATAATACAGGATTCTTTTTTAATCCCACCAAATGACACCGCATGACTTAGGATGAAGACCTGCTTTTGGGATGGCTAAAGTTAGTTCATGTCACTTACCGAAAAATCATTTTGACTGAACATCATTGTAATTAATCCATTTCTCATCAGTCAGTTGAGTACCAAATGTGATACACGCTTTCGAGACATAATTGACTGGGCAGAAATTTTCCTGCACTAGGTTGCCAGGACTTTCTGCAGTAGACTGGTTGCCAGAAGAGAAGAGATGGATTAATATCTTTTTCAAGAGTATTTGCATATAAGTGAATGCAATGAATTCAACTGGAATACAAACTCCAATTTCTTATTTTGAGCCGATATACACTGCACCACAACGCACATCCTTTCATTGTGTTTATAAAGATGGAAATGCAATTCAAAAGCTTTTCATTCAGATCATGTGGTACTCAAAGATTATAGCAATTTGAGTACCCAAGCTTCACTAAGTGCTCATGAATGGTGGATTTTGATGAATTTTGTGTTTCTGCCAATTCCTGCATTGTGTAATGTGGGTTATTCGTAATCAATGTCTTAATTTGGGCATCATCTGTGGTGGGGGCTCATCTGCCTGAGTGTTCTTTATCAATAAGGCTGCAATCATCAACTCTAAACTTAGCAAACCACTTTCGTATAGTTTTTTTTTTTTTTTAGATCATTTTACCCCAAGCAAGGCGGTAAGGCCACTGATGTGCAGGGGGCTACATAAAAGAAAAAGATTAGATAGGAGGAGAGTAAAGAGAAAGATGAACCAGTTACAGGAGGTGTCAGAGAAAGGAGCAAGAGAAGGATGAGAATAAAGGTGTGATGACAGTTGCAAAGGTAGAGAGAAAGAAAAAGATATACAGGGTAATGAATAAAGAACTAGAGTCAAGTGGTTAAAAGATGGGTATTGACATCAGGAAAGCAAGAATATGGAAGAGAGTTCCACAGGTGGGAAGAGCAAGAAAAGAAGCTGCTAGAGTAGAACTGTCAACTGCATTTGGTTGCTCTAACAGTGAATGAGTGAGACCCAGTTGCCAGTCTGGTTGCACGAGTAAACTCATGTGGCAGGGGCACCAGTGACTTAAGTTTGTCAGAGTAGAAGCCATGAAAGCACCTCCACCACACACAGCTCATATTTTTAGTTGCTTCTGAGGCATTTTTACCTTTATGGTAATAAAAAAAAATTTTTTTAAAAAAGCATTAAGTGTCTAAAATTCACCTTATAATCTTACATTTTTATAGGGATACAAAATTAACATGAATTAAGTAATTTTAAACTTTCTTTCTCAAGAGATATTTTGAAGTGTGCCCTAACTGAAAATGTGAGCAGATTATATCAGTCAATAAATTTGACACGTTCTAACATGTTGGGACATGAACAACTAAAAAAATTGGCACGAACTTTCCAAACAAGCCAATAGAAGTGATTTTTTTTTTTTAATTAGATTTCTGCTATAAAGTTTAATAGCTAAACTAAATTTTAACCATAACAAAGAAGTGCCTAAATTTAAAGTCATCCCACCGCCTGTCCAGGGCATTTTCAGACATTGAAATCACATGTCCTGTGAATCACATAAAATGCACAGGACAGGAAAAAGGTTAAACAAGCCAGTAAACATTCTAGCATAACTAAAAGAGAATAAAAAGTAAGGCTTAAAAATTGTAATTAAATAAAGAAATGTATTAGCTGAACTGAAAAATGTTAGATTTATTTTTTTTTTAAATAAAATTTTTTTATTGATGTTTCAGCTGAAGAGGTTTTAGGCAACAATTTAAGATGAATTTTGTAGATATAGCAGACAATATTAGCCAAAGGGATTAGTCTACATTGTAGACTCTCTCTGCAACTACAGTTAAATTATCTGTAATTAATCTGTCCACATGGATCAAGGCAAAGAGATTTATATTTCCAATAATCTTATTACATGAACTAAATAGTAAAAGATTCCTAAATTATAAAAAGTAACATGTTGATGAGTAATTATAAACTTCTCATCATGTTTATGTCACAGAATGCACTACAGAGCAGATGTTGTTTGTACTTAGTATGTATGCCATAAAAAGATAAAATTTTAAAATTCATGAGATATTAATCCAGTATATGTTAGAAGGTTATGTATTACAGATTTTACAAAAATTAGGTTGTAGAAGCATGGGTTTTCCTTGATTTTGAAAATATATAGCATTTAATTGAGATTGAATAAAGAGATATTTTTCATAAAAAAAAATACTGATGGAATAATAGGTGTAAGTGTAATAGAAACAAACATCCTAAAGTTACAGAGAAAAAGTCACTATCAGAAAATAAATCTTTATAAATTAAAGTATACAAAGTAATATACAGATCAAAGAAAAAAATTAAAAAAATTGAAAATTAATTTTTAGTCAAATCTAAACAAAAAATATGCTTTTACAATAAAAAAAAATATGATGATCACGATAAAATTGGAGTTAAATAATTGGGTTTTGTTTCTTTAAACAAAGTCAGATATAACATCTCATCAAAATCGAGTGTGGGGAATCACTTTGCTAGTCAATTATTCATGTAAATACTACTATACTCACATGGTGTATATTTGTCAGATAGTAATGGAATGGAATTGGAGCATATCAATATATTATTTACAGAATCCCTACAGTATGAATAGGGGAAATGTAATAAAAGCTAAATAATTATATAAACACTAATGAAAATACTTTGATGTCTGGTAACAGAAGCAAATCATATTTAAAACAAACAAGGATAAAAAATAGTATTGTTCCATTAAAAAAATAAGATATATATATATATATATATATATATATATATATATATATATATATATATGCAAGGCAAAATATGTGTGTGTTTCAAATAAAATCAGCAATGTGATTATGGTTAATGTCAATAACATCAAGTTCAAAGATAAAGTTATGGGACGGAATATTTAAAAATAATTTCCATTAAAATAAAATCGTCCATTAATGTGATCATAAAGTGCAATTATCTTCGTAGATGGAGAGAAAGTTACTCTTAGTATAACAGCAGTAATATCAACATAAACAAGGTTGAAGTCAACTTGGTTTAAGTTGTTAATCTCTAATTTGTCAGTAACTTAGTAGATCATTCTAGTCTGAATGCATACTTACAAATAATAGGGAGTTTACATGATGTAATTGATTGCAATGTTTATAAGCCTGAAGAAAAAATTTTTCTTACATTAATTGTACATAATGAGGCCTAAAAAGGTTACAGAAGGCAAGAAAAATAAAATTGAATGTATTACAGATTTCAAGAGAAAAATAAAAGTTTGTTTATATTAATACATTTTAATGGGACTGATTTATGATATGAAAAAACATTCTTAAAATAAAACAGTTATAAAACAGTCTTTAAAAATTATGAAATGTAATCTGAAATTTTTTATTAAATTCATTATGTAAAAATAAATGCTTACTTGAATAAAACAATTATTTAAAAGTGGGTACAATTAACAAACCATAAAAATCTAAATTTAGTGTCAATTATTTAAAATTTTATATAGAAGAAATGTAAAGTTTAAACAAAAATTTACTGTGAGAATTTCAAAGAGAAAAGTATGAACTAACTTAGTAGAAAAACAAATCAAGGGTGATAGCAAAAAAATGAAAGTAACTTTTTTTTTTTTTGGTTCTTACCAAACTTCTGTAAGGTTTCTTAAAATCATTAATTCTTAAATGTACATTTGGGTTCCAGTAATTCTTTTCTACAATAATACAGGGTTGGTCTTTACAACAGCAAAAACTGCGCCCACATTTTTTACAGTAATGTGCAGGTCCAAGTACACGTGGTGTGGGTAAGCTACTCTGGCCATATTGGTCCAAGCTGTGGCAGCGTCGGACAGGAATAGAAATAAGTATATTTTCATCTACCTTAGGCTCTTCCTCATCAGTAGTGTCTGTCTTAGTTACAGGTCTTGGACTAAGAGACCGTGCTCGTCTTAAGAACTTCCAAAATGAAAATTTTGACATTGCTTATTAAACCAGCGCATGCATATTGCAATGGTTATCTTTCTTTTTTTTCGAAATTCGAAATGTTAAAAAAAAAGAAAAAAGAAGAAAAAAAAAGACAACCAAGCTAAAACACAAGGAGATAAAAAAATTAAAAATGAACAATCATAAGATTTATATATAATAAAAATAAATAAAAAGGGATTATTTTTAAATGGTGACAAAAATTATTGAGTAGTAGCCACTAATTTAAAAATAATCTAGAATTATATAAAAGTAATGACCTAACAGTGAAGGGTGACCACAGTGAAATTCTTGCAGAATTTTACTTTGTAAAATTAACCCTTTTTAATTTCAGACAAAATTAGTTGATACGATGCGGGTCCAGCAGCTGTTAATTGACTGCTTAAGAATTTAATCCAAGAAATTGCCGGCAGGTACTCCAGTATAATGGATTTTTTTTTATCTTCGTCTTAAAGTTTTTCCTTTTCTTTCTTTTCCTTCGCTTTTCTTTTTCCCCCCCTCTTTCTCAGTCTGCTTACGCATATGTCATTGAGATATTGTTGAAGATCATCGTAGGCACATCTTCTGTTGTCGTAGATGAGGAGAAAAACAAGAAATAAATTCCTTGTCACACGGGAATAGTCTTTTTTGATGTAGCCACTTGTTTGGTAGGAGGAAGAACATCTTCTAAATTTATACGCTATTAAATCTCACTGACTGTATGTCTGAATGAATTAAGTCAGTGATCAGCAGAAAGCAGCCGAGACAGACTAGTGTATCTTGTGTGTGCGTGTGTGTAAGAGAAAGAGTGTTTAGTTGTTATAATAATATCAAAACATGAAAATATTCCTCTGATCTACATGTGGTGCCACTTGACAAATTATAGTCATATAAAGTGTTAGAGAAGAGACAACCTCAGCTGAATAAGGCTGGTCTTGTCACTCCACTCTTCTACCCAACCCTTGACTTTAAAAATCAATAAAGCAAGGTAGCTGGTTGGGTAATGGTAACCACCACTTCCACCATACAACACTAATACACCAATAGCAAGTATAATAATAATATTAGTACTGGCCGACAGCAGTTAAGCTGGTTACAGAGGATAATTCCAATCACTAGCATCTTCATATGTATAATTATATATGCATACATACATTTCAGTTCAGCTGCTTGTACACGCTGTATTTTACATTTAACTAGTGATCAAGTCTTTCTTATAATTAGGTGAGGGTTCAAATGTGACGTAATAGTGGATAAATAAAGCTTCTTCCATAGTTTCGTAGCGGAAGAGGAAATATGTTCTTGCATATGCATCCAGACATGTGGGAGATGTGATGTAATAATAATGAATAGTAAAACGAACAACACCGCACATTTTATATAAGTTCTTGATAAGGAGATGCTAATCAAATGCAAAACTAACATGGGATGTTTGTGAATGACATAAATACTTTTGATACTCCTTGCATTGGAAGAGCTTATGAGGAACGTTATCATACAACAGAAAATAAAAGTGCCAGTCTACCTCATATAGTTTATCAACACACTTTCACACACACACACATATATATATATATATATATATATATATATATATATAGATAAGTCCAATATCAAAGTCCAAACATTTTTCTATACATGTTCTTTATCTTAAGTCAGAACTAGTATGACCAGACTAATACTACTCGTTATATAAACAGTTTTCAATGTCAAACACAATGTAATTTATTTTTTCTATTATATTAAAATATTTTTTTCTATCATATTATATTAAAAAATATTTTTTTCTATTATATTATATTAAAAAATATTTTTTTCTATTATATTATATTAAAAAATATTTTTTTCTATTATATTATATTAAAAAATATTTTTTTCTATTATATTATATTAAAAAATATTTTTTTCTATTATATTATATTAAAAAATATTTTTTTCTATTATATTATATTAAAAAATATTTTTTTCTATTATATTATATTAAAAAATATTTTTTTCTATTATATTATATTAAAAAATATTTTTTTCTATTATATTATATTAAAAAATATTTTTTTCTATTATATTATATTAAAAAATATTTTTTTCTATTATATTAAAAAATTTTTTTTTCTATTATATTAAAAAATTTTTTTTTCTATTATATTAAAAAATTTTTTTTTCTATTATATTAAAAATTTTTTTTTCTATCATATTATATTAAAAAATATTTTTTTTCTATCATATTATATTAAAAAATATTTTTTTCTATCATATTATATTAAAAAATATTTTTTTCTATCATATTATATTAAAAAATATTTTTTTCTATCATATTATATTAAAAAATATTTTTTTCTATCATATTATATTAAAAAATATTTTTTTCTATCATATTATATTAAAAAAATATTTTTTTCTATCATATTATATTAAAAAATATTTTTTTCTATCATATTATATTAAAAAATATTTTTTTCTATTATATTATATTAAAAAATATTTTTTTCTATTATATTATATTAAAAAATATTTTTTTCTATTATATTATATTAAAAAATATTTTTTTCTATTATATTATATTAAAAAATATTTTTTTCTATTATATTATATTAAAAAATATTTTTTTCTATTATATTATATTAAAAAATATTTTTTTCTATTATATTATATTAAAAAATATTTTTTTCTATTATATTAAAAAATTTTTTTTTCTATTATATTAAAAAATTTTTTTTTCTATTATATTAAAAAATTTTTTTTTCTATTATATTAAAAATTTTTTTTTCTATCATATTATATTAAAAAATATTTTTTTTCTATCATATTATATTAAAAAATATTTTTTTCTATCATATTATATTAAAAAATATTTTTTTCTATCATATTATATTAAAAAATATTTTTTTCTATCATATTATATTAAAAAATATTTTTTTCTATCATATTATATTAAAAAATATTTTTTTCTATCATATTATATTAAAAAAATATTTTTTTCTATCATATTATATTAAAAAATATTTTTTTCTATCATATTATATTAAAAAATATTTTTTTCTATTATATTATATTAAAAAATATTTTTTTCTATTATATTATATTAAAAAATATTTTTTTCTATTATATTATATTAAAAAATATTTTTTTCTATTATATTATATTAAAAAATATTTTTTTCTATTATATTATATTAAAAAATATTTTTTTCTATTATATTATATTAAAAAAACATTTTTAAAATGATGCCAAGGAATAAAGATAGATAGAAAATGATATAGTTACTATGACACAAAACCAGAAAGGAAATAAATTTAAAAAAACAGAAAAAAAAAACAAACAAAAACTGGAAGATATTGGAAACAATATCTAGTAAATCAAATAAAAAGGGGTTACAAAAGAAAACCAGGTAAAATATGATACTTTGTTCTCAAGAGAACAAATAAATAGACATGCATATAAAAAATAAAACAAAGTATTGCTACATAAGCAATGGCAATTATTAAAGTCTTGGAATAGATATTGTTACGAGGATGCATTTATATATAAAAATAATATTAATAATGTCTAAAAAGTTGTAGTAAAGGATTCTATTGAGTCCTGCTTGTTATTACAAAAACATTTTAATTCATGAAGTAGTAGTAAAAATAGGGAATTTAGGAATAGAACGTTTTGGAAGATGCCAGAATGTTCCAGTAAAATCGAGAGAATTCTAAAATATGCAAATTAGGTGTTAGCCCCTATAAAAAGAGGTTTTGGGAAGAGAGTAGTTAGTTGTTAACAGGATTTGCTGACATTATCAACTCCGGCTTTGATTCAAGGATTTCTATCCAGTCAAAAGTTGCCGACCAACTAAAACCTAAAAGAGAACCTCATGGAACTATATGGGTAAATAGATATTTTTGACTCTTTCATTGACTGAACTAATAATTATTCTTTATATATACATTTGATCTCCAAAAAGTATAGCACTTAAACTTCTTCGCTATCTTAACTGGGTACAGATACTGACCCTTCGTAACACTTCGCCGATCAGCATGGCCGTATCTGACTACCAGGCACGGGTTCAGGCTGATTTGTACAATCATAGTGCAAAACCAGGCAAGGAAAAATGTCTTCGTAGGAAAATAAAATAAACAATTCACAAAGAAAGAAAAAAGAAAGAAAACGAAGAAAACATACGAATGAACACAGTAAAAATCTGTTTGTTTATTAATTAATTTTGGGAGAAAAGACTCGTTATACTCAGAAAGTCCGAGCCCGATTTCCTGCTTTCGTTAACATTCTGTGCCTAATTTCCATTGGAATAGCCGAAAAAATCTGCAAAAATCATAATTTCTGCAAAAAGATGACACTGATGGCGTCATCACATTGTCAACTAATAAACCCGGACAATATTCTCTTTGCCCGGTGTCTTTTTTAGCATCAGCTACGGCCCTGCCAATCAGTAGTAAACTGTTTTTCTTTTTGAATGCTAAAATTGTAAATTTTGTATATATATCATTTTGTGTATCGTAAATTAAATATTTGCATGTGATTTAAATCTGAGTTTTGGTCAATCACTTTTTTTCTTTTGTTACACTCAACACGTAACAATATCCAGAAAGGAGAGCATTTAAAAGATTGTTTGCTGTTGATATGGATAAATCAGTTCCAGTACTCAAACCAAATTTAAAATTACACTACTTCTTTCAGGACATCGTGATTATAGATCTTTACAATACCCTACTTCTTGTTGCCTTTAACAACAATTACCCCTTTGTCAAATTTTCTATACTTCCATCACACAATCCATGTAATTTCAAGGCAGTGGCCTACTGCTTTTCCTTCTTGCTATGACCTGTGCTTGTCAAATTCTCCAAACCCTCCTCACTCATCATAATTTCTGATTTTTAGTATAAATGAACTTTTTGGTTCCATTTTTCTTTAGCCTTCTTCATTGCTTATGCACGTCATAGATGGAATTCTCAGCACTCTTCTGTAGAACCACATTTTTGTTGTCTCCAGTTTTCTTTTCATCTGTGAGATGTCTATTATTTACTGCCATATAAGCGGACAGATATTACATAGGAGTTCAGCATTCTTCTCTTTGTTTCTAAAAAAAAAATTCCTGTTATTATATTGCTTAGTGTTTTTAATGTATTTTTTGCTTTTTCAATGTGTTTAGATTTTGGGATTACATTTTCCATCCATTTTTAAAAAGTTCTGATATTTAAACATCTGTACTTGTTTCATGCTGACATCTCCAATATGTAGTCTGCATATTTGTGTTTGTTTTTTTTTTTTTACTTTTGCTGACCTTAACTTTGTTTTCTCTTTTATTCGCTAGACTGTCTAGAAGCTTCTGTAACTTTCTTTCTGTATCTTATATTGTTAATATTACGTCCACTGATGGTAAGCTATGGTAAAAGCTCCAACTATCTTCCTTGTGTGAAAAATAAGCTGAGTTTAGTAAATACTTACTAAAGGCATCCAATCATATGACTAATTTTTCACATTTACAACTACAGGTCTTTATTTTTTCTTCTGTATAGTTCACCCTGTACAAAGCCCAGGGGCCGCTCAAAGTAGAGGGTTACACTAAGGAGTAGTTTATATAAATAAGGGAAGATAACAGTTGACACTAAACTTGAACAGGTCAAGATTATAGTAATCAGGGAAACAACCTATTGGGGGTTCGTTCTATAGGGCTGTGGGTCATGGGAAGAAGCTGCTTGAATAGAATTTATTTCTCGCTAATGGAATATGAAGGAATTGAGGGTGAATTTGTAACTATGTAAGTAGCATAGTGGGTGCTAGCCATGAATGTCAGACCCGGTGGAACCATGTGATGCAGTCCATCCAAGCAATTTCCAAGAACAGTGAGAGATTTGCTACATCCCACCTGTGAGAAATGTGTGAGTGTGGAAAATAATTCTGTTCAAACAAGACCTTAGAGACACTTTTAAATGCTACCAAGACTGGAAAGTGAGGATTCGGAAGCTCCTGGCCAGATATGGCAACAGCGCTCAATTTTTAGCCTGATCTGGCTCTTATAAAAGGTAGAGGATAGCATGAAGAGTCAGGTACTTACTGGAGCAGTATAGGGAGCTGATAATTTTACCTACATCTTTAGTGATGGATTTCATGTAGGAATTTCACTTGAGGTTAGGTGTGAGTCTGAGGCCCAATAACCTTTCAATTAGGCTGATCAAAATCTGTACTGCTCATCACACAAGAGGTCAACCTATCCAGGTGCTTATTGACATTGCCTCATCATTTGCTGATGATGCCAAGGAGGCAAATAAGACTTTACTGGGAGGGGGAGGATTGAATGACGACTTGAATTTTATCTGGGCCAGTGCCATTTTTTGGGTCAAGGTTTTTGCTAAATCTAGGTTTCTTTTACCAAAATGAGTAAAATACTGAGACTGGGCTCAGCAATATGTGCAATGTTGGAGAGGGAATGGCCTTTGTCATCTAACATGGAGTTTGAGGAAAAGATAGAGGTGAAGAGCTTCACCTAGTCTGTCAAGGAGGATACGACCTTGGGGCCATTTATAGTGGCAGACAGTCATTTTACCTCTGTTCACAGTTTGATTAGTGATCTTTCAGAATTCGTAAGATCCATTTTTGTTTTTCAATCCTAACCAGGTCAGCTTGCATGTAACAGCACTTTGTGACTTCTAGAACTCTCTTGCAGTGATTGTGGGTGGTTCTGAAAGAATTAAAGGCCAGATTACACTGTTCCTTGTGATAAATTTTGATGTAGTGGCTTCAGTGAGCTATGGCTGCAGTGCTTTTAGGAGTGAACCAGGGTTGACTGAAATTTTTTGTGGGTAAAAAACACTATTTCAGAAAGGATTTATTTGAATAAAAGGCCATGTTTTGGAGCAAGCATATTTGAAGATGGTTGAGAGAATTGCTCCCATCATATAGGACGGAAACCTGTGTTCTCATAGCAAAAAACGTTCTATGGAAGGGTAAATCAGGAGATGTCAGTCTGGATACTGACTAAGCAATGGTTCCCAACCCCGGGGTAATGAGCCCATATTTTGGGGGTAATGGATGTTTGGTTTGGGAAAAGGCAATCAGCTTATAATTTCACACTGTGCCAAATTATTAACGAGACAGCATTTCAAGGAAGAATTCCCCCTACCCCAATCTTTCTTAAAGTATCTTTCTTTCAAGCCTTGTGGGGAAAAAAATAAATAAATAAAAATTTCTCCACTTTTTAGACACCAGATCATAGAACTGTGATAGTCAAATTTTGGTAATTGTCACAATATAGTTTCCTATATTATGGTATTTGTTCATTGGGGTAATGGATAATAATGAAATACTATTTTGGGGTAATCACAGCAAAAAGGTTGGGAACCTATAGACTAAGGAATGATCAGATGTATCAATGGGAGTGGTGTAAAACTGTTGCTGTGTATTTGTTGGGGCACTACGTTAGAAAAAGATCAAGGAGGTTCACCTGCTGTCCTGTTGTATCTGGGACTTGGGTGGGTTTTTCAATGATCTGCATCAGATTATAAGTAATAGAAAAGTCTCTGCAATATCTGCCTTCCTCATTGGTTTTGTTAGAGCCAAATAACCAATCTTTGTGGTGAACATTGAAGTCACTACATAAGTAACAGCTGTACAAGGGAAAGTCATTGAGAATATTGTCAATCCTTCTGATATTTGATTGAAGATTACCAACCTTTTATCATGAAGACGATACAGAGTAAAGATGAATATGCTACTATGAATGATAAGTGCCACACGGAAACATATGGAAGATTAGGGTAATTTCACAAACGCAAACAATTTGTAGGTGAAAGAAAACTGAGAAGGGCAAAGCTCTACTTGAAACAGATCATATACAATACAAAGTTCCTATGTTCACTCGCAATTTAAAACAAAAACAGCAACAGTTGATACTATTCACCCACTTTTATTATTTTTTATAAATCAATGAAACAGGTGGCTTGGATAGAAGGCTAAATTCTTAATAGCTAATATTTAATCAAATACAAATCACTTTAATTTTGGAAAAACTGAGAAGGGAAAATCAAATATTTACAGTAACTGTAAAAGAAATAAGTATTTGATACACTGATAACAAAATCGTCGTTTTCAGAAGATACACTTTTGACATTGCCTGTAATAACTTTAAATGTTTAGTTTGTAAGAATAAAAGAGAAAAAATATTACTTTTAGCAAGATTTAATTTACAATGCAATAAGCAAAATGTAAGATTTATAAGATTTTAGAAAAAAATATTTTGAATCTTACAGAATGAAAAAAAAACTATCAAAAGGAAAAAGACATTTTTCTTCATCTGTAAATAATTATTTTCTTGAGAAATTCAGAAAATATGAAAGTGTAATCAGTTTTTTTAAGATTAAATTAAAAGCTACCAAATCAAAATACCAGTTTCAGAAAGTGAGGATTTGAGAAGCAAATAATTGAATTAGTCAGTAAAGAACATATGTGTTCAAAAGGCAGAAAGTAGTTAAACCAAGAGAAAGTGCCAATCCAAAAATTCTTAAATTTTAAGGAGAGTAGAATTGGTAGGTGTTAAAGCTTACTACTCTCAATGGATAACAAGTATAGTTCACTCAAGGTAAGTTAGTATACGCTTCAATAAAGCAAGTTAAACTATATAAACAAAAGATAAAAATCCAGGTTTTACTTATAGAGGATTCTGAACAAAAGGAACTGGTGTGTTTATGTAGATGTTTGATATTTTGAATTTGAAATGTCAGTGACATTTACAAATTCATTTAAGCATTAGGACTAAGATTATCTCTGTTACTCCTTCACACTCAAAATAAAAATAAAACCTAAAGGT
Organism: Ascarosepion bandense; assembly: GCA_037127315.1. Lineage (NCBI taxonomy): Eukaryota > Metazoa > Mollusca > Cephalopoda > Sepiida > Sepiidae > Ascarosepion > Ascarosepion bandense. The sequence goes on from JBBBDQ010001608.1 coordinate 680,153, forward strand.
GAGAAACCAAGATACTCTAGAGCTTTGCTAAGTTTATTATAATCCTTTTTTCATAATTTTGTGTGAAGAAGTTGTTTTTTTTGGGGGGGGGAGTATGCAGACTACAAGCTCACACCATGAGTAGAAGAGAAAACAAATGTATAGCAATATTGTTGCTGCATTGATTGTATTGTCATATTAAAGGTACTTGGGAGTGGGGAAGTAATACTAAAAGAAAATAGTAGAGATGAATACTAAAAATCAGTCAAGGATTCAAATCTCAAATCAAATATTTAAATTTAAAAATGTTATGCCTATCCGATGTTTAAAAATTTCATCAAATCGTTTACTGTTACTTTTACCAATTGTTTCTGTCACTAACAGCATATTTTTTTTTTTCAATAATATCACCCCAAGCAAGGTGGTAATGCCATTGATGTGCAGGGGGCTACATAAGAGTGAAAAGATTGGAAAAAAGAAAGCCGGAAACCACATCCTAAACAGAGAACAAGAGATGAGCCTCTACACCTGTTCAATAGACGTGGGTGGAGTGTGAACCGGGCGATAGTTTAGTCAATCTACTCCAAATCTCTGAATAACCATACTTTAAGATGTACTTCAGTTAGAAGTAACAAAAAAAATTTTTTTTAAATAACTGAAGTTTTTCAGATTATATGGTTGATGTTTTTATAGGTTAAGAAAGTTTAATAATTTTTTTTTACTGATACTAATTAAAAGAAACAATTGATCAAGACTATTTACTGTACTGTGACAATTAGAAAGTATAATTAGCATAATTCTGCTTGTCCCGCCTTAGCATGTACATTACACCCTGTCAATACCTAACAGACTATTTCGTTTTGATGCTGAAAGAAAGTGGTAATATTATTTCTGTGTGTTTATAATGCCTGCTTCAGTGAAATAGAAAAACTTGTCAATTTTAAATCTTTTCAATTTTATTCTTATTTCTTTAAATAATAACCTGCTCAATCATTTAATGACACAATGAGGAGGAGGAAATCGACAAGTATTTGTAGTCATGGGACTTGCAAAGAGTTTCATTAAATATTATGATACATCAAATAATTTAAATAGGAAAACCTTTAACCCTCTAGGGCCATTCGTATCATATTTGATACAGTATGAAAACAAGCCTTGAAAGAAATATTTTCCTGAAAAATTTTTTAAGAGAAATATTTATAAATTTCAAATGAAAGCAGTACTGACTGCTCAGTCAATGAATATCAAATGTTTCCTTATAGGGAAATACTGTATCAAATATGATACAAATGGCCCTAGAGGGTTAAATTTTTGCAGGTAGTGCTATTGGTTAGTAAAGTAAAACCTAGTGAACAAAATCTTTTATTAAATATATATTTAAAAGACATTAATTATCATATTATATGTATTATCAAAGAACTTGATTATTATAAATGGTAATGTTATAGTTATGGGAATTGACAACTGCTGTTCAATTCTTTGAATCCATTTTCAGGATGCAACTAGAGATATTGCATTTTAACTAAGCATAAAGCCAAATTTGTGCTAATAATTGCAGATATTTGCAATGAAAATCCATCTGTCAGATATAAAAGAAAGAATGTTGATGTAAAAATTAATTACTTCTGGATACAATACTTAGAGTTATTCATTAACTTAATTATTGCATTCCTTTCACATATGTAGATATAAATCAATTTATAAAGTAATCAAAGAAAAAGAATAGACATGAATCTGTTTTATCTATACCTAGCAAAATTGTAAACCTATGACATGACCCTCTCACAAGCTTTCCACTGGTCAGGCAATAATAATTCTTAATTTTGATGTGTACCAAAACCTTGGAAAAAGGGTACACTGCATGCTCACAAGGTAACACAATGAAAGGAAAATGCTATGTTGAATGAAAGATATGCCCTGTTTCTCATAAAATAGATTCTTTATTCAGGATTCACATGCTCAACTGGATGGGTACATAGACCAACATAATGGTCCCAAGTATCACCTAACAGCTCAAGGTCTTCCCTCTTACCAGCTCCTTGCTCATCTACTCATCCTGATATGGTGACTGGCAATATAAAGGAACTACACAACAAACAGGACCATGTGGCATTGATCTGTTAAGTGCCATACATGATACACACTTTGGGCGATCATATTTCGAAAGAGACATGACTGAGCAGAAGATTATCTCACAGTAGGTTGCCATTGCTTTTTGCGGTAGACTGGTTGCCAGCCAAGGCTATAGAACACAATGTCTTATTATTTAACCCATAACTGGAAGAAAGAGACTGATTAATACATTTCCCAAGATATTTGTGTGTAAGTGAATGCAAAGAATTCAACTGGAATTTGAACTTGTTTCCCCGATTTGTCGTTCTGAGTCGATATCCATTTTGCCACAATGCACATCCATAGTGGATCAGAACTCATTACCAAGCAAGACTTAATATATACCAGCACCTGGATATAACCTCTTTCCAGTTTTGTTAGGATTTGATCTATTTAAAATACACACACACACACACACACACACACACACACACACACACACACACACAATTCCTTTACTTCCTGTTCCCCTTCAGACAAAGTGGATGCTGTTTAGAAGACCTAAGTTCAAAAGGAACCATCTACTGGTTCACCAAATAGAAACACTTGAGACCAAGATAAAACCACCGCTTTCCTTTTTATGTGGGTGTTCATAAGATCACGAAATGAAACAAATATTAAGCTAAGTCAGATGCAAATATTCCAAAAGGTTAATACTTAAAATGTTACCACATGAGAGGGTGTTGATCAAAAGGGTTTCAATGATCAAAAATCAAGATAATGAATTTGGGAATTGAGTCCAGCTGGAAACTTTTCAGCATCCCTTGAATTATAAGTTTTATTCAAATCTTAATGTTAACAACCTTTTTCAAGGTTATAAGCTAACAGGAAAGAATGATATGAAAAACCTACTACAAAATAAAATAAAAATGGTGGGTGGAGAAAAAAGATCTTCTGCAAGCAAACAATCAGGTAACTGAACTCAATGACACCCACAACAAAGCTAATATAAGTGAACGCTTTCATTAAACTCTGAGAAATAAATAATTTTATCATCTTTATTTCATTTGTCTTATTTGCCTTTAACAATATCTTAATTCATGAGAAGTGTATTTATTTTTGTAACAGCTCACATTTAATATAGTATCAATGTAACTAAATGAATATACAATTTGGTATAACTGATTTGATGCACTTAACAACTGAGGAAACTTAATAGTTTTATTCATTCTTTCCAGAAGAATTCATATCCTTTTTTTATTTAAAAGAAAAAAAAATGTATATATGAAATCTTAAATATTTATGCTTTATGATACATCTTACAGGAAAATTATCAAAATTCATAGCTGCGTATTTTACTTGGAGTGTCAATGATAAAGACATGCTAGGAAGTCGAGATGATTGTAAGCAAATAATTACAGATAACTGCTAAAATCAAAATCACTTATAAAACCAACTTATTAACTTAAATGTATTACAAAGAGATAGTGGCTATCTACAGAAATCTTTTCAAGAAAAACAATTTTTTAGCCAAAAACAAAAATTGGACAAACTTCAAGACTGACACACTGTAATAGAGATTATTTTTTTTTTTAATGCCACACAAAGTTGAATAGTCCATTGCAAAATTAAAGGAAATCAATTATGGAAACCATTTGGGAAAGGTATTAATCTGTCTCTTCCCTCCAGTTATGGGTTAAATAATAGAACAGATTGGGTTCTATAGCCTTGGCTGGCAACCAATCTTCTGCAGAAAGCAATTGCAGCCTACTGCGGGATAATCTTCTGTCCAGTCAGTCATGTCTCAAAAGAGACATGATCACCCAAAGCATGTATCACGTATGGCACTTAACTGACTGAATCATGATAGGATAAGAAAAAGGAACAAAAGAAAAAAGTTTCCACACGTGACCTATTAGAGTCATAAGGGTTTCCACATATATTACAGGCATAACATCAGTGGTGTGCCTTGGGCAAGATAGATTGACAGAGCTTATCTGTTTTTTAATTTAGAGTTTTTCTATTGCTAGACTGATTGCTACCTCAAAGAAAGAAAGCACAGTTTGACCTGCTATTGAACTCATAGCTGGGGAAGATGGATTCATGCCTTTTCCAAGAGCATTAGCACAAAGCTAATGAAACAGAAACAAGCAGTAACTGAATTCCATTTCCACATCAAAAAATCCTTATGCTATCTATGCATCCTGAAAATGGCTAGCAGCACTGGTGATATGTGTTTTTAATCAGTTAAATAAACACAGTTTCTGACTTGTTAAATGTATTAGGAATTAAAGGGACACAATTCTAAAGATTGCAACAGTGCATTGAGAGCTTTTAGGAGGATGAGGGATTCTGCTTGTTAATTGATGTAGAAAAGTGAACCATTAAGAGTGAAATCGCAGCCTTGTCAAAACTGGAAACAATTTCCTTTGATTCTACCAAGAATCAGGAAAGCTATTTTAGTCAGCTGAATATTTTGTGAAAAGTAGTGAAGTTTTGAAATATTCAAGTATGTTAACAACTGAAAGTGATAAATGAACTCAAGTGAGTAAAGGCAAAACAGAAGTATAATGTCGACTGGAATTTGGCCAAAAAAGATAAGAACAAAAATGAAGTAAGTTCAAGTATAGAAATTCCTGTAGAAAGTGAACATTTTGCTTCAGGAGCACTGAATTAACTGAAAATTTAGTCAAAACTTATGGCACAAAGAATTATTCTAACCTTGCATATTTAATGAATCTCGTTGAAAGTAACCATATTATATTTCAAATGTTATATATCACCATGAAAATCTTTTTCACCTAAATTTTTATCTCTCATATGAATTTGATACCAAATTACTTATGGAACATTAAAACAAAACTATTTGAAAAACAAGATCTGAAGACAATTTTAGAATAAAAGTTGTTTAATCTACTATTAGCTCCGTTTTCAAAAGTTCTTTCAGATGTGAAGTTATATATCTGTCTATAATTCTGAGATGAGATATTGTAACTATTTACATTGTTTGGACTGCTGTCTTCATTTTTATAGCCATATTCACTATGTTTTGGCCATTGTACACTACAACCTTCTCCAGGTGATATACATTGGAAACATTGTGAATATAGCAATAAAGATGAGGATAACAGTCCAAATAATAAATTAGATATCTTCAAATGTCTAATACATAAATCCAGGAGAAACCTTGCCTTTAGTACATATTTAAAAATTATTTTTTTGAGGGGATATTTTTATAAAATTGATAATTTCCTATTTCAAATTATAGAAGCAAATGTTTGGAGCTGTGAAGAAAAGGTAGAATATTTGCAATAAATTTAACCCAACTTGAGAAAGATTCATTAGATTTCGTTCTGATTAAAGTCTGATTTTAGAGCAAGTTGGGATATTTACACATAACTGATAAATATAACTTATCATGCCATGGATAGCTACATTGTCCCAAAATAATTAACTAAATTTTTCCAAGGTAAAAGATAAAAATTCCAGTTGAAAACTTTGGCAAGTTTTAAAATAAATGACACTTCCCAAACTTTCAATTTACTAATAATTCTTTGTACCATAAGTTCTAACTTTCCAAACCTGTTACCATTTTGTCTATTTTCATGGATTAAATAAAACATTGTAGAAGAGAGAAAAGTTGTTAGATTGTATATTATGTTTATACATTTACTAATATTCTAATTGACAATGTATGGCTGGCAGTTATAAAAAAAAAAAAAAAAAACTTTCATGAACCTGAGGTAGCTAGTTGAAAGTCAGTGACTGATTTTGACCCTCAATCTAAACTAGTAACAGAAATATCTTTTTGAAATTACTGACTGATTCCTGCAGCATATTGAAGTGATTTTAATCACTAAATGTGAAAAGCTTGTAAAGGAGGCAAACAGTAAAAGAATGTATATTGGCACCAAACCACTTGTAAAGATTAAACTGGAGGTAATGAGAACAAGAAAAATGGTTGGTTGACTGAGTTCTCTTGCAGATAATTTCGTTGAGGTTCCTAGCTGGCAACACATCAACAACAATGCCAGGAAGAGGAAGAAGTGCAGTAAGCTACATGTTTAACAATTGAATAATAAAGACAAATCTGGTAGATATTTACTTACAAAGAAAGAATAGTATTGTCTGGAACAGACTGAGTGAATTAGATGTGTATTAAATAAAAAATAATTTCTTTTTTTTAAAGATATTTGGCAGTTTAGCTTCATAAAAAAAGCAAATTCTGTTCAAATGAACTAAACAAATCATAATTTAGTGATTAAATGGATTCTCCTTCATTTTAGGCTATTGGCAATTTGTTATCTTAATCAAGTAATAAAAAAGAAAGGAAAAAAACAAAATCAAACTAGAAATAAATTTAAAGAAAACAACATCTATAAATTGTTATCAATGCTCTAGATTTACTTTATATAAGAATCATAAATTCTACTCAGAAATACAAAAAACGGAAAAATATAATCATTCATAGATTTTTCAAAGAGGAAACAGATACTGAGAATTAGTTGAATAATGGGAGACAAAATATACCTTACGAAATGGTTTGATGTTGGTAGATTTAGAATTTGGATTATATGTTGGGATGTCAAAAAAGCTTGCTCAATTTAAGTAAAAATTACTTCGTATTAACTTCACTGAACAATATATTCACAGTTTTCTTATATTGTTCAAACACACTATTTACATTATACAGACTATTGTCCTAGTCATTTTTTTTTTTTTTAATCATATCACCCCGAGCAAGGCGGTAATGCCACTGAAGCGCAGGGGGCTATGTAGGAGTGAAAAGAGTGGAAAGAGAAAGCCGGAAACCACATCCTAAACAAGGAATGAGCCTCTTCACCTGTTCAATAGACGTGGGTGGAATGTGAACTGGGTGATAGACTAAACTATCTACTCCAATTGAAAAAAAAAAGAAAAGAGTGAAAAGATTGGAAAAGAGAAAGCTGGAAACCACATCCTAAGCTGCCATGTTTATGACCATTGTATGCTCCGGCCTTTTGCAGGTGCTAGGAATTTTGAACTGAACCCTTTATTACAATCACTGGGGTATATTATTCTTATTCCATGTGCAAAGCCACTTCCGGTAGCTATGAGTTATTTCCCTTTAACTTAACTCTCTACGTTATTTGTTCACCACTGTTGTGGCCTAGTATTGAACTCACAACTCATGACCCAGTGGATATAGACGTTGGTTAGTTCCAACAACTGGACTCAAAGAGTTGTGAGTTCAATACCAGACTACAGCAGTGGTGAACAAATAACTTAGTTAAGTTAAAGGGAGATAACTCATGGCTACCAGAAGTGGCTTTGCACATGGAATAAGAATAATATACCCTAGTGATTGTAACAATGGGCTCAGTTTGAAATTCTTTGCACCTGAAGAAGGCTGGAGCATACAATGGCTGAATCGTCATAAACATGGTAGCAAAGATGAGAACAATAGTCCGAATAATGTAAATAGTGTAAATGCTATCTCATCTCAGAAGTATAGACAAATATTATTCAAACAATTTCATAGTTCTTTCCTCCTGTTAAAAGAAAAAAACTAGGCAGTAAGTCAGCTCAAACTATCTTTTACAGTTTTCTAGAGAACTGCCATTTTCATTGACAAATATGGAAAAACTAAAGTAAATAACTCCACCAATGTAATATCTGGTAAATATGATGAATGTATGAAAACTTATCAGTCAAAGTGTAACAGTTTTTGTCAAGTCTCCAAAGAAATATGCCATCCAGTAATAGAACAGGTTACCAGCTTAATTCCAGATTAGTTTTATCAATTGGCCTACTTTAATAGAGGAATCCCTTCCAATACAAGTAGTACAAAGTGTCACCATATTTGTATAAACACCCAAATTTGGTTATTGTTAGTAGTTGTTCAATTGGCCTACTTCACAATCTTCTATATCTGTTTTTCATTACCCCTCAAAATATATTTAAGAAAAAGGAACATTTGAATAAAAAAATGCACATAGAAATAAAGTCCAGCAGGTTCAGTTTTTTTTAAAAATAAATACCAAAGCAATAAATTGAACTATCATAACTAGTATAGATAATTTTTGCATCCAATTTGGATAAGATGAGCATATTGATATTGTTTATTCTCCAGTAATGTTCATTTGTTGACCCGAAAGTAGAGTATAATTCAGAAGATCTCCAGCACGAAATCTTGCAATCCACTTTGATATTCATAGTACTTCCTAATATCTTACTAATAAACTACAAAAATCCTTAGTTTTCAAACCAGTTTTATTTTTCTAAAAATGAAGTGGGGTTATATGATGGAAATACTGTTTACTCTTTTACATCCTCAATATTAGAATTGATAAACAAAAACCTGCTCACAGGAGTTATCAGAATACAATTAGTCATTCTGAATGCCATCTACAAAAACAGAACAATTTTTTGGCCAAAACTATTGAAAATGTTAGCAAGGCGAAGAAACAAAACCACACAGTATTTGATGTGATTAAAAAAGAATGTTCAAAAAGAAAATTTTGAGTGCATTTGTTCAACCATTTTGTATCTGGTGAAAAAAACAATATGGAATAAAAGATCTAATTTCAGTTTTTTAGTGAATGAAAAACTATGTACTCTAAGGCCTTTGCGGGATGCAAAGAATAATGAATTTGTTGCTTTCTATGTGCATTGTTCTTTCAAGACGTTGGCAATCATGGCTCTCCACAATTTCTTATCCTTTGTAGCCCTTAATAAATTTTATTATTTTGTTCCTTCCTAAACCATGCTCAACCATCCATTTACCCAAGCTACTAGGTAGGTTATGTGTTTATATTTTTCTGTTCCTCTTGCCATCAATATGTCTTGTGATTATCAAATTTTCCAAGCCTTCTTTCCAGGTTCTAGATCTATCTGATATACACATGCATAATGAAATGTTTAAGGTTTGATTATTTATAGAAAGTTTAATCTAAGAAGCTATAAATCTTTAAAAGTATCAGTTATAAAATAGCAAAGAATTGACTTGATCAAGACTACTTGATAGAAAAAGATTCAACAAAATTTTATAATGTATAAAACAAGACAAATTATACATACTGAAAAAAAATAAAAACATTTTTGCACAAAACAGATGTAAATGCTAAATGTTTTTTGCTCAAAATCGAAAAAAATCTCATTAAAGTAAAATTTGCAGATTAATTTTAGGTACACAAATAAAGACAATTAAAATGGGAAAAAAATGAATAGAAAAATATTCAGTTACATTTTCTTAAAAGTCACATATAAAGAAATAAGTTTCATGCATAGTATTTTTACCTACACCGAGAATGAATATATATAATTTCCTACTGAGAATTTTTACTCAAAAGAAACTTAATATATTCTTAGTCTCTTAAGGATATACTTAGCTCATCAGATTTTCATAGAAGACATTAGTTTTCAGAGCCATTTACTTACAAAACCTGAAACACAAGTGAATCATCAGTTGTGGATGCACACACACACTATCAATGAGTGAAATATGTTAAAATCTAATATAGAATGAAATAGTGCCATTGTTAAAATATAATATATAGTAAACAGAAAAAGAATTGATATCAAATTGATTCTCATAAAGATATGCATATACCCTATTTAACAAACTGTAAAATGCACATTTTTTTTTGGACAAGGACATTTTTAAGACTACAGCTTAAAATTCAACCTTACCACTTAGCTGTATTACTCAAGAGTGTTACATGACCTTCCATCCATAATGCTGAATGTTTTCTTGCCATTCAGCTTTATACCAGACAAAGGTAAGAATAGTAAATTATCCATAATTTTGTATTGAATGGTGTAATAGTTAAAAAATCTTATTGGTTGGCAAATAGATATCAACTGAACATATATCTGGTTTATTTAGTTAACAATTAGATTCTAAGATTTTTAGCACAAATACAGAGAATAATGTTTAAATACACTCATTACACTTATGTGTATTTTAAGCAAGTATACATAAGTGTACACAGACAATTAGTATTTTACAAAGAGAATGTAGCCTAAGTAAGTCATTTATTCTGAACATGAATCAGTGCCTTGGATCCAGATTTACACAACTTAAAAAGGATCTCACAAAATAAGTTAGGTTTAAATTGACCCCACCATTCTTAAAATAGTTTTATTTTCAAGTAGTTATCCAACTATAACCCAGACTGTTTTTCTTAGCTTCAGAGATAACAATACAAATATGAAGCAATTATAAGTCACTATTCCAACATAATTCAAGGAACTTTATAAATGCCCATGGTAAAAAGATTAGTTGTAAGGTTTTAAAATTATCTACACAAGAAAATTCCTGTCCTGGAATTCTGCCAAAATTCTAAAACTGAAAGTATTATCAGTTTCTCATATACAGGAGAATGGCTTGGATTTCCTGACAAAAGATAAATATTTTTTCAGAAATCAGTCTTTTTTTTTTTTTTTAAATCTGATGCACCCAATGATATAAATATTTACATAGACGACAGAGAATGTATCCTATAATATACAAAAAGACTACTTTTATTAGGGCAAGATGAAATTCATTTACATATATGCTCACATATATATAGCTATAAAAAGATTTTTAAAAGTAATATTTATCAATCATTTTTATTTTTCTAAATTAAATTTACAAAATTAAACTAAATGTTACACTAGTATGAAAGATAATTAGGCAACCATTTTCAGCTGGGTTAGAGTTAAATTTTTAAATCTTTTCAGAATTTCTTACACACATTTTTTTAAAATCATATTTGATATTTTTTTCCATTTTGGAAATTATACTCAGAGATACTAAGTTATGTTAATTGGATGATAACTTAAGAGAACAAACCATGCTTGAGATAATGAGCTAAATATCAACAGAGAACAATACTTCATAGATGGGATTATACCATTAAAACAAAAATACAAATCAATATAGAATTTTTATATACAAATTGAAGGATAATTGTTCATTGTAATAGAGGAATGCTAAGAAAACATTCCTTACAAAGCAAATAAGAAATTGGGAAATAATTTACTAGATATTGATAAAAAGGTACATTTTATTATATATTGAATACCTATAAATATTCCAATATATGATGCATAAAAGAGGATTTAAATCAGCATTTTATAGATGTTATGCAAAAATCAAAGGATCTCTAAGAATAAAGTTCTTTTCTCAGTTTAGAAAAAAAAAAAAATTGGTTAATTAAAATACAAAATTAACACAGAATGATTAGTTTCATCCTTGCTTTTTTTCAAAATGCTTATAAAAATCTACATTAGTTAAATGCATTGCAGTCAGTACACTGAAAATGTGAAAAGTGTATATATATTTCAGCATATTTCAGTAACACCAGATGAGTGGGGAAAAAAGAAAAAAAAACTAAGCCTACCTGTTGTTTTTGTGGCTTTATGGCGTCAAACAAATGTATTTTTCTCTTTGAAAGAGCCATATTAATAACGAGAGGTACACTGTCAAGACTGTATCAACATCCTGCCAGATTCAAAGAACAAAGCAAAAAAACGTGGCCAACGCAAGCGACAAGGCATCCGAAAATATATAACTCCTGATTTGTATATGTTTAGTTAAAAAACAACCTGTCCCAAATAGCCTCCGAGAAAAGGTTAGCAGAGATAGAGGAAAGAGGGTACAGGTGGGAGATGGGTTTATGACAGAGTGACCACTAGCACCAAACAAACACCGCTACAGGTAACTGATGAATAACTACTTCTGAGATATAAATCTAGTTTTTGTATGTGAATATCAGCAAATGGATATATAGGCTGGTTCACAGATGTTTTAACATCTGATCTTTCCCTCTCAAAAGAAAACTTGTTGTTGCTGCTGCTGCTAGGGTAGATGATGGTAAAATATTGAGTGTTAGAAACCAAGACGGCAGGAGGTAAAAGCAACAGATTTTGGAAATAGAAAGGAATGCAGCCAATTTTCCCCCCTTCTTTTGCTGTCAGCGTGCTCCTACTCATCTACATAGCTAAACAAAGTTTCATTCTCTGCATGTCTACAGAGCTGAAGACAATAAGCCCAGATATTACCTCTAACCAACAAGAGAGAGAGAGATGAGGGAATATAACCATTCTTGCAGAACCAATACAGTAGACAGGAGCAAACAGGGGACATCTGTCATACATTGACAGAAAGGAAATAAAAATCTAGTCAAGACAATAAGATTTACAATAAAATTAATAGGTAAAAAAAAAAAAAACATCTAAACTTTTATGAGAAAAATACAAAAGCAATAATTTTTATTGAAAAATATACCCACAATTACTGAGAATATGGAAAAACTTCAACTTGGCATTCTTACCAGATATGCAACTTGAACTCAATGTCCTTGAGAGATTCATAAATACATATTTTGCTTCTTTTTTTTTTTTTACCTAAATAAAAATGTTTGTATATTTACTAAGACATTTATCCCAGTCAATTCTAATCTGATATTATTTTAGTGTTGTTGATTAAAACTCTTGCATCAATTTTAAATTGTATACATAGAGAGCGATAAAAAAACAAAAGAAATAACTGTCTAAATACTCTTTATTATTATTTTTAACATTTATAATTAGCAAGTTGTTAAGTAATAGTGACAAGTTAATTAAAATCTTTAATTCAAATGAATTTTCAGAATGTGAAAAAAAGAAAAAGAAAAAAAGAATCAGCTACCATTTCAATTTTTATAGTGATGATACAGAAGAAAGAAAAACAAATTCAGGTAAATTCTTAACAAGTGATATAAATATAAAATAAACCAATTTGAATTATGAGTGGGAAAATTTTCAGATATCACACATTAGCAAGCACATTTTTAAGTTAATTTTAGTAATAAATTATGATTCCAAAATAGACTATAAGAGCAGTAATATGCATTAAAAAATATCTATGTATCTGATTACACTGAAAAGGTAAATTAAACAAAAAAATTTGATTAAACTCTTAATGGAAATCTTCACTATAAGCAAAGACAAATAAGATTTATAACAACTTTGATAATAATCTAAAAATACTTTCAAAAGCTTTATTAACTCTTTTATTGGCAAAGAGGCATTTGGTACAATGAAGCTTCCAAATATATTCATTTTCAAGTGAAGCATTTCAATCTCAACGGCAAATGACATAAAAATACAAAATATATTGTTGAGTTATGATAATGTTTAACACCAAACCTGTTTTTTTTTTTTTTTTTTTCTCTCAGGAGTTTTTACTGATAAAAAGAAGTTTGGCAAGCAGGTTTTTTTATCATAAAGTGCTCAATATCGGTATGATTGAAGGAATCATAATGGTGTCCTCACAAAACTTCGAAGTCACCATGAATCTGTTCAGTTAAAGTAACAAATTCTTAGCACTAAAACTATATATATATAAAATTAAAATATTACTGACATCTCATTTTAAAAGATATATTAGGTTGTTACAAAAATAATGGCCTCTCAAGGTGTTGTATTTTGAAAAGCCATTTTAACATAGTATTCATGGTATTAATTAGGTGGATTTTGGTATACATCTAAACTTATTTATAAAATGGAACTTTATCTGTGTGTGTGTGTGTGTGTGTGTGTGTGTGTATTCATTACCTATAGACTCCGAAACGGCTAAACCAATTTTCTTGAAAGTTTACACAGTTGTACTATAAGCATCTGCGAGTGTTCTTAGCTAGGTTTTATGTTGAGGTACCCCCGATAAATATCGAAAATCGATAATCGAAAAAAGCGGGTTATAGAAGGAGTGGTCCAATTTTAATCAAATTTGGTACACTCATAGACAAAGAAATAAGAAATGATATTCAGAAGTTTCAAGGTTGCAGTTTTTACAATAGTGCAGAAAATTGATTTTATATATATATATATAAAAAGGTAAGATGTTTGTGTGTGTCTGTTTATCTGTCTATGTCCTTTATAAAAAATCCACAATTTTTATCAGATTCTCACCAAACTTCACACAAATATTCTTTAGACTGAGTCTGAGTTCCAGGACCATGGATTAGTTTTAAAGCTTTCATTACACCCAAGCAACGCCAGGCTATACTGCTAGTAATTAATGTGTGCTCATTAATTATTTTTAACTTATTTTCAGACAAATATTCTTGAAGCATAGAAGCCCTTAATTATGAATGACAAAACATGATCTTCATTTACTTTTCCTGCATTTACTCCTGCTCCGATAAATCTGCTGAGGCTGATAAATCAAACTTTGATGCTGATCTTGAAAAAGATCTCCAACCTGTGGTGAACTGGGGTAAGAAATGGCTTGTAAATTTTAATACTTCCAAAATGAAGTTGCTATCATTTAACTGCCATAGACAATCGCTCATACCCACCATCAGCATGAATTGGGCTAGCCTCCCTAAAAGCAAAACACTGCGCTTCCTCAGCCTAACTATCAACCGACCTCAAGTGGAATGACTACACTGAATCTATAGATAAATTTGCTGCTAGGAAGGTCAGTTCACCATGTAGGGTCAGGAAGTTTTTCTCCTCTGAATCCATCTTGCACATATATAATTCTATGATCCCCCTGTGTATTGAATATTGCTGTCACATCTGGTCGGGTGCCTCTGCTATTCATCTCGGGGTTCTTGACAGAATCTAATGGAGAATCTGCAATGTAATTGCTCCTGACCTGGCAGCTCAATGCCAGTCACTTTCTCAACAACATAACATGGTTTCCCTATATCTCTTCTACAAATACTGTCACGGCTTCTGCTCCAATGAGCTTAGCTCCCTGGCACCCCCTCTGCATTAATTTACTCGAGCTACTAGACTAGCAACTAGATCCCAACTTTTTACAGTGAAACCAATCACATGTAACTGTAACTTTCACTCTAGCAGCTTCTTTTCTTGCATTTCCTGCATATGGAATTCCCTTCTGTATACTTGCTTCCCTGACAGTTACGATCTCCAACAATTTAAATACAATGTCATACAATGCCATCTCTTATCTCCTTGACTCGCATCCTTTCCATGACAACCATTGTATCATGTTCTCCTTTTCCACTCTACTCTCATGCAGCTCTCTTCACACCAGTGTTCTCATCCTTCTTGTATTTGTTCTCTGAAATTCACTGTAACTTGTTTCTCTTTCTCATCACTCTCCTCTTATGTAACCCCCTGTGCAGCAGTGGCAGTACTGCTTTGCTTGGGGTGAAATGATTATAATAAAAAAAAAAAAAGTTCAAACTTGAGCACAGTGCCTCACAAACTTCTGCAAATGCCAACAGAGGATGGGGAGCCAAGTCCACAAGTGATCGGACAGTATGAAGGTTGTTCCAGAAATTCCATACTGGTGATGAAAGCTTTAAAGTTGAAGTTAGAGGACAGTCATGACAATGAACAAATGCAAGCAGTTGTTGAGCAAAACCCACGTCAAAGTGTCAGAGAAATGTCTCAGACGCTTGGTGTCAGCACTGCAACAGTCATGCTATTTGCAGATTATTGACAGATAAAAAAAGCTCGATATATGGGTTCCTCATGATCTCAATGAAAATCAAAACTTAGGCATTTTGAAGTACGTTTGATGCTTTTTCTGCATAATACCAATGATCCCTTTCTTGACCAAAGTCACTTGTGATGAAAAGTGGATCCTCTATAATAACCATAAATGATCAGGTCAATGGCTTGATCATGATGAGTCCCGTATATATTTCCAAAAGCCAAAGTTGCATCAGCAAAAGATTATGGTGACTGTCTTGTGGTCTGCAGTTGGTGTTATCTACTGTAACTTTCTGGAAGCCAATCTGAACATTAATGCAGAGCTTTACTGCAATCAACTTGCTGAAATGAATGCAAACCTGCATTGATGAACCAAAGTGGTCCAATTCTGCTCCACAATAATGCGTGGCTGCATGTTGCAAGAATGGCGTTACAAAAACTCACAGACTTGGGATATGAGAGTTTAACACATCCTCCATATTCACTTGATCTTTCATCCATTGATTATCATTTTTTTTTAAATGGTAAAACTTTTAGGTTCAAACCAGTGGTAGAATCAGCTTTCCAAAGATTTCATTGTATCACAGCCAATAACTTTTTATCAATTAGGAATAAATCTTATGGATTGATGGCAGAGGTGCATAGATGCTCAAGGCTTGTAGTTTGACTAATTTCAACATTTCTACTGTTAATTTTTTAATAAAATTATTTCTGAAATTAACCTAATATTTACTGAAAGTACATAAAAATGTCTCTAAATAATAAAGAATAAATTTATTTATAAAAAAGACACCATTGGCTCCAAGCATGGACTCCAGACAATTTTGGAATCACCTGCAAATCTTCTGGATAGTCACCTCATGATGATGAATGCTGCCTTCAGTTTTGTTGGCTTCTCGCACAACCCAAACATAATAATCAAAAGGGTTACAGTCTAGGGAGTTAGGGCATCAGATGCAAGGGGTGATGTGGTCACAGATATTGTCTGACAGTCATGACCAGATTCTCCTACTTGTGTGGCATGGTGCAGAGTCCTGTTGCCAGACACAGGGTCTTTCAGTTGCTCCCTCCCCTTTATCCCAGGTCAGTACTACTCCCTGAAAACAGTACATGTATGCCTCTGTGCTTAGTCTGAAGCCCTGTGGGAAGAAGAAGGGAGGTATAATGTCACCATCACTACAAACACTGACTGGATATACATGATCTGACTCTTTGATTTCACTGTACTGTTCTCAAATTGAGGCCCAAACACTGTGAAATGTTCTTATTGGAGTTTCGAGTGCAAATTCTAAATGATACTACATGCCATTTTTCAAATTTCAGGCAGAGTGAATGTGTCATAGTTCTCTTTTTCTTACAGACTGCTCAATTGAACATATAACAGTGTAGTCAACAAAATCGAAAACAGAAACCCATGTTCAATATTCAAATTTAAAAAAAAAAAGCGAGAATTTATACATCGCACCATACACACACACACATACATACATATATATATATATATTCACATTATATAACATACATGCACATATATAATGGCTAGTCACTCAAGAATACTCATCTACTGGGGCAGTTAGCTAATCCCGATTGTAGACGCCTGCTCAGGCACACTTGTGTCTGTTAAACACCCAGAGCCTACCTGTGGTTTTTACTCAAACTATGCTGAGTGGACTTTAGTTACAGTTTCCAGGAGAGAGTGTGTTATTTAGCATGAACATCAGTCTGAACGAGGTCAGGGCGCTCAAACTGGCGGTCATGATTTCTGACTGAGCCAGCACAACCATTGACAGCTCCTGAAAGGAAGTTGTTAAACTCGGGCTTCATGGTCAGGAAGTGAGTGTTCTAACCATTCGGTTACGCTCCCCATATATATATACACACACATACACTTCCTTTTAAGGAATAAACATCTCGATGTGCATTGTGGTGCAGTGAATATTGGCTCAGAATGAGAAATCTGAGAATTGAGTTCAAATTCCAGTTGAATTCATTTCATTCACTTACGCATAAATACCCTTGGGAAAGGTTATTAATCAGTCTCTTTCTTCCAGCTATGGGTTAAATAACAGGACAGATTGGGTTCTGTAGCCTTGGTTGGCAACCAGTCTACCATAGGAAGTAATGGCAACCTACTGTGGGAAAATTTTCTGCCCAATCAGTCACATCTCTTTAAAGACATGATGGCTCAAACGTGTCTCTTATGGCACTTAACTGACTGACATCACATTCAGATTTTTCTCAAAAGACCGTATCTGTTCAGTTTTGTATATAAAATGTCAACAAAACAATTTCTTATACATTTGAAGTAATTAAAAGGTTAGATAAAAAATAAATCCATTAATTCTTTAGAAATTAATTTGTTTACATTTTGGATATAAAACCAAACAGATATGGGCTTTTTAAAAGGAAAAAAATATGTCACATAATTAGAAAACCCAAATTAACATGGTAATAATTATAAGAGTAAAAAAAATTAAAAAAAAACATGTAACAATGAAAAAGATTAGTTGTAAATATATTTGTGCCAATGTTAAATGTTTACTCTAATTCAAACTTAAAAATTGTTTTAGATTTTAGTGATCATATTAATGTCTATTATAAAAATAAAAAAAAATAATAACCTCTAACAATAAGCGGTTTTTACTATAGTGAATGCAGTGAAATAGCTTTAAAAGGATTAATAAGAAGCAAGTTATTAATACTCAACAGGGAGAAAAACAAATAGAAGATTAGGTGATCATAAAAAATGCTTTGCAGTTACCATTCTGTCTATGAAGTCTGTTTACTATCCTCTAAAGAGATCCTACTTATTTTAGTATTAGAAAACTGATATATGAAATCCTTAAAGTAACTAATTTAATGACTGCTGAATGGATAGCTTGGTACAGCAGGTAAAAATGCTTACATTTAAACCTTGTTATGAAATGACTGACTAAAATTTGAACTTAAGTGTCTTTTGCCACCTCGTTTGTAATTTTATATTTTTAAAATTAGCAAAACAAAACCAGCACTACAATGTCAAAATTTCTCAAAAGGTATTCCTAAAGTATTTATCTATAAGATTATGTAGATTTTCACAACTTTTTGTTCATTTAATACCCATTATTTATCACTTGGATAGAATCCAAAAGAAAAAATCTGCAATGTTACTGGTCCTAATCTGACATCTTGTTTTCAATCACCTTCCCACTGTTATAACATAGCTTTCCTGTGACATTTCTATAAATACTTTCATGATAAATTTTCTGATGCACTTTCCTCTATAGTACATAGAATTTAAGTACAAGATTAGCAGCTAGGTCTCATCATTTTACAATTGAAATGGCTAAATGTAACCATAAATTCTATGCCAACACTTTTTTCTATTGCACTTCTCGCATTTGGAACGCTCTTCTGGTTTTTTGCTTCCCAGTTAACTTTGATCTTTAAAAAGTTAAAGGCAATGTCAATTGTTATCTACTGTCTTAATTCCTGTTCTTATATTCTTCTACTTTTTTCCCCCCCTTCATCATATTTTCTAGTGTAAGTCCTTGCATTCACTTACACGCAAATACCCTTTGGAAAGGGTCTTTTCCCTCCAGTTATGGGTCAAATAATAGGACAGATTAAGGTTCTGTAGCCTTGGCTGGCAACCTGCCTACTACAGAAAGCAATGGCAACCTACTGCGAGATAATCTTCTGCCCAGTCAGTCATGTCTCTTTTGAGACATGATCGCCCAAGTGTGTATTACGTACGGCACTTTAACTGACTGATTTTCTAGCACTCATTATCTTGTGTCTTAGTAGCTTTATTGCCTTGCTTGGGATGAATTGATTAAAATTACATATTCAATGCATCTAAATCTATTTAAAGAAATGAAGCTAGTTTTTGCAAGTATGAGAAAATTAAAATGAGAATATGGTGTTTGACAGAGGTTAGATTAAAAGATGTTATATAAGGAATAAAAAATAAAATAAAGAAACACACACCTGAACCACCAACAAACAGATGTAAGCACGTGCAAAGAACTAAATAGAACAAAAACACTCACTCCCATTGTAATTGGTTGCAGAACTAGGAATATTCCTGATGGGTTCTGCCAGGGAAAAGAAAGTAAGCCAAAAGATCTATAAAAATTCTCTCTTAATATTTAAACTAAGATGAAAAATTATCAATGTAAAAATTTCAGGAAAAAAAAAATATAATGCACTATCAGATTAAATTTTTACCTAAATTAGAAAAAAATGTAGTAGAGTATGTTTTAAGAAAATCAATATCTATATGAGCCATATAACCAAGAAACTCATATATTGTTGCATTTACAACTAAAGACAAAATAGTATTTTTTTTTTTGTTTACATAAATTAGAAAAAAATATGTATATATTGAAGCACACAGAAATCCATCCAGATGTTAAACATGTAAGATATAAAATACCTAATTCATGTTCTTGTGTTGTCCACATTTGGTAGAAAATCAATGGAACATTTCAGAATAAATATAGATCTGGCAACACAATTTTCATCTAGGAAATTTAAAACTACATAGCATTGAAAGAACATTAATGTTTATAAATTAACCAGTACCTCTCCTTGCTGAATTTCTATCAAATTAAGCTAAAATAAAGATAGGATAGTTATTCAAAACAGGTAACAAAAGAATGCTGTAATTTATAAATGATCACATATAATTTAAGTAGTGCATTTGTATTTGTCCAAATTCTGAGAATACCCAATTACTTCTATGCAGAATACCAAATATATTAGGATTTGGTTTCTAATTACTTTATTCCATTGCATGAGATGAATTATCAATAACATACTTCTAGAAAGATCCCATTTCCAATATTGTTTATTGCATATAAATGAAGAGGTCAGCATAAAAAAAGAACTTCAGTTATATGATTATCACTAAAATATTTCATCAAGTATTTGTCTATGACCTACTTTATTCCAGAATAGAAAAACCAAATTACTACAAGTAATACTGCAAAGTTAAAGTACCAACAAAGAGTAGAAGGTCTATAATTAAAGTGCATTGGTGCCTGATTACAAGTAGAAGGAAAATGAAGGCAATAAAAAAAAATCCTATTCTATTCAGATGAGGAATCAAGATAAATTTGGAAATTAATATAAGATATTGACTAAAAGAAACTGAGAATTTTATCAATAAATGGCAAATATGAAGATTCCATTATATTTAAGGAGAGATAAAGAGTTAAAGATTTAACAAGAACATACAAATAATTAGACATTTTTTCGAACTAAAAACTGTTTTCCTAAAAGGATTAAACTCATGTGTAACAATGCCTAAAGAAAATAAATAGAAACTTTAAAGCTTCTTATTTAAAAATAAAAAAATAAAAAAGTATGTTTATTTTTTAAAATACAACATTGCAATAACAGTAGATTTAAGGTGAAATTTGGTATGAAGCTGAACAAATTTATCATGGAAGATTCAGTAATTAGTGCACTTTATATATATATATATATATATATATATATATATATAATCCTATGTCACAACTTGAAGTTTTATGTGCTATGCAATCATCAGGTGCATATTTAAAACTGATTTCAAATCTATTAAACTGTCAGTTTGAAATATGCACCTGATGATTGCATAATGCATGAAACTCCAAGTCGTGCCATAGACATAGGATTATTTATATAAAAAATATAACTTTGTTCATACACTGAGCACTGTTTTATTAACACCTGAATAATACTATACATATGTGCACACTCATATGTACATTTTAATTTACATATATATATATATATATATATATTTGTTTGTTTTTTTTTTTTCATTTAAATTCCTAAAAGACTCACCTATGCATTTCTTGTGACATTAGTCTCTAACAAGTTTTTTTTTATTTTGTATTATTTTCATTTAGATTTTGAATTAGTTATAACTTAATTTTAGATAAATTCTTTTCAACTATAGTCATTATTGAGTTGGTATAAGGTGCCTAGTTTTTTTTATATTTTTTTCATAAATTTGAGTTTTCATCTTTGTGTCATATAAGAAATAATAGGATGTACAAAGATTTCACAGGTATTTTTTGATGTACTGCTCTTCATCCTGTAAATATTGAGGGCTAAAATTTGCTCTAATTTCTGAGTCTTTCACCGTAAATTTGTGTCCCAGTTCCTATCACATTTCACTTGTCTTAAATTTACTGCTCTCACAATATGGGATATTTAAAACAAGTGATAAAAATAAACCAGCTAAGCTGTATGTCTAGACACATCAGATATCAAAAATAAGTTTAGCATCCCTCCATTTTTAACATTTTCCCCTCTACATACACAATTCCCTCATTAAGAAAATTAATTTAGTTTGATGAATTCCATCAGAAGGACAAGACATGTAAGAATTTTTTTCCATTAATAAACTTTTGTCAATCCGATATTTATTACTATAAACAATTTAGCATGTACACATTTGATTAGACATACCCATTTTGTTTTTAAAAAATTAATGGAATTAACAACTGTCCTAGACCATATTTTACTGAGATTTTTCATTGCCTATATCTGTGAACTTCTATTTTTGTCCCAAAAACTGTACACTAAATCATTTACTGAATTCTTTAATACAACATCATTCCTTATCACTGTAAATCTTTAGTGAGTAAACTTTCTTTAATAGGAGTTGATAATCTAGTCCAGTAGACATTAATAATGTTTATAGTAATAAGAAGTAATGTTGAATTAAAAAATCTAATAAGTGCTGAAATTACTTTTACATTTCTGTTATGTAAAAAAAAAAAAAAAAAAATTAGCATATATACAGGCCAAAAATTCCCGGTGAAAAATATATATTTCTGAAAAAGGGTAATGGAGCCTTTGCTCTAAGGATTTCTGTGGCTGAATGGTAGAGACATGCTTGGCAAAAAGCTAGTTTCTCCAGATAATAGAAATGCAGGTTCAATTCTTGTCTTAAGACAAACTCTTAGTTTACATGTTCATTCATCCCAACCACCAAAAAAACATTCTGTTTAATGAAGTTATTTTGGATTAGATATTTTAAATGTATTAACTTCATTTTTTTTTTTACTTTCATTAAAGACATTTTATACCTAAATCTATAGTTTTTGTGTCATATGATAAATAACAAACAAAATATAAAGCATTATATGATTTTTATATATATATATATATATATATATATATATATAGAAGGCAATCTGTGAGTGTGTGTGAGTGTTCCCTAGGCACGCCTACATTTTTTAAGCTACGGCAGTCAAACTTTCTCTGGACACATATCTACAGGGAAGCCAGGTCAACACATACTTTTTGAGTTTAAGTTCAGCAATTTTCCCTTTCGTACTTTTTGGCTAATGGAGCTGATTGTTTACATTTGCTCTGTAAAACATCTAAGATCAAAGATGGTTGCTAAATTACATCACAGGAACCAAATCACATGTGTCAAACGTGACTAAAACATTTTTTTATTAAAAAAAAAAATAAATAAATAAATAAATATGAGCCTTTATATTTAATTTTTATTCCGACGTTTTAAAAATTCATTTGGTCAACAAAAAAAATGAATATTTTCCCCATAATTTTGAAACAAAAGAAATATTTAAAGTGTTTTTTCAAACAAAAACAAAATATGTAAAAAAAAAGTGCCAAGGGTTAATTTAATTTAATTGGCATCTTCTACTACTAAAATGTTCCAAGTTGCATGGGCAACGCTGGGCTATGATGCTAGTAAAAATATAAAGCCTTACAGCAATATAAAAAAGCAGCTATAAATACAGAATATAATATACTGTTAATGTAGCACTTTAATTAAGGAAGCAAAACTCACTTTGTAGCAGAATAAAGGCAAAATATTTTATAATGTATTTTTGACAATTACACACACCAGAAATTCTAGAGCATTATCTCATTAGTAACACAAATGAACAATGACTAATCAGATAATTTAAAGATAAACACATGAAAATACAAATAAAAGCCCATGCTATTAAATAAAAATCAGTAATAGCAAATACCTATTACAAAAGACAGTAAAAACTAACTATATCATAAAATTACTGAAATTAGTGCTTGAAATGATTTTTGACTAAGACCATCTTAAAATTAAGGTCTATTTTTCTGTTCTCTTTCAAGTGACAGTATAAAGTTGATTAAAGTTGAAAAGTTTTAAGATTCAAACATTTTCTTAATATCAGAAATAAGAAAAGCGTTTACTTTATAGTTTCACTGTATATAATCAGAAATTCAAGATTCATAGTTAGATTTAAGTTCAGGTATTTTTTGTTATCTTAACATCTTGACTGGGATATACGGTCACAATCATATTCCCCACTGAACTTTGTCTTATACTTTGGTTTGCACTTTGCTTTCATCCCTACTAGTTTCATCATGACTGGCCTCTGCCAAATGGGGATTTAGACAAGTTTATTACTCATCCCAGTTATGGTTCATTCTAAAGCAATTTTAGAGATTATTTTAGTAGGCATCCTCAGAGTATAATCAAGCCATCATTGGAGTAGATAGTTAAGTCTATCGCCCAGTTCACAGTCCACCCACGTCTTTTGAACAGGTGAAGAGGCTCATCCCTTGTTCCCTGTTTAGGATGTGGTTTCCGGCTTTCTCTTTTCCAATCATTTTACTCTTAAGTAGCCCCATGCGCATCAGTGACATCACCGCCTTGCTTGGGGTGACATGATTAAAAAAAAAAAATCTAGACATATTGCTGATATACATTTAATCATATTAAAGACTCTTACAATTTTTTTTTCAGATTTTTATTTTATTTTCCCCAACTAGCTTTTGTTTCCAATACTGCAATTTGTTGTTCTTTAATTATCACTAGGTGTGATGGAGTCGATGATTCATACACTTTCTTTCAGTGAATAAAGGAATAACAGTCTAAATAATAGATGAAGTCAGAAATTTAAACTTTTTCAATATTAAATATGAATAATTCATTGCAATCCAAGAAGCAGAATAAGTATAAAATAACTTACTTGGAAATGAAGAATTATAGTCCATATTAAACCCAAAGTCAGCTTAGGGTTACCATCAACGATTTCATCAGCCCTGATATTTACAAGTTTGATCTGTAGGAAAAAAATAAATTAAAAATGGGTTAAAGTCATATAATAAACATAATTAAATAGAAATTACAAATGTAGAAAACAATAAAAGGTTCGCAAATAGATATTCTTCAAGGCTATTGGAAAAGTAATATTGGAAACAGGCTTCCTTAAAAAAATGAAATTAAAGACAGTGAGAATTGGAGGTTTCAGAAAAACAGTTTAAAGACAAAAATAAACAGCAGAAACCTTATCAAAGACAAAAACATGGGCAGTAATTATAGTAAGATATTTGATACCTTTCAAAACTGGAAAATAATTAAGATTTTTTTTTAAAATCTAAGAAGAAGGAAATTAATGATCACATATAGAGCAACAGTTCAAGGCTAACATTGATAGGCTTTATGTAAAATAGGAAAGAGAAAAAGGATATTTGCATTGAGGATTGTGTTATTAATAGAATGCAGGATAAATATTCTTATAACTGAAAAAATTTTAAGCAGAATTAACATGATAAAATGAATCTAGAAAATTAAAAAAAAGGTGGGTGGGGGAACGCTTTAGACATTTCAAGAAAAAATTTATTTCAAATCAATCAGAACAGTATTTTTTTAGTAATTAGTAGGTGAAAAAGGAAAAGGGACTTATGGCTATTAATAAAAAAGTCTAAGTGAATTAAATAAATGATGTGGTTGCATACTTCAGATTACTCAGCAATAAAGTAATTCTAGCATTAACAAAATTTTATAATAAATGATAAATGTGCAATGTGAATTTCAGATTATAATACATTTTATAATAATTTTTACAATAACTTATTTGATAGTTTCAGGGTTTTGTTTTTATACAACTTGAATGCTAATCATATAAATAAACATCTATAATAGTATAATTATTAAAATATATTTTTTTTAAATTTTAGATATAGAAACATTATCTTAAGTCAAAAAGAAAAAAATAAGATATTGTAAAGTTAGTGTGAAATGCAAACGCAATAGACAATTACAAACTAAAATTTAATAGAAACCAAAGTACAATCAAAACTGAAAACGTGGACAAGAACAATAGCAAAAGAAATTGACTAAAAAAATATCACAAAAAATTTTAGTTATAAAGCAAAGTGTGTTTGATCACCAAGAAAATATTTGAAGAAACTAGTGTTGGAAATATAAAGAGGAAAAAAAAGTGAAAAATTAAAAGCATCTGCTAAAGAGATGGAAGCAAACAAAGTATCACTTGAAGTAAATTTAGCAAAGAAACCTGTAAGTTGGGCAAAGAGCATATGAAAGAACACTTGAAAGAGCACATGAAAGCTAATATCTCCCCAGTAGTAATTTTAGTGATGGATGTACAGAGAACTTCAAACTGAACTCTTTATTTAAACTGTAAGGATAGATTTAGTTAAGTGCCAAACATGATACATGCTTGGGTGATCATGTCTCAAAAGAGACATGATTGACTGGGCAGAAGATTATCCTGCTGTAGGTTGCCATTACTTTCTACTGAAGACTGGTTGCCTACCAAGGCCGTAGAACCCAATCTGTCCTGTTATTTAACCCATAACTGGAGGGAAGAGACGGATTAATACCTTTCCCAAGGATATTTGTGCATAAGTGAATGCAAGGAATTCAACTGGAATTCAAACTTGGCTCCCCAATTTCTCGTTCCGAGCCAATATCCACTGGCCCCACAACGCACATTCGCAAGGATAGATTAAAAAGGATTTTTTTTTTTTTTTTAAGTACTGCTCAGTTATTGGTTGCCCCTTTTACTCCCCAATGAGGCTGATTCTGGAAGACCTAATTCAGGGATTGAACTCATAACAACTATGCTACCAAGTTCACAAACAAACACTAATCCACTTAGCAATTATCCCAACACTAAAAAAAAAAAACAAAAAAAAAAACAAAAAAAAAAACAAGATATCCCTAGACATGGACAGTAGAACTAGAGAAATTTACTCCCCTAGATTAAATAGAGGCTCCAATTTGAAATTCCTTGTATTCCTTCCTAAATCAACAGACACCTGAAGAAAGCTACAGGGTACAAAAGCTGAAACATGATAAACATTGTTTGAACTGTTGTCCATCTTTGTTGCCATATTAACAATGTTTCGGCCATTGTACACACCGGCCTTTTTCAGGTGCTTAGAAATTTGAATTGAACCCTTTCTGTCATCCACCAGAAAAGATTGTTTTAGTTCTACATACCATGCCTCTTCAGGATGTCCCAGTATCAGTTATCTCCCTTTAATTCAACTCTCCATTATTTTGTTCACAACTCTTTGGGTCAAGTCATTGGATTCAGCCAACACTAATCCACTGGACCATGTGTACTCGAGGACATCAGTATATGAATTTTGGGGACTTATAAACCTAATGTCTCAGTAATCCATTTTACCAGAGATCATCTTACAATTTTGTCACTGTTATTGTTTTTCTCTAGCACTCGGTATTACTGGCTCTCATTCATTTCTATGCTTGGCTGACTTAGGGGATAATTGTGGTCTAGCATATGCACTGATCTCTTAAGTTTTCATACTTTAAAAAGATGTTTTCTCAACCTTATTCCACAGGTAGTGGTGACCCCCCCACTTTTCCCTCCATATGTGGTCAGCTATGTCTGATGTTTCTATTTCCCTCATGTTGCGGCTTTATGATGGTCCTGCAGTCTTATTTTAAGAGGGTGACCTCTTTCTAATTTATATTTCTTACCACATCTGCATGGAATGGCATACACACAGTCCTTAACCATGTCCTCCGTTAAGAGGTCTTACTCAGAAGATATGTTGAACTACTTTTGAGGGCCGTCCTGATGTTATATAAACCACAGTTCTTTTGTATTTTTTTTTCAATAATCGTTTCACATAGGGTAACAAGACCAAAGCTGTTTTCTGAGTTATCCTCTTCTACCATTGTATGGTATACAAGCTGCATTCACCCTAGTCGGGTTGAGCCAGCTTCCTTCCCGATGGAGGAAGTTTCATTGGGATTTGTTTAAGGGCAGGGTCCTACCCTGTTATTTAACCCATAACTGGAGGGAAGGGACAGATTAATACTTTTCCCAAGGGTACCAGCACACAAGTGAATGCAGGGCATTCAACTGGAATTTGAACTCAGCTCACCGATTTCTCTTTCCAAGCCGATATCCACTGCACCACGATGCACATCCATCACTGAACGCTTACAGCACCTGGTATTCCCAAGTGGTCACCCATCCAAGTACTGACCAGGCTCAACGTTGCTTAACTTCGGTGATTGAATGAGAACTGGTGTATTCAACGTGATATGACCATAAACATATCTTGTACCATTCTATCCCAGTGTTTCAGGACTGCTATCATGTACCCAGGGTAGCTATTATATTGTAGGGTACTGTTTATCTGACCATTTCTTGTTCATGTGTGTGTATTACCATTTATGACTTTTGCTCATTGTTGTAAACAGTAGACTATCCCTTTACACTGTATGGTAGGAGAGGGTTAAAATTGAGGTACTGTTCAGTGAATGTTCGCTTGTTGTATATGGATGTCTGAGATTAGTACATCCAGAGAATTGTTTTCTCTCTCCATTGTGAACTGCATCAATGATTTTATGGAGTTCACATGATCCAGTAGCAGCTGGATCTCTTTCTGGTGTGACCACAGTATGAAGGTGTCATCTACATAACTTGGCCATAGAGTTGGCTCTAGTGATGTGAATTTTAATGCCATCTCTTCAAAATATTCAATGTATGTGTCAGCTATTGCTAAGCCTTCATCCTGACAATATATGCCTGATTCAATTTCGAAGTGTGTTGCTTGTGTACAAAGTTATCTCCATGTTATCTCTTGGTATGTTCTAGGGATGAGAACAAAACCAGTCTCTCCCTGACTACCCATAGTGTCTCCTATATAGGTGTCTTGGTGAACAAACTCACCATTTGGCTTGATTGCATGGGAGCCTCCTTGATTATTTCCACAAAGTCGGCAAAGTTTGAAATATATATTAATGACTTCCCTATTAATGAGCTGAAACATTGTGAATATGGCAACAAAGATGAAGACAACAGTCTGAACAATGTAAATAGGATAGATAATTACAATACCTCATCTTAGAAACATAGACAGATAATGAGGGCATTAGTTTGAATGCAAATAACTCCTTCCAAAAATTTAAATAAAAGTTGACTATTGCTAAAATATTGTTCCAAAGACACAAAATTAATGGAATAGCTTCCGGTCTCTTCGAACAATAATCCATAGTTCCCGTGGTTTCTCATTGAAGACAAAGTTATATATGATAATGCAAAAACTAATTAATTAAAGAAGATCTCTGGAAAGCAATAAAAACTGTTTCAAATAATGCCAAAGTCAAAACAGTAACAAAGTTAACAAAATTAAATAAAAGACTGATGAAGGTTACAGAATTTCAACAAAAAATAATGTATTCAGATATACTAAATATTGTGTTAATTAAAAATGTGTTTCTGAGGGCTTTATATTTTGGCTCTATCTATAAAAGGATGTGCGTTGTGGCACAGTGGATATCAGCTCGGAATGAGAAACCGGGAAACCGAGTTCGAATTCCAGTTGAATTCCTTGCACTCACTTACGCGCAAATACCCTTGGGAAGGTATTAATCCGTCTCTTCCCCTCCAGTTATGGGCTAAATAATAGGACAGACTGGGTTCTATAGCCTTGGTCGGAAACCAATCTACTGCAGAAAGCAATGGCGACCTACTGCGGGATAATCTTCTGCCCAGTCAGTCATGTCTCTTTCGAAACATGATCGCCCATGATCACGCATGGCATTTAACTGACTATCTATAAATAATAAAAACCTGACTAGAGTTAATATTTTTAATAAGGATAAATATTATAAGCAGACATTCATATAAATATAGTCTGAATATTTTAGCAACATCAGTTGGTTATATCAAGTGTGAAAATATTCTTCTTGAATAATAAAATAAGAGTGTAGATGAAGTAAACAGCCAGACATAGCTAGAGATATACACAATAAACTATAACATTTTATGATGGATTCTTTTAGTAATTGCAGACAGGTTTCAAGCATAGTGGTTTGTAAGTGAGAACTAAGGAATTTCTAAGATTCCAATAACCTAAAGTTATGCTTAACATAGAAGCAGAATTTGGAATAGTGCCGTAGATGTAACATTTGAATCCAAAGATTAAAAAAAAAAAAACCCATCAGAATGAAACAAGACTCATGCAAACAACATCAACTGAAATACTAATGTTAGAACTATAAAAACCTATTAATATAACTTGGCATTTACCTGGATTCTACAGTGCCAGAGTTGTTTGTTAGATCAAATTTGATATTTCTGTTTGGAAAAAAGTCTAGTTTTCTATTTAATCATTACATATTGTAGCTATCAAATGAATTTAATTGTAATTCTGAAGCACAAAAATTTACTTACATAAACTTAAATTTTATAATTTATTATTGAAGTTAAAGACATTCCAATTCAAATTCGTATCTGCACTTATTTAGTATACAGTCAAAACACAAGAGCCATAAATGCTTATGGCAATATCTCTTTGATAGAACATATATAAGCAATAAAAACAAACTATCATTCATTTACACAAGAGAAATAGAAATGGTTATGAATAATACATTAGCTATACTTGTAACAAGTGTAATAAGCAAGATAAGTTGAAGTTTTGTTTAACGGCACAACCTCTGTGGGTTATTTAATGCGAAAAAGGATTTTTTTTTTAAATGTTCGTTTATCATAAAAAGGTTGATTTAGTCAGATTCTAAGGAATTTTTATTTTTATTTTAGAAAACTGAAAATGTCTTCTAGTTTTGTATTCAAAAATGTTTTGCTGAGAATTTTTTTTTTTTTTTTTCCTTCAAAAATGTATATTTTTCTATAAAAGTCTATTTTTATGTATATATTTCTATAAACATATTTTTATACTTTCATAGAGTTTTAACTATTTACCCATAACTGGGACTCTAACAGGTGCTACCACTCCGGGTCAGAGTGGACCTGGGAACAACAGCAATTAAGAGATGGTTCCAAGCTCCTCACAACCTCCCAATCAGAGGCCTTGCTGCCAGATGCAGTTTACCATCATGCCCAGGACCCGTAATAAGCAAGAAAATAACAAAAGATTATATGGTGACTCAACAGCAATGTTTAAATGAGGAGCTAAAAATATTGTCCCCAAGTGACAAAAAATACCAATTTCAGTTCATTGCACCTCCCTCCACCTGTTTTATACAAAAACAATAATAACTCATTATCATACATAGATTCACCTGGAAAGACTAGGATTCCTAACCTCCTTAAAAAGGTAGAACTAAGACTCAGTTATTTCTCAGTCCACTATATGCTGGTGACAAGACAAATTCATTTTGAATTTAAACAAGTCTTATTACTTGTAAAGCATTTTCTTTTCACTATTTGTTTTTTTAAGGACAGGGAAAGTATAATTGTGTTAAAAAATTGTATTTCATATATCCTGCAAATATTACATTTACAGATTTAATTAAAATTTATAATACTTAAATGAAATTTTACTAATTTTTTTTTCTACTTAAGATGTGGAATATTGAAATTTATGATTACATATCAGCAACAATTTAAAATACTCAGTGTTATAAAATTCTATTACTTATTTTTGTAGACTAGTGATGAGCTATACCCTATTCCGTGAGTGGGCAAACTTTCTTTTTTTTTTCAAAAGAGCCACATGATTTTTGTTGGTTTCATGGCAAACCGCAGGTATAAAAATATACTTTAATAATGACTAGCAAGAAACGTTTTAGCAGTGACAATAATCAATAACCAATACATTAGAAACAGTGACTTGTGTCATAGTATAAACTAGAGACACAAGGAAAACTTAAACAGGAGTTTTTTGTTTTTTTTTACCCAAACTGAATACAAAAATCACTGCCAACTGTTTTTAAGAATTCACCAAAACTGAAGGAATTACATTTTAAAACAAATTTTTCAAAAACATTTGGTAGATGGTGTTAGTTTTACCCTACTTTTAGATTTCATGTGCATCTTAATTTGTAAGGTGGTCATGAAATTTCAATACCAAAATTTATGTGATATCAAATGAAAACATACTGAAAATTCATCACAAATCTTGCCAAAAACAATTCAATAAAAGTCATAAGAGTTTTTTTGCAGAATTGGTGCTTGCTTAATTTACCAAGACATTACTTTCTTTCAAATTTTTTTTTTTTTAAATTTGATGAATTTTTCAGTGAAATTTTTAAATTTGTCTCACTGCTGAAGGTAACATTATATATATTCTAAACATATATTGTTAAATATATCAGACAACGAATGTTTATTATGTTTAATATATTAAGATACATAATATATTATGTTTAAATCCATTCTAAACATCACATTTTGGGTTTAATTTTAGGTGAAAATAAAAACAAAAATTGTCCAACATTTGGATATTTTTTATGCTGGTTCTAAGATTTCAGCTCACATGAGTCATCTTCAGAGTGGTTACAGGGATGTAAACAGATTTTAGTAGATAACACAATATGCACACAGTAAAAAGTACCTTCAGATATTGGAGGCCATCTTCATTAAATCAAAGCAACCCACACTCAATAAAATCACATTTCAATCTAGTCACAATATATTACATTGCATTTAGACATATGGTTCTTAACATTTCCGTCTCCCACATAGTGTGACATCATAGATCTGCATTACAAATTTATGACCTGTGTCTGCTATTCAGTGACTATTATCATTACATAGCAATGTTTTATGTCAACACAAGATAATACCATATTTGATAGTGGATGTCTGTGTTTACATCCCCATAATCACTCTGAAGATGGCTTATGTGATCCGAAAGCTTAAAACTAATGTAATAAAATAAAAAATCCAAATGTTAGACAATTTTTGTCTTTATATTCTCCTGAAATTAAATCCAAAATATGCTGTTTAGAATGGCTCATCATTAACATAATAAACATTCATTGTTTGATGAATGTTTATTATGTTAATGATGATTTTCTAAGCATATTTAACAATATGCTTAGAAAATTATCTGCTGTCTCAATATCTAAACTTATTTATAAATGGAACTGTGCATGTGTGTCCGTTACCTATAGACTCTGAAACGGCTGAACCTATTTTCTTGAAAATTTACACAGTTGTACTATAAGCACCTGCGAGTGGTCTTAGCTAGGTTTTGTGTCGAGGTACCCCCCGATAAATATCGAAAATCGATAATCAAAAAAATCGGGTTATAGAAGGAGTGATCCGATTTTAATCAAATTTGATACACTCAAAGACATAAGAAACGATATTCAGAAGTTTCAAGGTTGCAGTTCTTACAATAGTGCAGAAAATCTATTATATATATATATATATAAAAAAGCAAGATGTTTATGTGTGTGTCTTTATCTGCCTGTCTGTATTTTTTTCAGCCCTTTTATTTTAGTTTTGGGTTTGGCTCTAAGTAGGTATAATTGTAGTTCTTAGTCTCAGCCGTGATACCATTTACTCAGAGGACTTATTTAGCCTTCAAAATTCAGTTTATGACGAGAAAAACTTATTTGATATCAATACCAGGAAATCAAAATTTGACTTACATCCATTCATTTTTCTTTCAGTCTATGGTTTCACTTTAACTGGAAACAACTATTGCTTTTTAGTCTTTCATGCTAACGTCCAAAGAGTCTGAGCTCCAGGACCATGGATTAGTTTTAAAGACTACATTACACCCGAGCAACACCGGGCTATACTGCTAGTATTATATATATTACACACACAATACAAAAAGGTCAATTATGAGCAATG
Organism: Ascarosepion bandense; assembly: GCA_037127315.1. Classification (NCBI taxonomy): domain Eukaryota; kingdom Metazoa; phylum Mollusca; class Cephalopoda; order Sepiida; family Sepiidae; genus Ascarosepion; species Ascarosepion bandense. The sequence goes on from JBBBDQ010001608.1 coordinate 713,443, forward strand.
ATCAAAGCTAGATTGATGTAGATACATTTTATATACTTATGACAGATTTACCAATTTCTTAACAACAGTCAAAAATATCAGTTTCGTTAGTTCAGTCACATTTTAAGACTAGTATATTTGTATACTTTGAGGAAAATACTGATTTTTTTCTACTTATTGGTTAAATAAATTGAGAAAGTATCTATATCCCCCAAAAGTTTAACTTTTATTTTCAATTTCAGAAAGTCATAAGGTTGCATTTCTCACAATATAAAGGGTTAAGATATTTTGAATAGTCAGGGTTGAAAAAAATAAATAAATAAATTAAAAATAAATTAAAAGAAAAATCACTTATTGTAGTTCATAAAGAAAAGTGAAAGTGCTTCTTTAGCTTCTCTGAAACTAGACAAAAAGGAGCACCTTGAAAAGGTCATGGTTCTAAAAATGTCAAAATATATTTAGCATATGACAACCCCAGGGAAGAGATCCCATGTCTAGGCAATATACTATCTCAGTATTAGTTCTTTTAGCAGATGTAACCTACCAATTTAGCAACACAGGCTATTATGCTATTTAAGTAGCTTTTTTTAATTCATCCATTGAAGAAACGTCCTTATTAATGACCCACTGTTTTTGTATAGCTACTAATAAATCTTAAATTATTTTTAACAGGAACTACTAAGAAACAGGTGAGATAGTATTATCTTTTAGAAAGCTGCTGTCTTTGCTACTGCATTCTACTAAACTTGCAAAACTATTACACTAGCTACTTTTTCTCTTATAAATCTAGTTAGCCAATGAATGGGAAACTGTATTTGTTCAGGTGCAAAGTAAAAAAAAATAAATAATGTCTATTACACTATCTTCCTTATTCCAAGGATTTTTTTTTTACTCTCAAGAGTAAAGTTTTAGAATATGCATCTTGTTAGACAAATACTGAAAATGACAAAAATAAAAACAGCAGAAAATATTTACTTTTAGTTATAAATGCAGTTTATTAAATTAATGAAATTGACTTTCAACATAAGTATTTATTGCCCAAAACAAACAACATACAATTTATATAAAACTATAACATTGTGATATTTGGCTATTTTAATTTGGCAGAGAGAAAAAAAAGAGAGGGAGGGAATCGACCAACAGGAAAGTGAGAAAGAGAAAAAATATTTAGTATAAAAGAAATAATAATAGAGTCAGGTATTAATTAAAATTGTCCAAGCTGATTTTACATCAGCTGTGAATACTATATTCATAATGTACATATTAGTAGAACATGCTTTCAAATAAATCATCTGGCATGACATAATTATTAGTCAATATGTGTATAAATAAATATTGACTATTTAAGTTTGCATATGCATCAAGCATATCAAGTACAAATGACTACCAAGTTAAATGTAAAACTGAAAAGTGATCTCATTACTTTGAGAGCAATGATGACACACATTTGAATAAGTTAAATATAATCTCAAGATATTCAATTAGAGGAAACAAATATCTTACTTCAGATAACTGCTAATGAGCAAGTAATAATTAGACTTAATACTGAATGAAAAAAAAAAAAGAAAAGAAAAATTTTCTAGGAATGTAGATAAATCTTTCATGTGAGTAAAAAGATACTGAATAGTTGCCTGGTGACCAAGCAGTGCATAAATTACATAAAAAAATAAAATAACAAAAACAATGCTAATGATTCATCTGTGCACGAATATTTTAATGATTATCTTTGGCACAATTGGAATATGGATTAAGGTCTCAATTCAGCAAAAAAATGTTAACAGTATCTCTGAAGCATTTAATCTTATCAATGCTAAAGAAAATGTAGGAGCCCTACACGAGCTTTATATTGATAAAAGATCCAAGAGAAAGAATAAGTAAACAAAAAAAGTGATATGTTTATGCTGTTAATAATTATTTTTCAGTAAGCATGCAGTGTTACCTTTGTAAAGTCAAAATGATATGGATTTAGATTATCATTTAGAGGATAAAAATATAAAATTTTATCCTCAGCCTCTGGGTAAAAAAAAAAAAAAACCGATTGATATTATGATTTGATTTCTGCTTGTGGATTTGTTGCATGACAAAAATCACATATTGATATTTGTTTTAAATACCATTAAAATGCTCTTATACTAACTCCAAGAAAAAAAAAAATTGGCTTAATTTATAAATTTATATTAGTTTATGGGTTGGGGGATACACTTAGGATCCAATTTCTCAAAGTATAAAAATGAAATTAAAATAGAACATCTGTTTAATTCTAATAGGACTATCGTTAAGGAATTATAGACAAATACTTAATTAACTATACAATACAGTCATGATTTTTATACACACTTATCAGCTCAAATGATTTTGAGATTTACTGATTAGATATTCTGCTTCTTAAATATTATAAGAAAGAATGCAAATATGTATTTTTGTAGATGAGAAACTTGTTTTACTTAAAAAAAAAAAAATAATAAACTTTCAACAGACAACTTTAGCAAATCATAACCTCTATTCTGTCCGTAGCCAAATAGTTTAAATATCTTCAACTGATACAAAATCATTCTCATGTCACTGTACTCCTCTTTCGACAAAAGTATTTTAAAATGTTATTTTTCTCTCAAATCAAATTTATTTTTTCTTTGCAATTTAGTAATCTATATTATAATAATCTGATTACTGTAGGTTTGTTACGTTAACACGAAATTAGTAGTCATGAAATTTTTGTAAGTGCAATAATGCTGAAATGTTATATATAGTCAAGTAATTTTTACTTAAAAATAAAGTAAAAATCTCAAAAGGAGATGACTTCAAGTCTGTTAAATGAGGAACAAACAGGAAAGAATTTTTAACCTATCTACACTTTTCAGTCGGCCATAGTGGCCTACTAGTGACAATACTATTATAATAATAGTAGTTTAGTAAGGATTAGAATTTTCAAATGATTATAAAATCAATCAATAAAAAGTGACATTGAAAAGTGGCTACCTAAGGTGACATTTAAATCAATATTCTTTACAAATATCTATTTCATTAGGTGCTATTTGTTTCTTTTCATTTACTCTATATCACTTGTGACAGGCAACAGATGATAACTAAGTAAACCCAAGTACCATAGGAGGAAAAATATTAATACAAAAATATCTGGGTTTTAAAAACAGATACCAAATATATTTTTGTCTGTATTTTTGAGATAAGGTATTTCCATTATTTACATTGTTCGAAAGTGGCATGATATATGAAACAAGAACAATCTATTCCAGTGATCAAAATAAAAGGTTCGGTTCAAAATTCCAATCACCTGAAGAAGGTCGGAGTGTACAACAGCCGAAACATTGTGAATATGACAATAACAAAGAGGACAACAGTCCAAACAATGTAAATGTTGTATTTGTTTTTTTTTTAATATGAAAATATTTTAAAATGACTATAGTATTGATAAAGATGTGGAGAGTTTAACAGTTTTTGGTGCAGAAAATGAAGTCAGTGAGCAGAGTTCAAATTCCAGTCTATTTCATTCACATCACACTAATAGCCTTGGTAAAGGTATTAATCCACCATCCTCCAGCTATGGGTCAAATAGCAGGGAAGACAGGGCGCTTTTACTCTGAGGTAGCACTGTCTAGGAGAAGAAAAAAAAAATCCAAACCCAAACCGAAGAGAGAAAGGTTCTGCGCTGGGTTGTTTTGCCCTGGGCATACCACTGTGGCTACGTGGTGCTTCTATGAACCAAACTGATTAAGGAGATTCTTATTATTTTCAATATTAAAAATCTATAAGTACACTGTTACCTTATAACAATAAAAAGATAATTTAAAACAAATAAGAGATTAAACAAGAAATAACAGTCAAATTATTTTCGATGAGAAAATTGTCAATCAAGCTGAACAATGGATTTGTCTATATTTCTGAGATGAGGTAGTATTTACAATATTCGGACTATTCTCCTCATCTTTGGTGTCATTTGTACAATGTTTTGGACGTTATATGCGCCAGCCTTCTTCAGGTGCTAGGATTTTCAAACCGAACACTTTATTACAATCACTGGGGTATATCATCCTCATTCCTTGAACTTTTTTTTTTTTTTTTTTATAAAAAAAAAAAAAGTTACTGGACAATTAAGTTTATAAGTCCCAAAAATTCAGTTCTTGGCCCAGTGGATACAGATGTTGGTTAGTTCCTGACTTGACTTGACTCGTAGAGTTGTGAGTTCAGTACCAGACTACAGCAGTGGTGAACAAGTAACTTTCAGGATTAGAGGGAGATAACTCATGACTTCCAATCAAGGCTTTATGCAAGGAATGAGGATGATATACCCCAGTGATTGTAATAAAGGGTTTGGTTCGGAATTCCTAGCACCTGAAGGAGGCCGGCGCGTACAATGGCCGAAACATCGTACAAATAGCAACAAAGATGAGGACAATAGTCTGAATAATGTAAATACTGAACAATGAACCTTTTACAAAACACGTACATAAAAAGAGACAGATGTGTTATTTGCAATTATTTTTTTTAAGACAAGCAATAAAAGTATTTAATATCTGCCGTATATAACAATGAATGCTTTCCTATCTCCTCATATGAAGAAGAGATTAGTAGCAACAGAAATGTGGTTCTACAGAAGGATGCTGAAAATATCATGGACCAAACAAGTGAGTAACAGAAAATAGAAACCAAAAGGACCCTTATATTTAACATCAGAAAGAGTTGAAATTTTTCTGGCACATAATGAAGGCTTGAAAAATTTTATACACAAGATATTGAAAGCAAGAGGAACTGAGAAAAACAATACATAACCTACTTAGGAAGCATGAGCAAATGAATGGCAGATCAGAGTTTAGGAGAGATAAGAAAGAGAAAATTTATTAAGAATTGCAAAGACAGGAAATTGTGGAGGGCCATGATCAGTAATATTCTGAAGGGCCAAAGCATATAGAAGAAAATGACTTTCTTTTGCTCCATTGTACAATGAAGTTTTTTGAGATTTACAAAGACCATAAAATGATATTAGCAAAAAAATGGTCATCATTAAAACATGAATAGATAGAAAAATTTTACACAGGTCTATTTCGACAATTTATAACATTTGTTATATTTTTAAAACACATTAACTATAGATGAAGAACCAATCTATGCTAAATAAGGCATAAAATCTTAGATCACAACTGGTTTATGACAGTAGAATGAGTTCATAACAGTGAGCTGTTAGTAAGTTATGCAAAACTACTAGAGATTTTATATCAGTCAGTTAAGTGCCATATGTGATACACGCTTGGGTGATCATGTCTCGAAAAAGACATGAGCAGAAATTTATTCCGCAGTAGACTAGTTGCCAGCCAAGGTTATAAAACCCAATCTGTCCTGTTATTTAACCTATAACTGGAGGGAAGAGACTGATTAATACCTTTCTTAAGGGTTTTTGTGCATAAGTGAATGCAATAAATTCAACTGGAATTCGAACTCGGATTCCAGACTGATTTTACGTATTAATCCTGAAAAGTAATACAACTTCTAATACCAAAGTGAAAAAAAATTAAATAAATACTGTGTCTTTTACAATATCTTAGTTATTCACATGCAGCAAGGTAAATTTTTAGTGATACTAATCATGTGCAGTAACTGTGTAACAGTAATTTGCAGTATAAAATTAAAATACATTTTATTTGTTTCACTTAAATTTCTAATGAAGAAATACTATGAAAAAATTTTTAATGAACAAATAAAAGAAAAATTTCCAGTCATATACAAATGGTAGATTATAGACACTTTACCAGAGAAGGATTTTAATCTAAATCTAATCTAAACTTATTTAGAAATGGACTATAAGTGTTTGCCGAGTGATCTTAGCTTGGTTTTGTGTCGAGGTACTCCTGATAAATATCGAAAATTGAAAAAAATTCGGTTATAGAAGCAGTGGTCCGATTTTAATCAAATTTGATACACTCATAGACAAAGACATAAGAAATGATATTCAGAAGTTTCAAGTTTATCTGCCTGTATTTTTTTCGGCCCTTTTATTTTAGTTTTTGCTTTGGGTTTGGCTCTAAGTAGGTATAATTGTAGTTCTTAGTCTCAGCCATGATACCATTTACTCAGAGAACTTATTTAGCCTTCAAAATTCAGTTTACAACGAAAAAAACTTATTTGATATCGATACCAGGAAATCAAAATTTCACTTACATCCATTCATCCATCCAGTCTACGGTTTCACTTTAACTGGAAACAACTATTGCTTTTTAGTCTTTCGTGCTAACGTCCAAAGAGTCTGAACCCCAGGACCATGGATTAGTTTGAAAGCTTTCATTACACCCGAGCAACGCCGGACTATACTGCTAGTAACATTATAGATTAACAGCATATTTTTTGCTATTACACTCAAGAGAGGAATTGTTTGCTTTTTTTTTTTATTAAAAGATCGGCATGAAGTGTGATATTTTACAATTTATATTTTAGTTATCAAAAACATTGCAGAATTAATAATGCTCAATTTATTAAGAGAATTATAAATCATACGCAAAACAAGAAATTTAAATAAAAGAAAAATATCAAATAAACTTACCCCTTTGTACCGTAGAAAGTCCAGTGATATTTGAACATTCTGCATTTTATGAAATCGCATACGACCTCTTTCTCTTGGCTAAAAGTGAAACACATAAAATACATGTAAAATACATGTAAAAAATAAATGTTTTATTTTACACAATACACACAAACACACACAGTGCGATGATTAATTGTCACTATTTTATATTTTTAATTTTGTCTATGCACAGTATTGTTGAGAAGGGCACCATGACACAATTTACTTTGCCATAAATTTGGAGATAGCATCCTATACTGCTTGGCATTCATGCCAGAAGATTCACCACAAACATTTCGGAGTGTTTGATTGTCAATCTGAGGTCAGTGCAAAATATTCAGAAAGAGCTGGATGATAACTCCAGTCGACAGTATATGAGGTGATCACTAGTGATGGCAACATTATGCCTCCATTCATCTTCCCGCAGGGCCTCAGGCTCAACATGTAGACATACATCAAGTGCCTTGAGGAGGTAGTGATACCCTGGGTTAGAGGTGGTGCCTGAAGACCCATTGTCTAGCAACAGTACCCTCCACTATGCTAAACAAGCAGCAGAACCCAGTCAGGACTGTCAGACAATTTCTTCCACTGCATCAGCCATTACATCTGGCCACTTAATTCCCTCTACTGAAATTCCTTTGATTATCATGTGTGGGATGCAGTTGAGTGAGAGACCAACAAAACTCCTTGTAAGACCAAAGATGAACTTTTTTTTTTAATCGTATCACCCCGAGCAAGGCGGTAACACCACTGATGTGCAGGGGGCTACGTAATAGTGAAAAGATTGGAAAAGAGAAAGCCGGAAACCACATCCTAAACAGGGAACAAGGGATGAGCCTCTTAACCTGTTCAATAGACGTGGGCTGAGTGTAAACCGGGCGATAGATAGATGAAGGCAAGGATTATGGCAGCATTCACCAACTTAAACAAGACAATCCAGAAGAGTTGCAGGAGATTCTGAAGTCATCTGGAGGCTGTGATTGAAGCCAATGGCGATTTTATTAAATAAGTTTACTCAAGATAATTTTATGTAATTTTGGAAAATATGTTAAAATGAGATGTCAATATTATTTTCATTTTTGCATAATGTAAACGACAATTTATCCATCGCACCCTGTGTATATATAATTTTTTTTAATCCAACATTTTTATTACTTCAAATGTTATTTTAGTAGATACTTGTATTTGAGTAGACACACTATTTTAAACAGTACCGATTTTGTCTATCAATCAGCATATTTGAGAAAACTTGATAGCACATTTTCTTTCAGATATTGAGTATACAGATTATTAGACAAAATACTGTTTAAAATAAACAGAGTGTGTACATAAATACAGGTATCCACTAAAAATAATGTGGATGTTTATATATATATATATATATATATATATATATATATATATATATATATAAAAATCAATGAAATCGATGAGTATTTAACTAATTAAAATTCAATTGGATGATTGAAATATTTAATCATTTTCACATAATAAAAATCATATCATTCAAATTATTAACCAATAAAAATTATATTAGATTGCAAAATAAAACAGTTTTAATATTTTGTACTATAATAATTAAAAGTGTTTTAGTTGCTATTTTTCCCTTTACAATAATAATTAAATAATGTAATAATTTAATATTTACAAACTTTGTGGAGTTCTTTGACAGCCATTGTGCAACTTAAAAGTATAGATGATGGTCAAGATTAGCACAAACAGCAAGCAGAATCTATCTTACATAAAATTAAAAGTCTACTATGCATCCCTGATTTAAATATTGCTGCCCCATCTGGTCACCTGCTTTATTTTAAGGGATTCTTGATAAAATCCAAAGAATCTGCAATGTCATTGATCCTGACCTGGTATATTGGCTGCAGTCCCTTTTAACAACTGTAATGTATCTTTCTTGCACCTTTCTATAACACTTTCATGGTATTTGTTCTGATGAACTTTCTTCTATGATCAGTCAATTAAGTGCCATATGTGATACATGCTTTGGGTGATCATGTCTCGAAAAAGACATGACTGTCTGGGCAGAAGATTAGACTGGTTGCCAGCCAAAGTTATAGAACCCAATCTGCCCTGTTATTTAACCCAAAACTGGAGGAAAGAAACAGATTAATACCTTTCCCAAGGGCATTTGCACGTAAGTGAACGCAACGGTTCAACTGGAATTTGAACTTGGCTACCCAATTTCTTGTTCCAAACCAATATCCACTGCACCACAATGCACATCCTTCTTCTATGGTCAGTCAGTCAAGTGCTATATGTGATACACACTTGGGTGATCATGTCTCAAAAGAGACATGACTGACTGGACAGAAGATTATCCCGCAGTAGGTTGCCATTGCTTTCTGTGGTAGACTGGTTGCCGACCAAGGCTATAGAACCCAATCTGTCCTATTATTTAACCCATAACTGGAAGGAAATGATGGATTAATATCTTTCCCAAGGGTATTTGCACACAAGTGAATACAAAGAATTCAACTGGAATTCAAACTTCTATGGTACCTAGACCTAATAAATTTAAGCACAGTACTAGACTGGCTGTAAGGCTTCATTTTGCAGTTTAAACGGATAGATATAACCAAGTTCTATGCCAACACTTTCTTCTGTCACATTTCTTGCTTGTAGAACTTTCTTCCAGCTTTTTGCTTCCCGGTCAACTTTGATCTTCAAAAATTTAAATACAATGTCAATTATTTTCTCTCTTAATTCTTTTATTTTCTTCTCTCCTTAATAGTAGTTTTTTTCTCATAATATCTAACACTCAGTAACCTGTTGTGTCCTAGTGGCTTTATTACCTTGCTTGGGTTGAAATGATTACTAAACTAAGGAAGAAAAAAGTATATTTGCATCATAAAAAAATTATATTAATTTTTGTAAGATAGTATTTCATTGTAAGATTATTGGTTTACATTTCTCGTCTTTGAACCTGATAGTTACAAAAAATCGTCTAAAAATGGTGATCGTTTGATCAGTCATGCAACGTTGAGCTGGGTCAGACGAGGAACTGCTTGGTGCTGTAAGCCTCTAACACCCCACATTAGGTGAGCATGATATGACTCATACCCCTCCACATGAATGGCAAAACTGAAATGGTTTACGTTCAACAAAAGGACTTTGACAGGCTGATTTACACATCTATTCTTTCTCATCAGAAATAAAACTCCAAGTTGGCAAAAATGAAAGGTAATCAGTTTCAGTGACCTGCATAACACTTCTGTTGAAATTCTCAATAAAAGAACATATTACGAGCTGATAATCTAAAAAAGTGATTAACACAAAATTAAAAGATTTCAGTATTAAGACATTTCTATATGTCTGAACATTTTTCTAATTCAGAAAGCCTTAACAACTATAGGAAGTCTTTAGAAAATTTATTTATAACACAAGTTTTATGGTCCTGATAGGGTTCATGTAGATATAAACAAATCTTGTTAGTATTAACAAAAGAGATTAACAGAGTTAGCAATGATATTTACCAATAAGTTAATAAAACTAGTTTTACATTTTTTTATCAACACAAACTACTAAAAGTTTTTTTTTCTTGACAGCTTATTCCACTATAGGAGATGTGGCCATTAAGGTGTTGCTATAAGAGGTGTGTTTGTTAAAAGAAAAAAAAAAAAAAAAAAAAAAAATTTAATTCTGGTTATAGCAGTTAAATGATCTTTGCATTAGTGACCTTAGGAAAGGCATGGAACCATCTCTTCTCAGCTATTGTTAAACAGTAGCACACACTGAGTTTTTTTGTCTTAGTTGGCAATCAGCCTAGAGGAAGGAAAGCTTTGAATTCAAAATTGAAGAAACTACTCCATTATCTTTCCCTAAAACAATCATGGTAATAAACAGGTTACAAATATTAAATATCAAGGAATCTGTAGAGAGCCATGACCACCTTTTTTTTGGGGAAAGAATAGGTGCCCAGTATAAAGAATGATAAGTTTGAATTGAAGTTCAGTTAAGTAATAAGTGTAAATTTGTTATAAAATCACTGATTGTACATTTATAACTTCTTAGAGATTCAAAATATGAGAAAATAAATAAGACTTTATATAAAATTACCTAATAACCACATTTTAGAATACAAACCTAGATTCTCTTTATTACCTAGTCTGTTGTACCTTTAGTAAAGATGAAGCTCTGCAGGAGCTTGTAAAAATTTTTAAAAATGCCTAGGTCATTTTTTTTTTATCAAACAATGGTTTATAAATTCCACAGAGTCACATCACTTGTAAAGCTAGAATGTTTATGAAAGAGAGCTGTATAAGCTTGATAGAACAGTTTTCAAAATGACTGACCTGTGATTTTTTTATAACAAAAATACTCAACTTGTTAATTGATAGATCCAGGTTTTCAGAGTATCAAAATGGAAAAGAGTAAAGATCAGTGTTAATGAATTATACAAAAGTAAATCAGAAAAAAGATTCTAATGAAATCTTGACCATTAAGAACTGACGTGTTGTGATATTGTTTTTAATTTATCAACTGGGAACAGTGAAATGTGAATGTGACTGGAAAACCTTGAAATATTCCAGATTTAAAGTCAGCACTATCATAAACTAATAAAGAATTGCTGATGTTAACTTTTTTTTTTTTAAATTATGTCCTCCAAACTGTTAATTTGGTTAAAAAGATGTTTTTCTAAAACAAGGTTCCCCTGATTTTATGTTTCATACAAGGATAAAAATATTACCTATTCCTTCACTGAATAAGGAGAGGATAATTTTGATATATCTTATGGGGACATAGTTACACTACTAATAAATACTTATGTTGGTGCTATTTGATTATTGACAGGATTTTCTGTTTTTAGTAAAAGATTAGTATAACTAAATTTTGCTTTTTAAAAATGAATATTGGGGCTTTGGAAAAAAAAAAAAATATATATATATATATATATAAAATGTAAACTAATTCTTTAGTAAAAAAAAAAAATAAATAAAATAGGCTGCTGATAATAGGAGAGTACTCTTATAGCTTACTAATTACTCTTATATCTTACTAATTCAAAATGGTTGAGAGAAAGTTCTTTAATAATTTTCTGTGAATGTTAAGGCTTATCTGACAGACATTAATTGACTTTACTAATCATTTAAATTTAGTTTGTTATTCACTGAAAGCCTCAAATTTAGAACAAACTAAAAGTTATCTACATTTTTGCAATTTCATAGAAAAACAAATATTTTTCTACTCAATACGAGTAGGAAAATCCTGTAATGTGAAGGGGATTCATGAACAGTTCAAATTAATATACTATGCTGGAATCCACTACTTAATAACTAATGTATAACATTGCAGCTAGAATATTTAGAAAAGTCAGGATCTACCCTGAAGCTAAGTTTATGAGATGATCATTGCTAAAAATCAGATCAAAAAGGGCACACTAACTTCATCCAATACCAATGACATCCACAAAGTACAGATCTTAATATGTTAGGTTTTTTGAAAAACGCAAAATATTAATTACATATTTTTTAATGTAGCATATTAATTATTGTGCAATCAGTAAAAACACCTTTAAAAACATCCTTGCTCTAATGCTATTATCGATTGAAATTTTTAAGCCTATTTTATTATTCATTCAATATTCTTGCTGAAATCTCAACAAGCCAAGATTCTACTACAAAATTGAGTTTGGTATTGGTACCAATCTTAAAATAATAATATATGGCTACTTTAAATATGATGGAAAGTGTTTGTTTTTTTGTTTTTTGGTGAGAGGGAGGGTAGGATTAGAATTTGATATACAAGGTTGCTTGAAAAATATGAAGACATTTTGAATCTCAAGAATTGGTTGTGCTGTTTTGACCACTCAGAAAGGAACTGACTGTGAATAAGCATTCTTTCATGGAGTTAATCACACCTTACTGCCAACTGAGTAACTAAACCTGTATACTGGGCAACTGTGGCATGCATCACAACACTCTGTACCTGCCCATTACATCAGATGCAAGGATTTCTTTTGTAAATACATGGTATCATTCAGGTATGTTATCCCCACTACAGTCAAAAATTATCTCCCTGTAACTTTTTAAAACATTTTGGATGAAATTAAGGAGAATATGGCAAAGTAGCTGATAGCAACCCAAAATTTACTTTGCAGACTTATTTGAAAAGTCCTTGGGTAAGTACATAAGGACTAAGGGGAATAAGTTGAAGGACATTCAGGTACCATTGCCATAAACAAGCCATTTTTTATTTTTTTATATTAAATGGCTGAAGACTGTCTAGATAAATTTTCTTTAAGCTTTAGGATAATTTCCAGAATATGAAAATTTCAGCATTCCACAATTTGTTAGACTGAAAATAGGCAACATAATAACTTACAAATATTCCTTTGTTCCAAATAAAAATGATTTTTCAATTCTTAAAAATGATTGTTTCTTGAAGGTGTAAAAAAAAAAAGGTGATTTTAAGTACATCATTTTACCAACTATTGTAGAAAGAACAAAATGCATAACAAAAAAAACTTAAAATAATCTGAATGCAGCTATAAAGAAAACTGCTTTTATTTTATGATTCGAATGCTTATTTAATAGAACGATGAAACAAGAGAGATACTTACCAATGTCTCATGAGAAAGAACCTCCAAGAGAGAGATTAAGTTGTGCCCATCTCTGAGATCATCAAACAGGTCTGTAATCCTCCTTTCAGCCTGTGAACAAAAATATTTTTAAGTTAGAAAATCAAATCACTTTAACATTAAACCACCTATGTTAAAAAAAAAAATGTAAGGAGAAAATTATAGTAAATTAAAGACATAAAATAAAACAAGAAGTAATTTGACAATAAGATATTTTAAAATAAATTTTGTTTAATTTATATTAAATTTATAACCAGACTATCCTCTACAGAAAAAAATAGTTTGTATAAAAAATTTGTACCAAATAAAACAGCAATTACAAAGACAAACTATACGTCAAGGAGTTAATGAGGGTGTATTGTATTTTAAATTACCACTCAGATCATCGTAAAACAAAATGTAAGTTTCCTTTTTATTTCATTTGTGTTTTCTAATAAATTCCCCTATCAGTCAGTCAGTTAAGTGCCATACGTGATACACGCTTGGGCGATTATGACTGGGCAGAAGATTATCCTGCACTAGGTTGCCATTACTTTCTGCGGTAGACTGGTTGCCGACCAAGGCTATAGAACACAATCTGTCCTGACATTTAACTCATAGCTTGAGGAAAAAGAGATAGATTATAGTACCATACGTGATACTCGCTTTGTGTGATCATGTCTAGAAAGGGACATGATTGACTGGGCAGAAGATTATCCCGCAGTAGGTTGCCATTACTTTCTGCGGTAGACTGGTTGCGGACCAAGGCTATAACCGTTAACCCAATCTGTCCTATTATTTAACCCATAACTGGAAGGAAGAGACAGATTAAATACCTTTCCCAAGGGTATTTGCGCGTAAATGAATGCAATGAATTCGGATTCGGCTCCCCGAATTCTCGTTCCGAGTCGATATCCACTGTGCCACAACACTAACACACATCCCTAAATTCCCTATACAAATTTAAAAAAAAAAGATTCTTCAAAAGAAAAAAATGTTTCGATTAAATTTTAAAGCAAATTAATTGTTAACATTTTATGTAAATATTAATTAAACATTTTTTGTGAGTGATTAATTATTAGTGATGCATATTGCCACAAAGCGGGTTTCTCTTTATATTTTTTAAACGAACGGATTGCGTCTTATTTAATTAAGTTAGAGTTATCTCCCTTTATTCGTCAATTTAATTTAGTACAAGCACTTACTCTTTCAATTATGTTTAATACATTTATATTTACCCAAGAGAATAATCTGTTGTTTTTATAAAATGTACCATTCTTAAGAATGGGTTGATAGTTGTAAAGTCATAACTAAAATTTCATCTGGGAATAAAATTGACCGTTAATGTTGCATCTACTATTTTTGTATGAAGAAATAAGCATTTCTCCCTCTCTCTCATATACACTACAAATTAATTGCTTGTAAAAGTAAAATAACATTAAAATTGAGTGTTATAAATCAAACAAGTAAGTGGCAAAGGAAGAATGATTGAAATCTTAATACTTGAACACTTAAGAAAAATTCTCCAGAGTCAATATCTGTATTCAGTGAAGTTAACTGATAACTGTTGCTCTAACTAAAAATACTAACTTTCCAACATCATCCAAAACTTTCCTAATAAAAGATACACAATACCATTTTAACATTAAGAAAGGCTTAAATGGAAGCATTACTTTTGCAAAATTTATCTTTATCAGCTAAATAAAAATTTAAGAGAGATGTCAAAAGATTTATCTAATCCGTACCAAAATCTATCATAATTTCATTTTTCCTTTTGTTTTTCAGACATCAAAATGGTAAATTCTTAATTCTGGCTGTAAGAAATTGAGTGGCAATCTAAAATAGCTAATAATAATATAGCTAATAATCCCTTTTGGTGGTATTAATATATATTCGGAGCTTGCTGATAACTACAATAATTGTGTCATATATTTTTTTGTTTTTTAATTCAATATTTGAGCAAAGGCAATATGTATAACCTTATAGGAGAAATTATATTTTTTGACTAAATATGATATCAAGTAACTAATATTGTAAAATGATAAACATTACTATCTGACTTATCAATGAAATAGAAATTCAGAGAAGAATATCAGTTGCTATCCTAATGAAATTCTCAATATTAAAGCAAGTATTAAATCTGAACACAAATTTATACTGTTTTAAAAATTCATTGATAAATAAACAGGAATTTGTTGCTTTGACAATAGATGCAATTTATAAATTTGAATAAAAATAATGTGACATGATTTTAAATTTGATAAATATACAGAAACAAGAAAACAATGTCCATTATATTACTTTATATCTTACACCAAAATAAAAACAAATTTTATTAATATATTTTTGTTTGGTCATTTATTAGAAAATGATCACAAAAGCAGATTTAAAATAATTTCATTTTTATTACATGATTTGCTATTTGGATCATGTTCATCTTGCTTGTTTATTTATGTTTCAGCCATCATACCCTCTAGTCTTCATCAGGTGTCTCTTTTTGTGCTTGATAATCTTTAAATTTTGAACTGAACACTATTCAATCCACAATGCTAGATAGCTCACATTTCATTTTCCATGCTTAGATGATATTTTGTATCAATACTCAGTTATACTGACCTGTGTGTCATGTGTTTTCCAAGTACAAAAGCTTATGAATTTTCAGCACTATGAAACCCAGGGATTGAAATCACAATTGCCAGATCACCAAATGTATTTTTAACCAACACGTTAAATCTGTAAGCAATATGAGTTAGACAATATTGTCAGATCAGTCAGTTAAGTGCCATACATGATACATGCTTGGGCAATCAGGTCTCGAAAGAGACATGCCTGACTGGACAGAAGATTATCCCACAGTAGGTTGCCATTGCTTTCTGCAGTAGACTGGTTGCCAGCTAAGGCTATAGAACCAAATCTGTCCTATTATTTAACCCATAACTGGGGGAAGAGACGGATTAATACCTTGCCCAAGGGTATTTGTGCATAAGTAAATGCAAGGAATTCAACTGAAATTTGAACTCGACTCCCTGATTTCTCGTTCCGAGTCAATATCCACTGTACCACAACAGGACTGCTTAAATAATCTTTCTTTATCAGAGACTCCCAATAAAATTCATCTCTATGTAAGGCCTAATGAGAAAGTTGTCAGTGAGTGACATGTGCACCAATTCTTTCAGTCGGTTGATCCTACAGTTTTGATAGCTTGACTTCATTCTACATATGATCAGTCATAATTGATTTCACTGTCTCACAACAAACAATCACTTTTCAATGTTTTTCCATTCTTACTTTTATGGATACAGCTCATCTGTGTTTTTTGCTACAATTCCACAAGATGACATATACACAGTTCTTGGTTATGTATTTTTGAAGGCATGTTTTTTGGGGAACTTATTCAGTAAAGATATATCCAAAGGGTTGAACTGTTTTTGGATACTGTTCTGATGTCGACCACAGTTCCTTTGTATCTTTTTAGATGTACTCCTTAGGTATGGTAGACCATAGCAGATATTTTAACATTGCAAGCCTAAAGATGAGTCGAGGACAATGTAGTTGTTACCATAAAGGTTTTTTTTTTTTATGTTGGTAAGGTGTCACCACTTATGAATTTGGCCCAATTTCGAAAGCAGCAGACAATTCCTTTCTTGACACTGTACAAATGGTAATAAGTGAAGTTCAGGTATTTTTTTGCTGAATATTGTTTTACTAATGTATCCATGCCATGTAAAAAAAAAAAATCTTTAAACAAATTATTGAGATTAAATAAAGCAGGAATAAAGGCCAATGAACTGTTTAATCTGTTTCCTTTATATTTTTAAACATTCATTGATATCTACAATTCATTGATTACACCTGATATTATATAAATCACTTTCTGCTCAATATCTTTTAATGTGAAACATTTTGTGTTTAATATCATAATGAAATGGAAATATCTCAATGAAAAAGATTAGCAAAAAAATAACAAAATCAGCAACACAATCACTTAATAGGCAAAGGCATCTGAGTGCCTCATATGAAAAGCTTTAACTACAATCTAAGAAATGTAGGTGTAAAGGAACTGATTAATTAAAGAGTTCATTTTGCTAGGGAAATAATTTTGTCTAAATTCAGATAAATATTTTATTTGTATAAATTATTCAAAGTAAGAGAAGTAATCATTCATAGATTTACAAACTAAAGTTGATTTGCCTCCCTTCCCGCTACAGGTCAGACAGAAAATATATAAAATAAACACACCAGAGATATATAGACACTGATAATTATTATGTGGTTTGATCTGATGATATATGGAGGACTTGAACTGATACTATATGCACCCAGAAAGGTCAATTTTTTTCTGCTTCATTTTCAAGTGTGAACTGTATGGAAGGTCGTCTAGAGTTCATTTGATCCAATTGTATTTGCACTTCTTCCTTGTAATAGCCATAGTATGAAGGTGTCATCTACATAACTAAGTCACATGGTTGGCTTTAGTATTGACATTTCTAAAAGCCATTTTCTTAGAGTATCCCATGTACATGTTAGTCATGACTGGAGATAACGGCAATGCCATAGCCAAACCTTCTTGTTGGTGTATGTTGTTTGCATCTCCATTGGGTTTATTGGAACTCTTATACACTCCTAGAGAGGGTTCCAATTCTAAACCACCAGTAGAGCCTCAATGGTGAAAACTATGGTGAAGAGGCTCTCAATATCTAAGCTCACCATCCAGTTGGTCTGATTGGTCTCCATAAATTATACAGAGTTCTTTAAATAGGACAGGGATCTACTTGTTAGTAAATTGATTAAACTTACAAAGAATCTGTTCAGTGGATGACAGTCTGAGATTTGATAACTGACTTATGATCTTCAATGTAATACAGTCTTTGCAAATTTTAAATAAGCCAGATGTATGGTAGCTTACTGTAATGATGAGTCAGTTGTCTATTCATTCTGAAGCAATCCATGTCCTTGCACAGGATCTCTGATAAGTTCTTGATCTACAGAGTCAGATCCTTCTTTATCTTGTAGTTGCCATCTTCAAATAGATCAGCCAATTCTTCTGAGTATTCCAACTTGTCTATCACCACTGATGTGTTGCTCTTGTTTACTGGCAGTATGAGGATTTCAGTATTGGTTCTGTAGGGCTTCAATAGCCATTTTTTTTCATCTCTTGTGATGTCTGATTCAGACTGTCTCATTTTCTATCCCTACTTGTCAGCCTGAGCTTTAAGGAAACTCAAAGCAAGCACCTCAGTTGAGGCCATCACATCTTAGTATAGAAATTGACTGTGGTAGCAAATTTTAAACTCTTTTTCAACAATATTTCCTCAGAAATACTCAAATGTCATTTGCTGATAGTGCTGTTTTCACAAGTTGATAGCGGACATTGTTGTAACTCATACTATGATCTTTCAGCCACCGCAATTTCTGCATTTGGCATATTTTGACCCTCTCAAATCCTGTTTGTGTAACTTGTCCAAGTCTTGTAGAAATCAATTTTTGTTTGTTTCCATTGTTATTCAGCTTAGAAAAATCTCTATCTGGTCAGAAGGTTTACTTTGAAATTCAGGTTTCATGCAATGATTAAAATGGATTCTTTTCCTAACCAGAGCATGTCTTACTCTTGCAACTATTTGTGGTCTTGTATGGACACATGTTGGTAGACTTACAAAGAAACACCTGAAGAAAACCAGAGAATATATCAAGATGAGAATTTTGGTCTAAATAGCAAAGCATGTAATAATTCTTCATTAAATATTCTGTCAATAATTTAATTTTTATTTTGGATTGTAGATGAATTTAAACATTAAATGAGCATTGGAAAAAAAAAAAAGTGATAATTAACTTTTGCAAACAATTTCTAAACGGTATAAACATTTTGCTGAAAACCATGTTAGTCACAATGATAGTTCAATATTGTTCATTATATTAAAATGTTATGAAAGGCATTAAAGTAAATATTAGTCACACACAAACACCTGATAAAGAAAAATCTGTTTCCTACCTAAAAGTAGGATAATACAATAATTGTACATGAGAATATCAGTGTGGTCAATATTTAGGTGCAATCATGCCATTACAAAATGTCAATGAACCATCTGAATTCATTTTAGTGAAACACAAAGGCAAACTTATTTTAGGAAATCAAATCTCCATTTCTTACTTGATGCAGAAGAAAGAATGAAGTGATTAATCATAATGAAATATACAGTCAATTGAACACTCAAGGGAACTGCTTTTTAATTAACCAAATGTGTTACATTGTAAAACTTCAGACAGTGTAAAAAATCCTAAGAAAGTGATTTACAATATATCAATAATGAAAACTGAAGCAAATATCTGCCCAAATAATAAATATAAATTTTAAATTGAAATTTCTGGTTATGAAACCAACAGTTTGGACAAGTTTAGCTTTATATCTAAATATGACAATCTATAATTTATTTTGAAGGATATGCTGTGTTTGTGAAATATACATTTTTATTTTTGTCATTGGTTTAAAATTTTAAGTAAAGCAAAAGAAAATTGTGCAACAAATAAAAACTCCAAATCTTCAAGCAAAAATGAAAAAATATAAAAATAATGATATAAGTTTACCATTTTTAAATTTTTTTTCTTACAATTTGTAACTTTCTGTTGGTATCTGTTTTATTTTACTTATCCAAATTCTTTTTGCAAATTTTAATTCTATGTGTAAGTTTGTGAAGATTCTTGTATGTCTAAGTGGATATGTGTTTATAGTTGGTAATAATTATTTCAGGAGAAAATACATTGAAAATTTATGTTATTGTAATTTAGAGTGGTATTAAGGTAATCAAAGTTATGTCTGCATAGTTTCAATGCAAAACAAGAGTTCCAGCATTTGGATAAACACAAGTCTCTCTTGTACTTGTAGATGTGGGTTTTTATAACATGTGATGTCCTTCCCACAAACATTTTTGCATTGTAATCAATTTGATAAATCCAAGCATTTGAATTGTCATTTGGTTTATTTTTTCCTTAATTATGTCTAAGTACTGTTCAGGATAGACATTGCTTAATTTCAGTGATCATATAGGAACCAGTATTTCAACGTGAACATAAGCCTGGATTGAAAGAAGTGGTAATCCATAAGGTACAAGGACATGTAAGCATAGTGAGTATAACAGAACGTCCCAGTTAAGCTGTACCAATTTTTACTGCAAATGTCCTGATAAGAGACAACACTCTTGATCAGCCAATTCTGGATGCATTTTATCAATTGCTGTCTTTAATTTGTCAATTTGGAAACAGTACTTGTCTGAATTCAACATCTGATTTTGTAGAAAGAGCTCATAATACACAACATCTTTTCAGTCCCACCAGATACACAGTATCACCATCAGATGCAGATCAGTTTTTGGAGTGGTTAATGGTGGCTTATTTTGTTTTCCCTAGGTTCTTTTTCACTTCAAATTGTTGTAAACAATCCATTTTTCATTGCCCATGATGGATATTTTACAAAAAAGTTTTTGTTGTATTTAAACAGAGATTTGCAGATGTAAATGCAGTTCATTAAATATTTTTTTGTTAATTCATGAAGCACCTACACATCATAACAATTCACATGTTCAGGTTTTCAAATGCCTTACAGTGATCATATGAGATATGTAGAGTATCTCTGCAATGTCCTATCTTGTGTGACCTGAATTATTTTTCATCTACATTTTGATTTGGTCATTAACAATTGCTGGGACATTCTCAGTCTTCCAGATCAAAAGTTCCACTTCTGAACCTAGGGAACTGCTTATGAACAGTATTCTCAAATAAAGTAGTATAAGCTCTATACGCAGCACATATTTTTGTGTGTTGTTTACGCAGTTTTTTTTCCTTTCTGGAAATGATAAGAGCATCAAATAGCAAAAATAAAAATAAAAAATTTTTTTAAGTTATTTTCCTTTAATTTTACTTTTAACATTGAAAATTCATAATACACACACACACACTTAAGATATACTGAACTATCAAAAAATTTTAACAAGTAAGTTATGGTTTCACAGTAGAGAATAAAATATCTTTAAAAATATTTAAATTTACATAAGGTTAAACTAACTGAAGTAATCTCAAACAAAAATAAAAGCTTGAAAATTAAAACTAACAATGTCATACATTAGTTCTGAATATGTTAATCGTGTATTAATGAGATATTCTTAATTTAAATGTCATTAAAATGGGCTCTTATTTCTATATTGATGCTATATATAAACTTCATTTTTATAATAGTCCAAATAAAATATTTAAAAATGGTAACTATAACCAGCATTCAAGACATCAAGATATACGAAAAAATTAACTGAATTAAAATTCAGTTTCTTGTTATATAAAAAAAAAATACATGCAGTCAATTGTACCAAAATAATTTAGCTTTATGTTTTTGTTTTTTTTCATAAAAGATCAGGTTTTTAGCTCAACACTAATCACAGAAAAATCAAATGTTCAAATTTTATCATGAATTAGTACAAAATTACACAAATAAAACAAGAATTAAAAGAATCAAAATTTGTTAAAACTTTAAAAGTGTATTTAGATCTAGCAATAAAAAAAAAGCTGTAAAATAAATAAGATAAGCATGAAAAAAATAATCTGAAAAGAAAAAGTATATTGCCCACACATTATGCATTACACAATCGATATCATATTGATGTATGATGAAGAAAGTAATTAAAAATTCAAATCTTGATTAAATTTGATTTTATTAAAATTGATTTATATTTATAAATGCATTTTAAAATATTTTTAAATGAAAATAATTTCTCTTCATTCAACTTCTTCAGACTTAATACATCAAATCAACGGAACTTATAGAATAGATTACCAATTTCAACTAATAAAATGATCAAGTTATTAAGCCTTCCATATGACCAATTTAGTTTAGAATTTATATTAAAAAGGCAACATAATTTTATATTTTTCAATCTACATTAACCAAATCATTTGTGTAATTATCATGTCATAATGAATGCGGTTATAGATGAAGATTTATATCAAATTCTCAATACAATATTTTTTCTTGTTTGAACAAACATATTTGAAAGTAACATTCTAGTTGATACTGGAAAATGTTCCATTCATATACACTGCATTTTATTGTTATTTGTTGGAATCAGAAAATTTATTTACTGAATCATGACAGTTTATTCAGAACTGGCTTTCATCTTGCTTTGCAGTTAGAATGAAAGCCAATTCCTGAATTTCAAAGTTCAAAATTAATAACTACATTTCAAATTAAAAACTTTGAAATGGGTCATAAGGCATGATTTGAATGAAGAGAAATATTTAATAAATTTCAGAGCTTGCACTGTATAACTTAACACCCAGTGAAATACACCCACCACTTCAACTGCAATCCTACTACAAAACATCACACCATCTCCCCCATGTTGATGTCTCAACCTGTGTGTGCAGTTTCTACCAGTAGCTATCTGGCCTTTGATTGACTAGATAATTGAACAAAGGCAACACTTCATTTGCTGGTATCTAAAATACAAATGAACAATTGGTCTTTGTATCTTGTTACCTATTTCATTTGATTTTCTCTATGGATGTCTTATAAAGATGATAAATCATTGATCTCATGTTTTAACAAATCACTCAATAAGTCCTGGGCCTGACATTTTGATGATGCCACTAATAAAAAAAATCCATATTAATTTTATGAAGTACTAACCTTCAAATGGCATGTAACAAAATTTGGGCCCAATCAGATTATTAGTTCACAAATTACAGTTATTGAAGTGAAACTACTGTTGCAAATTTTCAAAACAATGGAAAAATCTGAATTTTGTGCCTTGATAAAGCATTGCTTTCTGATGAGAAAAAATACTGTTCAAGCAAAGCAATGGCTTAAGTGTTATTGGAACTGCTCCATCAAAACAGTTAAGAGGTGATAGATATGCTGACTTTAAAGGCGGTCACGCAAACATAAATGATGCTGAATGTTCAGGTCACCCAAAATCAGCAGCTTGAAAAGCACCAAAAAATCCACCAGCTCGTTTAAGCCGATCATAAATTAAAGATGCAAGAAATGGCAGAGGAGTTGAATATATCAGAAGGTAGTGTATTCAATTTGCATGAACATTTGTCGATGAGAAAGTGATGTTCAAAGTGGGTGCTGCGTTTACTCACAGTTGATCAAAAACAACAATGCATTGACTAAGAGCCTTGTTTGCAACTGTTTCAACACAAAAAAGAAGTTTTTGCATAAATAACTGACAATGGATGAAACATGGATCCACCACTTCATTCCAAAGTCAAATTGGCAGTCAGCTGAGTGGACAGCAGCAGGTGAAAGCCATCCAAAGCAACCAAAGACAAACATCATCAGGAAACGTTTTGGCTTCCGTATTTTGGAATGTGCAAGGTATTTTGTTCATCGATTACCTTGAGAAAGGAAGAACCATCAATAGCAAATATTATATAGCATTATTAGTGCATTTGAAAAAAGAAATCACCCAAAAACGGACACAAATGAAGAAAAAAAAGTGATCTTTCACCAAGACAACGCACAGTGTCAAAAGTCAATCGCAACAATAGCAAAACTACATGAATTGCACTTCAAATGGCTTCCACGTCCACCCTATTCTCCAAATCTGCCCCTCAGCGACTACTGGCTGTTTGCAGATCTCAAAAGATTGCTCCAGGGAAAGAGATTTGGCTCCAATGAAGAAGTAATATCAGAAACTGAGGAATATTTTGAGGCCAAAGACAAATCGTTCTACAAAAAAAGGCATCGAATGGTTAGAGAAGTGTTGGAATCAGTGTATTACCCCAGAAGGAGACTATGTTAATGGATAAAGTTGGATTTTTGCCTAAAAGTTGTTATGTTAGTTAGGTCTGGGATTTATTGAGTGATGTGTTACCAGTTGAAAATACATGGAGCCTTGATTCAAGAAGCAAAATATTTTCATAAAGAAAATGATATTTATGAACAATACCCCATCACACTTGGAAAACTAATGCTCATATGAATAAAATGGGTTTCATTTGTTGGAAGTAGCTAGCTTGTTTGCTAAACTGAAAAAGTCTTAGGACAAGAACTATTTTATCTTTTATGAGGCAAATTGACAGAAAATAAACAATTTAAAGTAATTTTTTGATTTACTCAACAAATGATTTAAGAAAAAATACTCATTAGAAAATAAATTTGGTATTTAGTATAATAGCCTTTTGCTTTGATCACAGCCTTGATTCTGTAAAGCATTAACATCACAAGCTTCTTCAATGTATCTAATGGTATCTCCTACCAAGCAGCTTGTATTTCTTTTACACCTAGTTTTAAATAATCAATATTTATTAGCAATTTACTTGGCTTTTCACCCTGTATTTGAATTTCAGTGTGGTTTTTTTAGGAAAATCACCCCTGTCCTAATACTTTTGCATACTACTGGTAGTGCAAAGTTAGGACAGGGATGATTTTAAACTTTATTTTGATGCCTCATAAAAGATAAAATAGTTCTTGTCCTAATACTTTTGCACAGTACTGTATGTACTTCACTGAATTGTTTCTTGCTAATTATACATTCTATATTTCTATAATTAATAATAAGTCCTTACTTTCCTTTAATATCTTAAGAAGCTCTTGCAGTTTCCTTTCTGAATCTGCCATCACACAGTGTTATCTTCATACCTCATGCTAAGATTGTGTTCACTAATAATAAACCTTTGTAGGTCTGATTTCTCTTTGGGTAATCTCAGTGTATGGGTTAAATAGTGCTAAGATGCATACCAGTCTTACACCTCTTTCTATTTTTTGAATACTTGTTTAACTTGTATTCTATCTAAATGCAACTAGTTTTGTTCCCAGTTAAATGTTCTGGATTATTCTGATATCTTTTTTGAATAAATCAAGTTTTCAACAACAGTACTGTACCTTATCAAATGCTTTTGCATAATAAATGAAACCAGTATTGGTCTTTCTGCATATAAGATAGCATCACTTGTTCCAATATCTTTAACACAGTCACAGTTATTACCTTATTTATGGTCTAATTCTACTAATGATAATGAGTGACATACTTAAGATGATTGTTCAATGGAGTTATCATTCATTTGAACTTGGCTTCTTAGACATCTTTATAAAGATAGAGCTGCTAAGATCATATGCAAATTTTACCAATATCAAGAATCTTATTGTGAAATCAATGACTGACATAACAAAATATGACAATTCATATGGTTATTAGAAAGCATTATTATCCTCTCTATTATAATAAAGACCATTGTGTATGAGTATATATATATATATATATATATATATATATATAGAGAGAGAGAGAGATATCCCTCTTGTTACACTCATGGACAGAGAGAGACAATAGTGAGCATTGGCTCAGTTCATTTTCTTTATTACCAATTATAAAAGCTCTTGCTGCATGTTTGCTCTTTAACAGTGCCTTATTTTTTTTTATAATAATTATGTCACTGAGTACCGAAGAATATATCACACACACACACATAATAAAGACGTGTGTGTGTGTGTGTGTGTGTGTGTCTTTATCTGCCTGTATTTTTTTCAGCCCTTTTATTTTAGTTTTTGCTTCAGGTTTAGCTCTAAGTAGGTATAATTGTAGTTCTTAGTCTAAGCCATGATACCATTTACTCAGAGGACTTATTTAGCCTTTAAAATTCAGTTTACGACGAATAGAACTTATTTGATATCGATACCAGGAAATCAAAATTTGACTTACATCCATTCATTTTTCTTTCAATCTATGGTTTCGCTTTAACTGGAAACAACTATTGCTTTTTAATCTTACTGTGCCAACGTCGAAAGAGTCTGAGCTCCAGGACCATGGATTAGTTTTAAAGCTTTCATTACAACCAAGCAATGCCGGGCTATACTGCTAGTATATATTTCCCTCCTTTGATATTCAGGGGTTTGGATTATCTTTTTTCTTTATGTCAATGTAAGATACTCAATAGCAGGTATCTCAATGTGTGTGTGTAAGAAATCCATGTACTAGTAAGGAAGTCACAAATCTCTTGTAAACAGTCCAGCCAATAACGTAGTAATGAAAACAGGGACAGAAATCCAATCTCCCCCCACCACAACAACAGAAATGTACTTTTGCTCACCAATCTGCAAAAAATCCCACTCTACAAGTCAAAAACCAACAGTCTTTATTCATTTAGTGATTTTTATGATTGGCCACACTAGATGCAGAGCCAAGCATCATTAGCCTAACTTTTCATACAGTTTTTGTTATGCGACTAATTTTATTTTCTCTTTTTTTGTTTTCATCTATGCCACATTTTCTGGTAACATGTAGGGGTTTGATTTGACGAAGTAATTCGCCGTTTTCTTTGCCACAAGGACATTAGAGTTTTCTCAGATCGAAGTACTACATGCCAAACGAAGATGAGCTCTCTTTCGTTGAGAATAAGGCAAGTCCTGTTCACCATTTCTGTCATTCTAGTTCACTATGTCTGCCACAAATGTCGTCATTTTAGATATTTTTATGACGGCACAGGCCCTCATTTTGAATGGAGCCACAAGCTTAGACCCATGAAGTCATTGTACGATATAGTAGCCGAGACCTTAACAGTTAACAAAAGAGGGATACTAGCATAAAAATGCCTTTAAAAACCCTGAACAGAAAAACCCAAATAACTGCATGCATATTCTTCCATTTGATGTTTATTATACATGAAGTCCTGTTGAGTAGCAAAACCCATTTTTATAAAGGTTGTAACATTGTAGTAGCATTTTAAGTCATTTACTTTGCTAACTAGAAGTAAAATATATGAATTTTGAAAGATGCCAAGTGCTTTCTTATTTTTAGTAGATGCACTTAATTCCCAGATGTTAACCAAGAAACAAAGGTAGCTATTGATGTAAATGGTAACACTGTTGTAAACAGTAATACCCACTTGCAAAGACAAGCACATGAAATAAATAGTTGAATGGACAATGATAATTATAAAGCACCATAACATCACCTGATAAACAGGTTTCATATTTAAAAAGGTGCTTATATACATTAAATACATTTGACAGAATAGGCTTATATCTGACCTGAGGGAATTAAATAAAAGCAACTAGTTCAGATTGTAATATTAAGATTTTATTGATCTGTGTCAAATCAAGTATTTTAGAAAGGTTCAGTAACAATCCTCATGTATTTGATTAGAATATTTACTAGCTCTCATATTGCAAATGCAAGCATAGCTCATAAGGTGTTTAATTTCACATGCACAAGAGAACTATGTAATTTAATATCTCATGGTGAACAGAAGATTTTCAGTAAGAGTGCTCAATGGATATTTCAAATAATTATCAATAAAAAATAAAAAATAAATAAAAAATGTACATTTCTTTTAATAATTTATATATAAGTGTATACACATCATACACTTCATGTAAAGTTGACTGATTTTCTTTTTGCATGAATTACTGTTTCAATGCATCATGGCATAGAGATGATTAGCCTGTGGCACGGCTTGGGTGCTATAATAACCCAGGTTGCCTTGATAGTAACTTTCAGTTCATCTGTATTGTTAGATCTGAGGCCTCTTATCTGCTTCTTGACAATACTCCATAGATTATCTATGGAATTCAAGTCAGGTAACTTGGCTAGCGAATCAAGCTGAAAAAGGAAATTGACAATTCTATAAAGCTTGTCAATAGATAGAAGCATGAAGTACTCTAACATTTGGTAAATGGTTGCATGGACTTTGGATTTGATTAAAAAAAAAAAAAAAAAAAAAAGAAAGAAAGAAAGAAAGAAGATAGGGATCAACATCATTAGATGACATAGCATTTTATATCAACGATCAAAAGATTCACCCTGGATTTCAAGCAACCTAAATTCCATATATAACCACTCTTGCCTCCAGACTAAGCAACTAAGTTGCTAAATTTACTTTAATCTAAAAGAACTTTTGACCAATGGTCCAGTTGTTTTACTTCAGGAGTTAAAGCTTCTGATACTGTCTCTGGTGCTAGAATGGCTTCATACTAGAAATGTGAGATTTGTAACCCATTTTCTGAGACACCAATGTGCATAGTGGCTCTTGAGCCTTTTACTCTACCCTCAGCCCACCCCTTTTGAAAATTCTTTTACTTAGATTGACTTTGAATGACAATCTTCTCAAGACTGCAGTTATCGCTCTTGCTTATACCTTGATAATGTATTGTGAACAGCCAACCCTTTCACCAATTATCTTAAGTTTCTCCTCCACAAGAAGAAGAGGGTCAATGAGGATGATCTGGACAATCTTACCAATGATAGTGGTTGTGTATACTGAACCAGATTGAAAGATTCATGATATTTACGATGCGTAAATACCAATTTACTCAAAGTGGAATATTCTAATAATGAGAGGGATCTTTTTTAGCTGTAGGTGATATCTTGTATGTCGACTGAGCACTATGGAGAAATGGTAGACTTTAAAAACAGTAGCTACTCATGCATTTACGCATCGTTTATTCAGTAATGAACTTGCACACTCTCAGCTACTGGCATGTGTTTACACTGTATGTAACATGCTAATATTCACCTTCCTCTATCAAGTGCACAGAGGTCAGAGGTAGAATCACTGACTGATGCCAATTCAGTTGGGTTTCTATCCCAAATAGAAGCAATTGTATATCTAACTGTACTGATAAGCTGTGATACAGCAAAACAGGACTGTCTGCAAATGACTATATATATATATATATATATATATATATATATATTTATTAAAATACTTTAATCCAAACGGAAAAAAGTAGGAAGGTAAATCCCAAAACCTGATCCTAATTAATATTAAATTTTAATATTAAAAATGATACAGGAGGAGAGCTCAATGTAACATTTTAGTTTACATATAATGAGTTATATATATATATATATATATATATATATATAGCATAAATTAATAAATATATTTGAGTGGGGTGTACATATGTATAGTATTATTCAGGTATTAATAAAACAGTGCTCAAAATAATATGATCAGAGCTATATTATATATATTATCCTAAGTCTACAGCACGACTGAGTTTCATGCATTATGCAATCATCAAGTTTAAAATATGCACCTGATGATTGCAGAAAGCATGAAATTCCAAGTCGTACCATATATATATATATATATATATATATATATATATATATATATTCATTCCAGGGTGTTATGGCTATAGAAGTGGCTGAAAGCATTTGGGATGACAAAAAATATGGACAATTTTTATATTCTTTACCTCCAGCAAACCAACAAGTGTTAGGATGTTGGAAAAACTTCAAAATTAAACCTTCCTTATTGGAGATATATATATATATATATATATATATATATATATATAAATAACCTAGAGCCAATGGATCTACCTAGGTTTTACCTAATGGATCATCAGGGCAAGTTGGCTAATTTATTTGCTCTGCTATTGTATTGAGCACTTTACGTGTTAGGTTCCTAGTCTCAGGGCTTTTTTCTTTCGACTAGTACTTTGACTAATGTTCAAGTGCTTAGTTTGTTTCTTTTTTTTTTTGTTTCCATTTTTTTACCCTCCGCATTTATACTCGGGTTTTTCAAGACATGTTTAAAGATAAATTTATAGTTTATATATATATATATATATATATATATATATATAGAGAGAGAGAGAGAGAGAGAGAGAGATATAGAGAGCAAGCGAGCAAGAAGCCATCTGTGCAATGATTACTGAAGAGTTAAATCTGCACAGATATAACATACCATACTAATAGACTTAAGTATTAGCTTTACTTTCAGGTTCCATCAGAACATACAAGTGATGTAAAAATGTGAAGATGGATTGTGTACAGTGAAATTCAGTTTTAAGCTTTCCTGAAGAACCTTAAAGTCATTTTCAATACTGAAGACTTTAATCCTTTTTACCACTTTTTGGTAGTCTATGTATTGATCTACTTTAGCATAATTACAATCTTAACATTATTAAAATAAAAATAGAAATAATTCACAGGATTTAGTGAAAAAAAAAAGTTCCTAAAAACAAACATTTCTAAAATACATCTCAAATTGCAACTAACATTTAAATTTAAACAGTTAAATTCTAAATAACACTTCAATTTAAAAAGCTTAAAAGGAAAATTATGCAATAAAGAATTTGGTAATAACATTTTCAACTTACAATGTTAATTACACTTACACTTATAAATTACTTGTGTATATTAAAGGCAAAAAATAAAATAAAACACTAGGTTTCTAAATAACGTACAAAAAGGAAGTATCTATTTAAAATTCAACATATTTGAGGTTTATGTGAAAATAATTACAGTTGAAAAGACTTAAAAAGATTTTGTTGAATGCTAAAAAAACTGGCTTTTAGATTATCATACCAATTCTTTTTCTTTACTTTCTTGAATATTTTTTATATCTTAATGAGTTTTATACATTTGGAATGTTGCATGAAAATATCAACACTTAAATATATCAATTGAAATAAGCTTGTATATATAGCTGCAAACAGCTAAACTAGAAGTAGGCCAATACTATGATCTATGCCCCAATAAGACTGTGAGTGTAAATAAATTTCCATGATAAACTGATACCTCATCATCAGATATACAAATTGTCTTTTTTTACCGCCCTTTCTCGCAATAAGAAATATAATCTGGTAACTGATTTTAAGTTATGTCAAATTTGCTTCATGTATGACCTGTAGAAATAATATGAACAATGACATCAATTTCAATGAGAGACTACTATCAAGTCAGTTCTCTCTTCTAATCTTTATGCACATCTTTACCAACCAAATGGAAATATATTGTTTAGATTAAGATCTAAGTTTCTAATGTTTGTTTGGGATTGCCAACCTAGTTTCAAGACTGTGCTATTTCATAAGTATATCTAATAAGTGTATCTAAAAAAAGATTTTAAATTTTGTTACAAATTGAAGAAATTGTTCTTTACCATTCATATCATAGGTATTTTACAAATTGTATTGTACAAACAAACTGAAAAGAGAGTACCTTGATTTTCAATTAAGATTATTTTTCCCTTTCCTCAGAACATTTTGTTGATATTTAGAAAGAGATTTTTTTAAAAACTTTAACAGGAAAAAAATATCTCAGATCATGTATCAGTTATATAAGATATTGAAATGTGTCCTAAGTACAATATTTTTTAATAAAAAGGATCATACAATTCAAGTCATACTTTAAAAAGACAATATTAATAAAAGTATCTTTCATTGCAGTAAAATACAACTGATTATAGTATTTAACTTTGGCAGTTACAAAATGATTAACTTACTTGCACTGCAAGCAATCAAAAATCAATTGTGAAGAATATGAAAATATATTGCAGTACCTTCATATGTCTTATAAGTGAAAGAGAATATTTACTTGATCAATTGAGGCATTAATTTCAATAAATCAGGTACTTCAATAAGTTTAGCATAAAAATTGATATGAAAAGTCCCTGGAAAAAATTCAAGTCATAAAAAAAATATATAAGAAACAACAATAAGACAAAGAAAACATGTTTAAAAGAATTTACCTTAGAAATTCCAGTAAAACAATAGTTAATAGTTTCAAAACATAAAAATTTACAATGCAATTTTATTGCTCAAGTAAATTTGGGAAAAATAATCAAATGCTTCCTTTGATACAACAGCAGCAAATGCATCCAGTATTTCCAAGAAAATATTTGCATACACCATAACATGGACATAACTCAAGCTAAATAGGTTTTATAATTCTTGTAAGGATTACATTTCAAATATGAAAAAAAAAAAATATATCTATATATATATGATTCATCACCAGTACATGCAGGATAGAGTTACACAACAAGAGAGCTAATGAGGTCTGCACAATGGAACTGCTTACAAAAACAGACATAACTTGTATCACATAGAAGAAAAAAAATGATATTGACTAAACATGCAAAAGAAAAGCTCATTAACAGTACACAACTAAATTTAAGCAGGTATGGAAAAAGCATGTGATAAATAAAGAGCAAACACCAAATTTGTCTATGGGCAGGTGATTTTATGTTATTTGTATAAAAAGTCATCCTTATAAAAAAAAATAATTCCTCAGTTTATAACATTTACTTAAATCATTATCATTTTAAGCAGTTCAGTAAGAAGAACAAAGGTATATGAGAATCAGTTTTTTTTTATTCTATTTAACCATCTTTTGGTAAGTCAGTCAGTTAAGTGCCATACATGATACACACTTGGGAAATCATGTCTAAAAAGAGACATGGCTGACTGGACAGAAGATTATCCCGCAGTAGATTGCCATTACTTTCTGCGGTAGACTGGTTGCCGACCAAGGCTATAGAACCCAATCTGTCCTGTTATTTAACCCATAACTGGAGGGATGAGACAGATTAATACCTTTCCCAAGGGTATTTGCGCATAAGTGAACACAAAGAATTCAACTGGAATTCGAACTCGGCACCCCGATTTCTTGTTCCAAGCTGATATCCATTGCACCACAAAGCACATCCGTTCTTTTGGTAAACCCTCTGGAAAAAAAAAAAAGTTAAGATATATTTAAGACAGTAGATTCTTGTCATGACATTAGCTAAGTATTTAAAAAAACTAAAAAAATCAAGTTGAAAAGTACAAAAGCAAAAAGTTAGATATATAGAAAAAGCAATAGCTGAAGTAATTTTATTGATTTTAGGAGAAAATTGTATTGGCTACAATTTAATGTAAATATAATAATCCTATCTAAGATTGACAAGGTGATTTATAGCATTTATTAAGCTGAATCAATAAAGGTTAGAATAATTAGTGTTGAGGGTTAAACAAAAAAATCCCTTCCTACACAGCCTTCATCTACTTACACCAGAGCTTCAGTCTCTCCCATCTGTCTCCATATCAACCTTTATACAGATTAATAATGTCTTGTGCCATTTAAAAAGTTAATGCCTGTATGAACCTGAATAAATCTCAATGTTTGTAGCTAATATTATAGAAATTGAGAATACACAACAGAAAGAGAATCTTAAACACAAAACAATTACAGCATCATGTAAAACAAGTGAATTCTCAAAAGATTAACAATCTATTTTTAACTAAATAATCTTAGACAAGATCAATATTACTACA
Organism: Ascarosepion bandense; assembly: GCA_037127315.1. Taxonomy (NCBI): domain Eukaryota; kingdom Metazoa; phylum Mollusca; class Cephalopoda; order Sepiida; family Sepiidae; genus Ascarosepion; species Ascarosepion bandense. The sequence goes on from JBBBDQ010001608.1 coordinate 746,596, forward strand.
ATAATTCCCAACTCACAGGGGTTTATATTTATCAGGAATTTATCAAAGTGTTTTTACAGATGAAAAAAACATTTTCTGGCATTAACCTTTAAAAAGGTCAAGGTTAATTTATTGTATATCTTAAATTGCATGCTACAGCTAATACATAATGTAATCAATACTTTAAAATATTGAGTCAACTTATGTTAATTCAAATACTTGGTCACCAATTTTTATTAATGCATATACTGAAGTTGGATAAAAATTATTTTGATATATACAATTTGTTTTAGAAACAGTATTACTGATTAATATTTAACTTCTAACACATTCAAATTTTACTAAACCATATTGTATAATATAAATACTGTCTAATATTTAGGGATCATTTTATCACTGTTTAGTTTGTAATTATGTGCACTGATTAACATTTATAATTTGCATGACAATCAAGATCTTAATTTTTTTTTTTTTTTTTAAATCTGACAAGCAAATTATTGAGTAGTACAAATTTATATTGTACTGCAGTATAAAAGTTTGGTTATTTTAATAGACTTACATAACCAAAGATAAAGGCTTGGTTACTGTTTTAAATGTAAGGAAAAAATAACATAAATGGTATCTTGTAACCGATTTAAATGTTCAGTGCTGTTATAAGCACAAGACAAACATTAGCAAAAATGTATGCCTACTTTTCATCTATAAAATATGTTAGAAGGGAAAAATTCAGGATCCAAGGAAAATGTCTCAAGAACAAATAAGAGTGAGAATCAATAGTAAAATGGATATAACAAGAGAAACCATATACATTAGAAAGTAAAGAGAAATAAACAAAATTTAAATCATGAATGGAGTTAATTTTGAATATATAATAGATTAATGCAAAATGTCCCAGCAGCATCTTTTGAATAATCTTGGAAATGTCTGAGCTTTATTCAAATCCTGATTGTGATTGGATGTGCAGGTAGCATAATGGTTATCAGCACAGATAAGAGAATCAGAGTGACAAGTTCAAATTCCAACCTTGTCTACTGAATACACCTTTGGGAAATGCATGAAAATATTTCTCTCTAGCTATGAGTGAAATAGAATCGTGGACTAAGCTCTGAAGTCAAAATAATAGAGAAGGCAATAGGAAACCACTCCACTACCTCAAGAAGTTATGGCAATTCAGATAAGAAAAAGAATCTGTGGCAAGCTCTGATGACCTTTGTTCTGATGAAACATTGCACTTAAAAGGAAATTGAAAATATAAGAATTTTATAAAAAATTGCTTGTGTTATTATTAAGCTATAGTAAATAATTCATAAATAGAAAAAAAAAACTTCATAATCTAGGAAAATAGGCTCTGTATTGACTTATAGAAACAAATATCAGTCAGCATTCAATGCTAGTTTTTTTTTTTTTTGCTCAACAAAATCCTTTTAGGACAAGATAGTCACAAGCAATAAAAAAAATAAAAATAAAAAAAAGATAAATTTATAAAGACAATCCCAAACCAAGAAAATCAGGACAAGATCCAAAATGGTCTTCAAAACCTCAATCTATATAGAATCTAATGTAGAAGAAAGTTCTAAATCTTGAACTGCTATTAAAAAAAAAAGTACAGGAAAAGAAAACAATTTATTTGAATGACACATTCGAATGGAAACAACTACTTTCCGGACATGGAAGTTTACCAATGATTTTATTACAACACCTGTCATGCAAATGTGATGCAGAAAATAAAATTAAAAAAAAATCATGGAGTTGGTATGCAAAATATTTCTTATATGGCTCACTTTTCAGATTTATTTTAACTTATGCAGCATCTATTTTTTTGTTTTGTTTTTTTAATCCAACATTTCTAAGAAGTTGAATCCATATTTCTCAAATAACAGAAATTCTTTTAGGATAGAATGCACAATTTTTGTGAAAGAGAAAATATGTTGATTGGATAATGAGGTTATGATAACAAAAAAAAAAAAAACTAGAAATTTGAGGCATCTAAAATCAGTTTATGTTAAATAATTAGTAATACTTTTCTATACATACTAAAAGATTTTGAACCATCTGCTTTAATTAAAACATGATTATAATTCAAACGATAAACAAATTTGAAAGGAATTTGTTTCAAGTCTTATACTGTAATAATAGCAGCTGTAGTTGTAGCTCATTTGTTAAAGAATATCTTTAGCTAGTCACTGGTCCTGATTTTAGCCTATGAATAAAAAGCTACACCTAAAAGTAGCATTTCACAAATGACAATAAAAGACAATGAAATTCTACAACTTTTAAATCTATGAGTAAAAGTACAAAAACATCATAGTGAAAAATAAATATAGTCATTAATTTATTAAAGAAATTAAATTATATGCTTTGCTATTCAGAACACCATACTCATATTGTTTTTTGTATTCCCACTTTAGTAATTTGGTTGGAATTTCAAACCAAACACTTTATTCAATCTACAAAGGTTAATTGTTCTCATATTTTTTATACTTATGATATTTCATATCAGTTCATACTCAGTCTTGTTCAAATTTGTTGCATCCATTTCTTCTACTGTATATCTGACTTTTCAGCACCAATACAAGGACTGAATTAGCCAGGAAACCAGATATTCTAACCAACACTTTAATCCCCTAGGTCATGTGCTTCTTGGACAATCAAGTGTTAAAATTCTAAAAAAAAAAACCAAAATTAATTTGGTGGAAATCTTGCGTTTATATGACAAAATGAATATATTAAATATCTTAAATTTCTAATTTCTAAATTTAAAAAAAGTTTTATCATAAAATCCTAAGTGTACTGCATACAAAGCTTAGGGATTAAAAGACAAAGAATGGTGAAAATGGTTGCTAAAATAAATTATAAATATGGCTACTCAGCTTGATCACACCAAAATTTATAATTTCTCTTCACAATTTAATACTTTTTAATCTAGTTAATTCACTTATATCAAACATTGTTAAAAGAGATTTGCTTTTTTGGAAATAAAAAAAATTTTGTTAATGAACCAAGGGAAATTTTACAATCCTGATTAAAGTGTTAGGCTTATTTTTGCAATTAATTTTAATTGGTTTTATTTTAGCATTATTGTTGATAATTATTAATAAAACAGTTATTTTTTTTACTAAATGTTACTAATTTTACTAAAATAAACAAAATAATATTTAACTTCCTTCACTGTTGTTTTGATCAGACATTGTTTATATTTTGCAATGAAGGAAATGTAAGTGAAATATTAATATCCAGATGGTAGTAATCTTTAATATGAATATATGAAAACCAAACTTTTTTTTTTTTTTTGCAATAAAACAATGGTAAGCTTCACTTGTTCCAAGTCCTCTTTAAAAGACAGGCAGTTTTCACTTCCTGATCTTTGTTAGGCAAAGTATATCATTGGTAAAAACCATGCAGAAATAAAAATGTTTATTAAATACAAATTGAAAAAGCATAAGTTTCGATCAATTAGAAATGTTAAAACTTAGCTTTTTATCATGCTCCAAAAACAACAACAAAAAAAATGGCAATTGTCAAACTTATGTTTGTTGATTGGTTAATATTTGCAATATGCACACAATAACAAATGCAAGCAGCAAACAGATGCAAAGCAAACAATATTCACAAAGCTAAAACAACCAAAGAAATCTTGAACACAACAAACAATAGGAAGTAAACTAACATTTGGTAAGAGAATGAAAACAATTATTAAATTATTAGAACGTTTAGGAAAAAAAAAAAAAAAAAAAACACGGGCAAAAAGTGTCAAGCAGAACAAACAGTAATAACCATGCTAACAGGCTACTAACCTGAGAGAATCTCCAATGCTGCATGTGATCAGAAGCAAGTTGAGACCACTGTTAGACAAGACATGGAAAGGTGGGTTGATTTTCAAGAGAGAAAACTAAAGCAAACATATCTTAGCACTTATTTGTGGAGGCACACTGAGACATCAGAATGATGATGATGAGAATATGCGTAAGTACACACATATTGAAACAGACTTTTTTTTTTAATACATCAATGGAAATAATGTATTAAATGTTTCAAGTGGAAACCTACTTAAATGAAAAAAAAAAAAAAAAAATTCAATGGAAGGTGCAGACTATACGCAAAATAATAATTAAGGCCTTCCACACTTAACCACACAAGTTTAGTTTGAATACTAACAGAACACTAATATACAGATTTAAGAAGAAAAATAGCATTAAAGTTAATTTTCTCTATACTGGAAAAGAAAGAGCATTGAAAAGGTTTTCATATACTGGAAAAGAAATAAATGAAACATGACAACCAAATTTTAATTTGTAAACATTTTTATCAGAATAATTGCAATCTGTATTTTTTTTTTAATTTGTATTTTATTAAGAGTTCTCTATGAAAACTGAATTATGATTATCTTGAACACTTGAAAGTGCTACTAACGACAAATAAAAGAAAAAGTAAAATGTTTTTTAATCAGTTATTCCAGGAATGTTCAATTTCTTGGCTAGCATTTCAAGTCTAATGGGAATACTAAAATTTATAGAAGTCTTTATGAAAGCAAAAAGAGAAAATAAATTGAAAGTAAAAAAATTTTTTAACTTTACTGATTTATAAAAATAGAAAATAATTATGACATTACAAACTATTATTATAGAGAGTGACAACAAAAATTTCATCTATCATTTTAATAAGGTTTTCCTTTTATAATGTACAAAATGTACATTTAAAAAAGTTTATTACAAATTTAAATACTTTATATTAACCAAATTAGTTGGTAATAAAATTCTTCTATCTACTTCATACATAGCATATACGTGGGTGTGTGGTACAAAAGTAAGCAACCCCCTAAAATAAATTTTTTTCCAAATAATCAACAAATATATATCACTCATTCAGTAATGGATTAGAGCACTCTGGCTGTTGGGCGGGTATAATGACAATATACACGCTAAAAGTCTGCCTTCTTCTACCGAACGCCCATCGCCCAGAAGTAAAAATCGCCAACTGACGCCAATTCGGTCGGTTTCAATCCTGGGTTATAAGCAATCAGAGTCTAACTGTACTGATGAGCTGTGATACAGCGAAAGAGATCTGTCTGCGGATGAATATATATATATATATAACTTTATTAAATTAATTACCACTTTCAAAAGTTTTAAATCAAGCCAGAATAAAAAAAATAAAGTGTAAAAGTAAGTGAACCCTTTCATTGACACACTGTATTTTTGTTTTACACAGTTGCCAATGCAAATAATTTTTTGTGTATGTATAATAAAAAGAAAAAAAATTAAAATGACATGTTCATTTTTTTTTTAAGTTGTATATACTGTAGTCAACCAATATGCAAATGAGTGCAGTTAGAGACTAACAAAAAAAAAAAAAAAAAAAAAAAAAATGCCAAGGTTATATTTTTGAAGTTTTAAGAAACTGCATAATTAAAACCTATAATGGTGGAAAAGGCTTACAAAAAGCTATGAAAACAATTTGGAGCATATGTTTCTGCTGTGCAACAAGTTATTTATAAATGGAAGGCCTTTATTATGATGGCATTGCAATCAAGAAATAGCCTTTCACATCAAAAAAATAAAAATAAAATAACTGCTAGAGTAGAGAGACACCTAGTTTAGCAAATTCTGCTGTGACCTCTGTGGTTCTCCAAGGCCAATGTCAAAATCAATGCACATACATCTACAATGTGACAAAATCCAGACAATACAGCTTTTCATGACAGAATGCCTAGAGTTAAAAAAAAAAAAAAAAAATACACTGCTTACAAAAAATAAATAAAAGCACAGACAAGCTTGGTTCAACTATGGCCAAAGCTTATATCAGTCAGTTAAATGCCAGACGTGATACACACTTTGGCCGATCAGGTCTCGAAAAAGAGACATGACTGACTGGGTAGAAGATTATCTGGCAGTAGGTTACCATTGCTTTCCAGTTGCCAGCCAAGGCTATAGAACCCAATCTGTCCTATTATTTAACCCATAACTGGAAGGAAGAGATGAATTAATACCTTTCGTAAGGGTATCTGTGCATAAGTGAATGCAAGGAATTCAACTGGAATTCAAACTCAGCTCCCTGATTTGTCATTCAGAGTCAATATCCACTGCACCACAATGCTTTATTAATAAGCTAGAAATTAATGTTTAAGCAAAAGGTTTCATGGTCAGGTGAGACTAAACTAAAACATTTTAGCAGGAACAATAAGCAGTATGTCTGGCAAGTTCCTAATATGGCTTTTGAAGAGAAGAATTTGGTGCCAACAGTTAAACATGGTAGCAGCGGCATTATGACTTGGGAGTGCTCTACTGCAGCTAGAACAGGCAAACTAGTATGTACAGATGACACAATGAACGTTGCAAGATACCAAGCAATTTTGAACAAAAGTGTCTCGCCTATATCAGGGCTGGAACATCCAACAGAACAATGATCTAAAGCATCAAAGAAAATTCACAGAATAGGGTTGGAAAAAGAAATTTTGAGTCTTGAAACACCCTAGTGAAAATCCTGATCTAAACCCAATTGAAAACATGTGGTTCAAGTTAAAGGCAATAGAAGCAAAAAAAACCCAGGTAATGTAAGCAATTGTGGAAGTTTCATTAAAAATAGAGAAAAATTGATGCTCACTACTGTCAATAAGACTGATCAACATTGTGACCTCTAAAGGAGGAGTTACCAAATATTAAATGTAAGGTTTTTCTTAATAATTCTTAATTAAACAATGTGTTCATTATCTGTAAAAAAAAAACTTCATTTTAATATTATCTTAGGGTATCACTCACTTTTGCACCACACTGTATATTTAATATTTTATATATAGTTTATAAATAGAATCTGAAATTACTACAAAATGAAAAAGAGCAAAAGAACAGATTTAATAAGGAATTAAGTAATATCTAAACAAATGCTCAACTTAAAATTCTTAGCTCCTAGTACATTATATATATATATATATATATTACATACACACACACAACTATAATTTATTGGGAGGTTGACATTTCACATTAGTTCAAATAAAAGGATTAGGAAGAAAACCCCATCCGTACTGGAAAAGGAGACAACACCTACTGGACTTGAAAAACTAATTTTCCTGAAAAATTGTTTTAAAAAGAAATTTTATAGACTTCAACTGAAAGCAGTACTCACTGCTCTGTCAATGAATGCCAAATGTTCCCTTGTAGGGGAAGGGATAATACTACTATTACTATTACTATTGTCAGTATAAAATTTTTTTTAAAGTTATTATACAAGGGATTGTTTTTATATTATATATATATATATATATATATATATATATATATATATATATAAGGCAGACACATTATTCCATGGTTAAGCAGAAGTATAGGCCTATTTCAGGTAAACCATCATCAGCTTCCATCTTTATTGTACAGAAGATTTTACACGAATCTTCTCTGCAATAAAGACAGAAGCTGATGATGGTTCACCTGAAATAGGTCTATACTTCCGCTTAACCATGGAATAACGTATCCTAATTTTTATATATATTTGCTCTCTCTATATATCTCTCTTTCTCTCTCTCTCTCTATATATATATATATATACACACACACACAAAGTTTATTTACAATAAAGACAAAGAGATTCTTTATAAAGAAAAAAAAAATAATACTACACTGATTAAAAAGCTGGATTAATTTTTAGCATAATCAAATACTTCTATGATTATTTTTTTTTTTATGAACAGTACTACAAATTCTCTTGCAGAATTTCTTACATCAGCTGCATTAAAATACTTTTCATTATTTTATGATCACAAAATTCCTGTTTCTTCAGGTAAAATGTAATTATTGTCTGGGGCTTTAAATATGAGCAGACATGAAGTGTCCATGTTAAGCAACAACAATAATCAGGTATTGTTTTCAATTTGATAAGCATGGCTGAAACCTTGATGTATAAGATAATGAATAAAAGTATTAAGACTATGCTATACAACTTTAAATTCTTTTTATATATATAAATATATATATATATATATATATATATAGGAAAGAATATTAAAAGTTTTGAATTTAAAAACGTACTTTTTTAAACAGTATTTGTTTATTTTTATAGTATTTTATATTTTGTTTCTGATGAAGGACCGAGGGCCGGTCTGAAATATAAAATACTATAAAAATAAACAAATACTGTTTAAAAAAGTACGTTTTTAAATTCAAAACTTTTTATTAATATTCTTTCCTATACATATTAAGACAGTATACGTGGATGATCATCACTATATATATATATATATATATATATATATATGTGTGTGTGTGTGTGTGTTTGATACTAAGAAGGGTTATTAATGAATTTTTTCCATGAAGTATAATATGAGGCTTGAGTACTAGTAGCAGTGTACTTTTTTTTAATCATTTCACTCCAAGCAAAGCTTGGAAGAAAGTACGACAATAGGTTACTGAGTATACATTTATTATAAATTATATTTTAGAACATGTACATTATATCACTATGAGAGCGCAATCGTTTCTGCAGCACTATATAGTATATTATATATCAAGCACTGTTTTAAATTGATGTTTTGGACGTGGAAAAAAGTCTTTGTTTTGTACTCACTCGGAGATTATATATATATATATGCTTCAGGAGAGTTAATTTAAAAAAAAAAAAAAGACAAGATAAGAATTAACATTGCAAATAAATCCTTGAAGATCAAAATTGACTGAAAAACAAGAAATCAGAAGAAATTTGAACAACTAAAATGTGCGACAGAAGAAACTATTAGCATAGAACTTATAGTTACATCTAGCCATTTCAAATGTAAAATAATGTGACCTTGCTCTCAATATAGTCAGTCAGTTAAGTGCCATACGTGATACACGCTTGGGTGATCATGTCTCGAAAGAGACATGACTGACTGGGCAGAAAATTATCCTGCAGTAGGTTGCCATTGCTTTCTGCGGTAGACTGGTTGCCGACCAAGGCTATAGAACCCAATCTATCCTGTTATTTAACCCATAACTGGAAGGAAGAGACAGATTAATACTTTTCCCAAGGGTATTTGCGCATAAGTGAATACAATGGATTCAACTGGAATTCGAACTCGGCTCATGATGCTTAAATTAATAAAAACTAGATGCCAAATAGGAAAGGTCATAAGAACAATTACCATGAAAGTATTCATATAAAAAAACAGAAAACAAAAGCTTCATTATGACAGAAAGTAACTGAAGTTGAGATGCCAGATCAGGACTAATAACATTGAAGATTCTTTGTATTTTATCAAAAATCTCTTATAGCAGAAGCATCAGACCAGATGTGGCAACAATATCCAAAGCAGAGATGAATAGTAGACTCATAAATATGTAAGAGATTCTAGCAAGAAAAATTGTTTAGCATGACACTGAACAGCTTTCTTAAATGCAAACTTGGTTCAATATACCAACAATGTTCTTGAAAACCATTCTCTATAAAATTGGTCTTTTACTAAACTTAATTGTGTTTAGCAAAACTATTAACATGTTATAAAGTTATTGAAATTAGTGTCAGTTTTAAAAATCTATCTTTCAATCACTCATGGCAGGATTTTTCGGCTCATCAACATTGTAATGAACTATATTTAATTTTTGGCTTGAAGTTAGTTTTCATTTTGCTAAGTTACCAACAAAGAGTAGCAACACTTTTTTTGATTCCTCATCAAATTTACCTGTTAATTATTTTTTGAATCCTAGCAACAGAATTATTACTAAGTGTAAGCTTAGTTTAGCATAAAGTCATTATGAAGACTAAGTGTAATATAGTACAAGACCACAAGTGAGGAGTACCTAGTGAAGATTGTACCCACAGTATATGGAAATCATCTATAAACTTTTTAACCAGTAAAAGAGGTTGAATATTTGGTAAGATCAGCACTAGGTTACAAACAAAGCACTCAGTAAGAATTAAATTCACTACAGCAGTAACATTCTGGAAATATTAGCTTGCTAAGGAATACACTATGGTTAGGCACTTAATGACCACAATACAGTGTGTGTACAAATTTGCTCTTTCAAAACAGTAAGAATCTGGTATTAGGTGTAATATATTAACTATTTATAATATAAACCTTTAAATAGACAAAACAAGAAATTTACACATATAAAATATAAGTTGAGATATATATAAATCAATTTATTTTTTTAAAATACATGAGTGTGAATTTTTTGTTTTGTCCATATAAAGGTGTATATATATATATATATATATATATATATAGTTAAATATAAGAGACAATGAATGGCTATTATGTTTAATCATGAGCCACTGGTCATAATACATTACATTGCATTTGAATACATGGTTCTGTTGTCATTTCGCGCTATCACGTGGTGCGACATCATAGAACCACATTGCAAATTTGCGAACTGTGTTTGTTATTTTTGGTAACTATTGCCGTTGCCTAGCAGAGTTTTATGTCAGCACAAAATAAAATCGTCACTGATGGTGGATGTTATTGTGTTACCGTCTTAATAATCTCTCTAAAGATGATGGCTCATGTGAGCCGAAAGCTTAGAACAAACTTAAAAAATTATCCAAATGTTGGAGAATTTTTGTCTTTATTTTCAACTGAAATTAAAGCCAAAATACGACGTTTAGAACAGCTCATGATTAAACATAATAGACATACATTTGTAAATGAGTTATTATGCAACCTAGGTTTTTTATCATGAGTGGTGTCTTCAGGCCATTTGCAATAATTGTTGCCTGACTACACCACTCATGGTAGAAACCTAAGTCGAATAATAATTTGTTTACACATGAAGAATATTCAAAAGCTCTACAATTGTATTGAACACTTTTTATACAAATGTGTACTGGTCTAATTTTATTATGACTAAAAACTAAGTAATTAAACAATATATCTATATATATATAAAACACCAAAAATTAGTCTATATTTCTGAATACTGTAAACACAAAAAAAAAATTTAGTATGGCAAAGTATGATTCACATTAAGTTGCTTGACACTTTAACAGTATTATAAAAATTAGAGTTAAAATAATTTTGACAGTTTATATTTAAAATTCCTAAAATGTAGAAAGAATATATGAACATAAAAAAAGACAAGATTTAACAACAGACTCAATACACTTGTTGTGACCAGAACATTTCTTACCACAATTTGAATCTGGAATATTCAGTTTTAGGAATTAAAATAAATCTACTCAAAGATGCATTGAAATTGCTATGATCCCAAGTACCCTATAATTATTATGCAACAATGTTATTTCAGTTTAATACAAACAGGGAACAAATTAATACTAAGAAAGAACAAAAAAATGTGCAAAATGTAAACTACAAAAAAATAAATAAATAAATGAGAAAAAAAATCAGTTGAAATTATTTAAAATCTAAAACAATACAGTTAAAGTAAAAAAGCATTCATGTACTGTCTCACTAATCTAGATTTTGTTCTTATACAATAGAATTATTTTTTTTTTTTGATATTACTGGTTAATTAGCAAAACGTCAAAATTGAAGTTTTCCAAATTGTCTTATATATTTATTCTTCCATTAGATTACAACCAAGTGTAATGTAACGTTTTGCTATGTTAGAGTTACCTTCCTTGCACTGTTGATGGCAAGTGGCAATGTATTTGTTATGACAGTGGTAGACTGTTGTAAGATTTGTGAAGCCAAGAGATGAAACGGTCAACTTAAAAAAAAAAAAAAAAAAAAGAAAAAAGAAAAAAGCACAACAATAATAATAATAAAAGAAAAAAAATATTAAAATATGCCATCTTTTTTATGGCATAGGTATATTAGCTTGAAAATATTCACAGTGGCATTTGTGTCACGTGTTCTGGTTAACCATAGTTATACAAAATTTACTTCTGATTAGATAAGAAAACTCTTTTGTTGCATTAATCTACAAAAGTTAATGTAAAAATCAACCAGTCTGCTTATTTTCTTGCTAAGGAAACACCTATTAGTTATGTTGTTTTTTTTTAAATTTAAATTTTACTAATTTTGGTTATATTATTTTAAAAAAGAAAATTTAAAATCTCATCAGAATAAATGTTAAACCACAAAACATTTTAAAACTGCAGCAGACTTAAATTTAAACTTACAATAAAACTGTGTACTTTTTAAAAATATATCTTTCATATAGGTATAGTAAAATACATGAAAAAATACATAAGCAAATCTGAATGAGAAGAAGCATGACTGCGTGTATAAAGCAGAGAAATCTAATTGGCTGACTGAATAAAGATGGGTTGGTTTCAAGAAAAAAGGAGGGACTAAGTGTTGGTTTGGTATACTAGTTCAGGGCCCATTGCTCTGCCCTACATTGGGCAATCATCATAGCCACAGAAGTATAAAGGACATTAAGGACAACCAGTAAAGCCTTTAAGCATTATGTAAGTATAAAAAATTCTTAAACACTAAATTGTGTGGGAGCAGAAAGGAAGTGAAAATAATCCCAGGTAGACTGCCTGAGAATTTCTTACAAACACAAATCTGAGGAGTGATGAAGCTCTGAGATTATTATATTGCAATCAGAAATAACCTTTGACATTCAAACACATCAAGTGGTAGGCAATAATGACACATCACTATTTAAGTAAATAATTAACATTCTTGCTAAGCAAGATGTAAACACAACTTTATTGGTTTATTAAAAGAAGGTTAAAACTAAAAGTGAACACCTGGAAAACATTTTCTTACTAATCTCAAGTTGGGATAGATGGATTTATACTGAAATCAAACAATCAGAAACTTGTTCTACTAGTTTTACTTTACAAATGGTTAAATAAATTTGTCATGGTTTGACTGATACAGATTCTTGAAATTCATTTCCACAAGAATTTCCACTACTCATGACAGTATTCCAATTTTATTCTATTTAGGTACCTCGCATTTCTTTGGGTAAATATACTTTAAAAGATCATCTTTCAAGAGACGTCAAGGTCGCCATTTAAAAAAATAAAATAGGAATTTAATCAATAAAGTTTTTAGAAGAATTTTGTTAGCACCAAATTCTGAAAATGGGGCCAAATAATATAAATACAAGTACATATTGTGTGTGTCAGAGTAAGAAAAGGAGTTCATTAAAGCGCGTGTATAATAAAGGTTTGTTTGAGTATTCATTGTGTGCATGCATGAGCGTCCTCCCCACCAAATTAAAAAAAAAAATTTATAATTACCTAGATCTAAACTTATTTATATATGGAGCTTTGTTTGTCTGTGTGTTCATTATCTATAAACTCCTAAATGGCTGAACCGATTTTCTTGAAAATTTATGCAGTTGTACTATAAGCCTCTGCGAGTGTTCTTAGCTAGGTTTTGTGTCAAGGTACACCCGATAAATATCAAAAATTGATAATTGATAAAAATCGGGTTATAGAAGGAGTGGTCCGATTGTAATCAAATTTGATACACTCAAAGACATAAGAAACGATATTCAGAAGTTTCAAGGTTGCAGTTCCTACAATAATGCAGAAAATCGATAATATAAAGCAAGATGTTTGTGTATGTCTATTTTTTTCATCCCTTTTATTTTAGTTTTTGCTTCAGTTTTGGCTCCAAGTAGGTATAATTGTAGTTCTTAGTCTCAGCCATGACACCATTTACTCAGAGGACTTACTTAGCCTTCAAAATTCAATTTACAACAAAAAAAATTTATTTGATATCGATACCAGGAAATCAAAATTTGACTTACATCCATTTATTTTTCTTTCAGTCTACGGTTTTGCTTTAACTGGAAGCAACTATTGCTTTTTAGTCTTTCGTGCTAACGTCCAAAGAGTCTGAGCTCCAGGACCATGGATTAGTTTTAAAGCTTTCATTACACCCGAGCAACGCCGCGCTATACTGCTAGTTATGAATAAACACATGATGGGTATTTTAAGCTATGCTATCAATCATGAATTTCAATAATTTCCTGACTGACTGAAGCATTATATTTACAAAGTATATCATTATTATAACTCAGATGATGTCTGAACTGACAATGGTACTCAAACGAATTATTCAAGGCTTCTTGCCTCGTTCATTTGTGTTACCAGGTGTCTTATTCCCCCATCCACACACTTTTGAGATTTTGTTAAATATTTTTTATTTTATTTCTTCGTATGGGACCCCCTCTTCTTTCTGGCAAGTTCACCACATACTGAACTTTGTACTTCTTTCGTCTTGGGTAAACCACTAGTTTTTCTGTACATTTCCTTTTTCTGGTACTCATATTTGTATATTCAACAGATTCTTGGGATGTTGGCATGTCAAATATATCATACAGTCCTTGCATTCTTCCTATATTCAGTAAACCTTTTCTTTAACTGATTCCAATACCTTTTACAATCTCATTTTTTCGTTTCACCATATAAAATCATTTTCCCAATTACACTATCTTGCATTTCTTTTCCATTTTTATATATCCTGAAAAACACATTTTGAAAAATTTTGTGACATTTTTGTTATCCATTCTTTTTTTTGACCTGGTATCAACTTGTCAAACACCAATTTAAATTTTCTTGCGAACATAAATTCTGGCAGTGACATGCCCGTTTGCGTATTGGGATTTGGCATTATCAAGTATACTCAAGAATTTTTGTAGTGCTTCTTCACACGCTTTTTCATTACTTGCCTTTTTCAAAGCTCTCTTAAAAATACTTACAAACTGTTCAGCTTGTTCATTTGATCTAGGGAGATATGGCAGGGCAGTAATATGTTCAATCACGAACATTTTATATAATTCTTTAAATTCATAAGCAGTGAAATAGTTCTTGTAAAAATTTCACTGTAAACATGGAAGTTGGATTTTTGCACTTAAAACTTTCAGGGCACTTAGTAGGGCTATCCACTACCACCAGATAATGTGATCTATTTATTAGACCTGCAAAATCTATGTACAGTCTTGATCACAGAGTATCTGCATTTGGCCAAGGTTGTAAATATCTTGATCTATTTTGGTCCAGTATACATAATATCTCTGATGAGAAGTTATCTTTAAAATTCCTGGATGCCCATAATGAAATTCTTTTAATATCTGCTTTTGTAACGTGATTGGTATTTATGCAAACATTAGTACTCAGTCAAATAGCGAGTAAGTATTAAAGTCTGGATTTTGTTCCAAATATAGTCTTTCTTTTAGTAGTCTTTTTTTATTTTCAAAACGAAAACTCCTTAAGTGCACAAATTCGTAAAATGTTTTCACTGCAAATATTGCTAACATCTTTTTTGATCTGGCTGCAGTTTTATTTTTGCCAGTAGTAGAAAACATGAAATATGTTTGACAGTTCCATGTTCTGGTCATCATCTTTATGTAGAAAGACTGCTCCTATACCATTGTCACTAGCATCTGAAGCCAATATGATTTCTTTCAGATCATAGTGCTCTAAAGAAAAGAGTGATATTAATATTTTAAATTTTCTCAAACACCTTTTGGCATTTATCAGTCTAGTTCCATTTTGTGTCCTCCCCCCCCCTCAAGTAAATTGTTCAGTGGAGCTATCAAATTCTGCATATAAGATATGTAGATTTGATAATTTGCTCATCCTATAAATGCTTGTAGCCTAGTAACATTTGTTTGAGAAGGCATATATATTAATTGCACTTGCTCTTGACAAATCTGGCTGACATTTTTGTGAATAGGTACTTAATTTTAGGCAAAAATAATTTTCACACTTTCCTCACCAAATTTGAACCCATGCAGTCTTATTTTTTTGAAAAGTTATTTTTCCATGTTCGATATATTGTTTCTTAGATACACTTAATCTATGTATCATCTATATAAGTGTAAAAATCACAATCTGCACAATAGCTTGTTGAAATGGCTGGAGCCACTTTTTTCCCCCCTCCCAAAAGGAAGTCAGTTGAACTGTGCATAGTTATAATTATTAATTCTGAACCTTCTTCAATTTTCATTTGCAAATATGCATCAGAAAGATCCAGATTTGAAAAATGTTTTGAATATTTAATTTTACAAAAATTTCCTCTTGACTTGGTAATTCTAAACATTTGTTTAATAGAATCAGAAAAAAATCAGCATGAACACTTTTTTTTTTTCTTTACATATACTACTGGTACTGCCTATGGTCAATTTTTTTTTTTTTTCTTAATTACACCCATTTTTTCAAGTCTAATTCTTTATTGTCTTGATCTAAGGCTGCAGACGGTACACAATGTTTCTGTTTAAATACTTGTATTGACCCCTTTTTCCACAACTCATCGAACAGAACATCAGGAAAACATTTTTTCACTTTAAATCTTCACATGGGTTTTTTTTTTGGATCACTTGTCTTTGCTCTAAATATTTATAATACCATAACTCAAATAATTCCATCCAGTTAGTACCAAATAGGTTTGTAGTAAATTACCCGCAGTAGTTAAAATTTCCATCATCACTTATGAGCACTACAGCAAAAAAAGTAATTTTTTTCCTACTCCATATAAGTTTAGATAAATCATTGCCACTGTTTTAACTCTCTACTAACAGTTACAATATTATGTCTTGACTGACTCAAACAGTATTCAAACAAACACTATCAGAAATCACTCTGAAGTCCAAGTTCTTAATTTAGGGTGCATTCCCTAGCTCATTTGTGTTACCGGGGATGTCTTATTTACTCTACAACATATATAACAGTATTTTCTCAAAAAGTACTATAAAAATCTAATTCCAAAAGAAAGCATTTATTTCAAGAAAACTTCAAAGTTTTCTTGACAGTGAAAAGTTCAGCATGATACATTTCAATAGTTCTTGTAGAAATTCTGAAACTTAAAAAGCAAGAAGAGCACCTTATATTAATGTGTTTGTATGCCAGATTTATAAAGGGTTAAAGCCAACACCCTTCTTGAATTTCAATTAAAAAGATTCAAGAGAAAAAAAAAAAAAAAGAAAAATCAAGTGAGTCTTATGAAAGGCCTTTTCAGTTTCAAGCTGTAGTCATCCATGATAATGAGCAAAGAAAGAAGCTTTTATTCAGTTATATCACTACAAACTACCAACACACACAAAAATCATCTTTCTCTCACTCATAAGAACCATTATTCTTATAAAATTGGTGAACTCAAATAAGGCTCAGTGGATAAAAGCACTGGATGAAGATCCAAAGAGTTGAGAGTTCAATACCTGACTACAGCAGAGGTGAATAAAATCTTAGAGAATTTAGTTACTTATAGGTATCCAGAAAAGGCATGAAACATGAAACTAGAACAATCTACTCTAGTGGACTAAAAGAGTTTGGTTTAAAATTCCAAAATGTATGAACTGAAGATGACCAAAGCCTACAATGGTTGAAACATTGTGAACAGGACAAAGATGAGAACAACCGTCTAAACTATGTAAATAGTTTAAATAAGTTTGTTCTATAATCAAATTATTCGGTCAGTCAGTTAAGTGCCATATGTGATACACGCTTTGGGCGATCAGGTCTCAAAAGAGACATGACTGACTAGGCAGAAGATTATCCCACAGTAGGTTGCCATTGCTTTCTGCAGTAGACTGGTTGCCAGCCAAGGCTATAGAACCCAATCTGTCCTATTATTTAACCCATAACTGGATGGAAGAGACAGATTAATACCTTTCCCAAGGGTATTTGTGCATAAGTTAATGCAAGGAATTCAACTGGAATTCGAACTCAGCATCCTGATTTGTTGTTCTGTGTTGATATCCAGTGCACCACAATGCACATCCAATCAAATTATTAAATATACAATACACAATTTATTCTAATTGGCCAGTACTCATGATGTACAATTTAGCAACCTATTCTGACAAGTCATTGTTAGTAAGCACTGTGTTCACTAGTACAATTCTAAAATTAATACATCCCAAATTATCTATTACAATTGAACAGTAAGCATCAAAGATTTGGATCAGAAGAGGATGAAATGACCAAGTAGAAATGATTGAGTAACATATCCATTTAACAATGCCTTACTAAATAATCTTTTTCAAGATCTGTCTTACCAAAAACAAAAAAAAAAAAAAAACTGAAATATGTTAAGATCTATAGAACAGACTTTTATAGAAGTCATTCTTGTCACACATGTAAACTTATATAGATTATGTTGGCTAAATAAGTACCACTGTGGTAGTAGAGATGTGTAATGAGAACAGCAGCATTCTAAATAGAAAAGCACATTAATGAAGAAGTAGTCCAGGTCACATAGCAAAATCAGTATGTCAATGTTTGTCAATAAAGAGAGAAAAATATATCTAATGTTATTGAACAATAGGCTCTCTGTAAATAGAAGACAACATTTTATGAAAAGAGAGTAATGTCATTGTTAACTGTAGAAGTACAGTTAACACCCACCTCCAAGGATTTGAAACCCAATTAAATCTTTAAAATGTTATGGCTTGCTAGAAGATAGCAAATATAACTAAGGATAAATAGTAATTATCTTCCTTAACTAACACAGAAGGCCATTTATAAATAAGAAGGGTTTAGTGTTATATCTCAGTGACTCTAGTGGCTAACAATCTGTTTCTTTTAAAG